>VWZZ01000416.1:191481-252632 GCA_013399095.1 Psophia crepitans
AAGATGATCAAGGGAGTGGAACATCTCCCTTATGAGGAAAGGCTGAGGGAGCTGGGTCTCTTTAGCTTGGAGAAGAGGAGGATGAGGGGTGACCTCATCAATGTTTATAAATATGTTAAGGGTGAGTGTTGGGAAGATGGAGCCAGGCTCTTCTCGGCCTCACTAAGCGATAGGACAAGGGGTAACGGGTGCAAATTGGAGCACAGGAGGTTCTGGGTTAATGTAAGGAAAAACTTTTTCACCGTGAGGGTGACAGAGCACTGGAACAGGCTGCCCAGAGAGGTTGTGGAGTCTCCTTCTCTGGAGACATTCAAAACCCGACTGGACGTGTTCCTGAGTGATGTGCTCTAGGTGGCCCTGCCTTGGCAGGGGGGGTTGGACTAGATGATCTTTTGAGGTCCCTTCCAACCCTTGTGATTCTGTGATTCTGTAAAAGTGCTGGGCACTTCTCTGGGGGATTTGCTGCATGCAGGAGGCTTGGTGCGTGTCCTGCTGTGCTCCGCATCTTCCCCGCCTCCTTCACCTTCAAGCTGGGCTCCCAATCACCGTCATCTATCTGCTTTTTGTAATGCAAAAATTGTTTTCAGCAGCTTGCTGTACTTTCCAATTCCACCTTGTTTTCCAAAGGAAAACTGTTACAGTAATTTTTTAATATTTGCCGCTTGAAAATTGTGTTTGAGAGTGAAGACTCCAAGGGCATCAGCTGCACCCTTTGCAGCCGAAACACGCTCCCTCCTTATCGCCCTTAGAGAAGTTCACCTTGCACAAGCAACGCGTGTCTTCACCCTGTGTTTTCGCAGCGGTTGCCAAGCTTTACGTGCGGTAGGAAAGGAGGCATCATTCTGCCAGTTAAACAGCCGGAGCACTTTATTAGCGCTGACAGACAGCTCCGCTTCCCAAACAGGAGCAGATTTGTTGAGTGATTTGGTGCGGGCTCGGTGCTTCCAAAGGGACTCTCCTTGTCCGGCTGAATCAAACCTGTCACTCTTCCCCACTCCAGCTACTGCTGCTCAGAGCAGTGTTTGACATAAAAAAAGGACTTTTTGCCATGCTGTTGCTGCAGCCAAGTGCCCTGAGCAAATCCTTTGTATTTTTTCCCTCAGTATTTGCCACAAAGCTTTCACAACCTGCATGTGCAGAAGTGCCATAGGATATACATGCGCAGGGGCGTCCCCATGATTTCACCCAGATGTCAATTCCACTTGGTTCAACAGGAGTTCATGTTTAATCAGATAGTTATTTTAATTTTAAAGATAGTTGCACACACTTCTGCAGAGGTAACGAGCAACCTGGCTGCTCAGACAATTGACGGTTCAGCCACATCTCTGAAGATAACCTTATGTCAGAGATGAAACGAGTTACTATATGCCTGGCTGGTGATGAGTGTTTGTATGCTCCGACCCCCCAAGAAATGCCAGGTACTAGGCAGCTCATGGAGGCTCACTGAAAGAGGTTTTAGGTGTTTCTCATGGCTTGGCTGAAAGGCAAGCTGTAGCTGATGCTCATTAACTGCATGCAAGTATTAATCCAGTTTAAGGAGCCCCAAGGAAGCCACCGTTGTCTCCTGAGGATAAACAGGGTCTTGAGGGCAGCCATGGCCTCACCTCACCGCACCTGGCCTCTCTGCCCTGCTCCAGGCGTAGCATTACAGGGTCTCATCTCTTGCTTCTCTGCAGGTCTCTTTCTCAGTTCTTGTCATTTTGCCGGTTGGGCTGTCCAGTGGGTGAGTGTGCAGGTTTTCTTTAGCCTCTTGGTTTCCCCATCATTGCCCAGTCCAGTGGTGTCGAAAGGGTGTCAGAGATATCGGTGTCAGACGGTGCAGCATAAACTGCTGTGTTCACTGTCCTACATCACCAACTCACTTGGTCTTTCTTTCTTGTCTTGTTACAGATGAACAAGCTAGAGGAGGCAGCAAACGCAGCTCATACCTTCTTCATGGCAAACCCTGAACACATGGAGATACAGCAGGACATCGAGAACTACAAGACCACAGCAGGAAAGGTCAGCTTGATTGACCAGGAGGCCAAGCAGCACATGGTGAGTCAGAGCTAAAGAGTTGCCAGGGTTAAGCATCAGGCAGTCTGGATGGCTTAAACATGGTTTGGTACAAACGCTTACATCTGGTAGGTACTCGGGGAGATCGTTCTGTCCCTGCCCACTTGTACCTTCTTTTGAGAAGCACCTACAGTGGTCAGGGCACTTTTACCCTGCTCACAGTCTTGTCTTCTGCTTACCTACTTTGCAGGAGGACTACAGTGCTGGAGTAAGGCACTACGACAAGGAGGAGTATGAGCTGGCCATTGGCTTCTTGGAGCGCGCATTGAAAGGGTACTACTCTGAGGATGAAGATTGCCAGATCATGTGTGAGGGACCACAGAGATTTGAGGAGCATGAGTACCTGGAATATAAGGCTGGCCTCTACGAAGCTATTGCAGGTGAGATCTTTTTGCATCTTTAGGGATCTCACCCTTGGCCCTGCAATGTTTTTAATTACTGCATTTGGGCCTTTTGCTGGATTTGGTGAAGTGCCTTCTCTTCCATCACTGTTGCTGGTGAGTAATGCTGTGGGAAGCAGTTGGAAGGCCAGAAAATGCAAATCCAGAGGTTAGGAAACTAGAATATCTCATTTTAGTCCTGAATAGAAGCTGGGCTAGAAGAATTGCATTTCCAGATGTGTGAAGCATTTTCAGCTCTCCATAAGAGTTGGAAGTATAGGTGCTTTAACGTCAACTGCCTCAGTTTCCCCCTGTACACAGTCTCACATACCTCATTGGAATATAGACATTGCTGGGCTCTGTTTATATTTTCTCTGTTTTTCGGTGCTTATGAAGAGAGCAGCAGAGTCCTCTTGGCCACACTCCAGATGGTCAGGAAAGTTGCCAAACAGGCTTAGAACATAGATTTCTTCCCCATCCAAAAGGATGGATTTGTCATTAGCAGAGGCCCACCTAATTATGATCTTGACTGAAATCTCTGGAGAGAATTGAACGTTGCTATGTAATCTTCAGATTTGCATGTGTGGCTCTGAGCCAGAGGGGATTAAAACGGTTCATTCTCAGTAGAAATGAGATTACATTTAATTAGTCATAAGGGAAAGAAGAGCAATACGTTAAGGTCTGTTTGGTGACAGAAATCTTATTTATCTGCTCATGGTCTTGGAGTTGCATCAAGCTCTGGAGTTTTGCTTCTTGTGTGGAAAATACTTCACTCAGACGCAGATTGTTTTTTAGGTTTGCATAATTCTGTTTGTGTTGAGACAAGAAACCTAATTGAAACAACCATGATGAAAAACCACCAAAATACCGGATGGGAGGTTGCCTTTGTTGGGTTTATGTACCTGTGCAAAAATTATAAGCGTTATAAGGGTTGACATGGTGCCAGAGTAACTGTTCAGCTGATCGTGCCTGCTTTTAAAGCCATGACCAGGACACCAAGAGCCATAGCAAGCCCTCCCAGAGAGCAGCCTTCAGTCACGAAGAAAAGCCACCTTCCTTCTCACTGAAAGCTGCTGCTCGTCAGTCAGGTTTTGGTCTGAGTTAAATTGTTTCTGTGCTGTGCAAGTCGAGTGCAGCCCCAGTGAAGAGATAAGATGTTTCTGTGCTGGACCATGCGGAGCACAGACGTCGTCGTGGTGTGGTGGTCATTAACCCAGCACATCGCTCTGCAAGTGCTGTGACTTGGCTGGGCCAGATATGCCTGGGAGCAACAACTTCAAACCACAGGGCCATTCAGGTACCCAAAGAAACAGGGAAGTGAGGGCACACCGAGGGAAATAAGATGCGTGATGCAACTGCTGTGCTGTAAGAAACTAAGTGGTTCCTTACGGGACAGCATAATCCAGACTTTACCCCTGGGTCCTGGGTGCTCAGCCCCTGATGTTTCAGCAGGGCGTGGGAACACTAATACATCAAGAAAAGAGAGTTTAAGTTCCTTCAGAACTCGACTTTCTTTTCAATCTCAAGCTGATTTGCTGTACTGCTGCGTGGGGTTGAAACGTTCTCACCTCTCCACCCCAGGGACAGATGCATTTCAGTGAGTTGATTCCAGTCTGTACAGCCTGTTTCTAGGGCACCTTGACAGTACCAAGAAAAAGCAGTGCTTCTCAGTGATGGATTATTCCAGGTCTAGGATGCTTAAATAGGTTTAAATTACAACAAAATTATTTGTGTAATTTTCCTTCTTGCTTTCTTTAATGTAATACCCTGAATGTGCATGGTAACTCAGACTACCTGCCCAGAGCAAATGGGGACTGTTTTGAGTTTCCACTTGATTTCATTGCAAATTCCTCAGGCTGTTTTTTGGCAGCTCTGAGAAATGCTTTGGTAGCTGAGCACACTTTTTTTTCCAAGCCTGTTTGTTTCTTAAGGTTTTTAATGGTGTACAGAGACAGAGCAAGCAAAGTAGATTTGTAAGTACACTGCAGCAAAGGCTCCAAACTGGAGTCAGATGTCAGTGTTGGCTTCGAAACTGTACAGCTGATACAACGCCTATGTTGTGGACTCCCACCAATTAAGAAACGTCCCTAATGGCAGGTGTTTACCATATGCTTGCATTTCCCTGGGAGATATCTTGTCGCTGAGGAGCAGCAAACACAGGGGTTTTGCTGCCGGTATTTGCACCGTAGACCTTTCAGACTCACAGTGCAGGTGCCTTGCTCGGCCGTGCTTGAGAAGCCACACTAACCCTTCTTATCTAAACCTCCCCGTGCCCTCAGAGCTTTCTGGCTGCAGAAGGATTAACGATAAGCTGAAGGGAGCATGGAGATGACTTTTGCGTGGCAGCACATGTGGCCACCCGATCTTCACATCTCTGCTTGCTTTGTGGGTGTCCTTGCCTTCGGTTTGGTTCTTGAGGTTGAAGAGCTACTTGCCACCTGCACGTTCCTGCACCTATCCAGCTATCCTGGGCAGCAGCAGCGGCTCCCGACATACAAAAGAGATGCTCAGGCTCCCTCTAGAGTTGACAGAAGGAGAAAAGCGTTTCTCAAGGGGGGCAAAAACGTGACTGCAACTCTCCATTGCCTTTGCACGTGAGCTCTTTCTCTAGGTGCAAAGTAGCCTGCTGGACCAGAGCAGCTTGAGTTGCATGTCCTGCAGTGGGGGACATTTAACCTCTGTCCATCCTCATCTCAGCACCATCGCCATCCTTCTCAGTTCAGACCGTCTTCTTTTCTTGGCAGATCACTACATGCAAGTCCTGGCTTGCAAACATGACTGTGTCCGAGAACTCGCCACACGTTCAGGCCGTATCTCGCCCATCGAAAATTTCCTTCCCCTCCACTACGACTACTTGCAGTTTGCCTATTACAGAGGTAAAAGCTCTCTTTCTGTTCCTCCCAGTGCTTGCTGAGTTTTGTTACAGTTTGTACAAGTTTGAATTGCTTCATGTGGAAATCAGGGTATTTCTCCATGATGTCTGTGCAACACAGTCTGTGCATGGTGTGAAAGGGTCAGGAAGCAGAGGACAGTGGTAGTTGTCTCTTCAACAGTCAGGTTGACTGAAATGCAATTAAATATTTTTGTAAAATTCATTTTAAATCATCAGTCAGGTTTTAAAAACCTAACCTTCATCTTAAATATGATAATTCTTCATATAAATCATGCTTTTTAAGGGTCCTTTCATTTGCCTTTTGATAAGTTCTGGGGATCTGTATGTTTCACATTTTCTGCAACCAATTCATACATTTTCTAAGTTGATATGTAACAGATTTAAAAGTTAGCCCAAGCTTATTTCAAGATGCCAATTTTTGCTAATTACCAAATATTTTAAGATTCACATTAAAGTTACAAGAGTTGGCAACACTGCAAAATATCAGGAGTTGGCAGTGCTATAAAGTACTGCCAGTTGTGTGGTCCTGTATGGGGATTTTATTATGTTCTATTACATAAAAGAAAATCTAGGCAGAATTCTGCTATCTCAGGCTTGTGCTAAGAGCTCTTTCCTGACAACGGCAGAATATGGGAGGATCAAAATTGCTACTCAAACCTAAAGCTTCTTAATTCATCAATGCAATGGGAAGAAAGCTGGAGGAGTCAGCAGTGGTTTGTGTGTGGTGTACGGGCTTTTTTATTCCTCTGCCCAGTTAGTTTCATGTGGTGGGTAAGACCCCCAGCGCCCTGAGGGATGCTGCACAGAAGAGAGGTAGTTTGCTGCTGGACAGCATCCACATCCTGCCCGGTCAGTTGGATCCAGTTTGGATACCCTCTGACCTGTGCATGACTGCAGTGAAGTCATTGTCTCCATGCCTCAGTTTCCCTGCCAGTGAAATGGAGTGGTTAAGACAAAGTTGCATCAAAAGAGCCTTGTAAAGTGCTGGGCTCACCCTTCAGTGGATGGAGAGCTCAGGCTGTGCTCTCCCTCTCTGCAGGCTCCCCACCTCGGCTCTGCCCCGCCGTGCTCTGCCTGAGCCCCTGGCACCACCACCAGGGCCGTGTCCCTCTCTGCCCCCCTGACAACTGTTGTGTTGCCTCCCAGTCGGTGACTACATAAAAGCCCTGGAGTGTGCCAAGTCCTACCTCCTCTTCCACCCGGATGACGAAGATGTCTTGGAGAATGCAAGTTATTATGAGAGTCTCTTGGAAGGCATGATGGATCCAGACACCGTCAAACCCAGGAAGGTGAGTGTGAATGTCACCTAAGAACCCTTGGTGGAAGGCTTTAACAGAAGCATCAGCTGGAACTAAAAGCAGCTTGACAGCTTTCCCACAGTGGGACCACTTTGAAAACAGATGTGGAGATGCTGGACTAGCTGGTCATGCTAATTATCATGGTGCAAGTCCAGAGTCACCGGTGTCGGGGAGAAGCTGGAGGGCAGGATCTTCCTTAAATGGGGACTTCAGCTTAGCAAAACCCGAGCAGGGGCAGGGAGGGCGATGACCGAGTGCCTCAACAATGTAGACCCTCCCCTCAGTCAGTGCTCTGGAGGAGACATGGAGGAGGAATGCAATGAAGCAGTGAGCAGAGGGCAACCTCTGTTAAGAGAGGGCTGAGAAGTATTTTCCCAAGGGGAGATTGGGATATCAGCATTACTCTCGAGTCACTGAGCTTGGAGTTCAGTATTCAGCCTGTTCTGCAGGGAGCAGCTTTGCTATCACAGCGTTAGGCTGGGGTCAAACAACCAAACAGTATGTGCTCAGTCACTCAGCACAACAGGCTTCCTCTCCGGTCCAGGCAGCATTTATCTGCAGCCCTGGAGCTGCCTTCCTCATGATGCAGAAGGGGAGAAGCTCCTCCTGTCCCATCACGGCCCTGCTGAAGCTCTTGCGCCATAAGCAGAGGGTAGGCAGGAACTGGATTTTCCATTCCCTTGGGAATTCCTTGATTTCCAGGAAAATCAGGGTGAATTTGCTAAAACACTAAAGAAGAAAAGGGAAATGATAAAAAAGAAACAAGAACAATTATTGTTTCTCCTCACAAAGTGAATCTAGGAAAAAATCTGAAGCAGACAAAAACATTTCATTGTTTTCAGTGTTTGGAAGATTTCTGTAAAAAAAAGTAAATTGATTTTTCTTCCGCAAAGTAGTTTTCTAAGAGAAAAGCCAGTGTTTTGTTTACAAATCTTTCGTTCAATAAAAAGCCCTCTGATGGATGCTTTCCAGCTGGCTCTGCTTTGTGGTCCCTGTACCAGCGCCCCAAGTGTGTCCCAGGCTGTGGTGCCACAGCCCACCCACTGCCGGGCTGTGGGCTCCGCGTTGCAGGTGGGGAACCGAGGTACAGCCCAGGCAGGGTCCCTGCTCCACCAGCCTGAACCTGCCTCCTGTTCTGCAGATGGGGCTTCTCTGCCCAGCCCCTTGCCCAGATATTTAGAGGCTTTCCAAGGTGCTCAGCGCTCTCTGCCAGCTATGGACACGTATTTTGGAGATTCAGCCTTCCTGAAGCGTGGCTCCTTCTGTAATGCAGTGAGCGGCTCAGCCCTGTGTCCAGGATTGCTCTAAGGCATCACCCAAGCGTCCCTCGCCCCATAGGAGTCTGCAGTGTTGAGTGAAAAGCAAACCTGTCTTGAAGCAGAGGTGCATTGACCATGTCTTGTGAAAGCTACACGTGCAAATACTCCCCTTTTCCTCTTCTTTTCAGGAAGCAAAGACGTTGCTGCGGCGCCACAAGCTGGAGTCTCACCTCTTGCAGGTGGCTGCGGCCAACCTTGGATACACCTACACGGAGCCGGTAATGCCTGGGTCTGCTATGGCAAAGGACCTGTAGGAGTTCACAGCTGTAGGACCAGCTTCCCCCTCCTGTAAAGCGAGTCCTGTGTAGGTGACTCAGGAGCTGGGTCTTGACCCGGTTTTTCCCTATGGGAAAATGGTGATGCCAGAGCCAGGGAGGCAGCCGTTCCCGGCGTGAAGGAGAAGCAGACATAGGCTAATCCTGCTCTCCTGAGGTGGTGTCTGGCTGTGTCTCAGCCACTGCCATGGTGGTGGTGTGGGTCAGAGAAGGCTGGGCAAGCTGGCCACCCTCTGTACTTGTCGTACGATGCCAGTTTGGATTTGGGATAAGTTTTCCATTTGGTCACCCGAGGCAATTGCCTGAAGTTGCATGGGATGGATCCATCCCAGAGAGGCTGGCTGATGTCTGTAGGTGAGAGGCAGAGTAGGCAGCTCCCTGACTTCCGCTGGAGCATTAAATTAAGAATCTCAACCTCTCTTTCCCCACAGAACTACTGGAACAGGTACGGCGCCCGCCAGGATGAGCACAGGTGAGCCACCACAACCCCACTTGCACCCGCAGCTTCCTTGGTCCCTGCAGAAGGGCTGTGAAGGGGATGTGCCCATGATGGGGTACCAGTGTGCCCTTTGAGGGATGCTGCCCATCCACCCCAGCACACTAGCATGGTTGAATTAGGGCCCTTTGCCCCTTACCATTACAAACATTCCCAACAAGCACCTTATTTTAGATGAGTGCCTTAAAACCAGTAACAGTCTAGAGGGAACTTGGTCAATAAGGCTGATGCTGCCTTGGTTATTGACCAATCAGATCAATAACCTGATGCTGCTAAGGTTTAGTTGGTGTCTGTGCTTTACTGGTGGAAACTGTTGTTCCCGTTGCCAGAAAAACACTTTTTCCATGGGATAGGTTGTGGGCTTCTACTTGTATGGTTGTGGCATTTGTACAAAGTACCAATGTGCCCATTTTTTTTCCATATATTGGTTACCGAGGAGTGCAAAACAGCACAGTTTGCAGAACTGGAGACCTGTGGCCAAAGTCATGATACTCCTCTTCTCCCTTGCTCCTCAGTGTCCCATCAAGTATCAGCAGTGAACCAGAGGATGGGCCCAGGCTGTCCCTGTCAAAGAAACCCATGCCAAAACCAGATCGGGAGTTGAAGGAGGGTAAGTCTGCTGAAGATGTTTCAACAAAATCAGAAGGTTTTTTCCTGTTGCTAGCGACTACAGACTGCAAAGGCTGGCAGCTGAGCAGTGAGGGCCAACCCGACCAGACTGTTGAAGTTTTGTTTAAGAGACAGAGAAGTCTCTGTTGCTGCCACAGCACTTCTCAGTCTGTGGATCCCACCAGCACTGCTGTGCTCTTGGACTTGCTTTTCCACCTGCTGAACTGCCCAGCACAGAATCTTGAGATACAGAGCTGGCGGTCTTGTTCCTCCTCACCGTGGGGAAGATGGCACCAACAAACAGGAGTCTTTCCCCCAGGTGCTTTTAAGATTAAAATGCTCTCTGTTGTCCAGGCTGCAGAAGGATGGATGCTGGAGGTGTTAGGTTTTGGGCACTCCGGTACTGATGCTTTGCTAAGTGCACTGGATACGCCATATTAACAACCGTTTCTGTATGGAGACGGGCTTGTGATTGCATGTCTTGACTTACATAAAATCACTTGGTTTTAAAGCCTGTCAGCAGAGATTTCGACTGATGTGAGCACATTCTTGACAGCCACAGAAAATACCATAACATCTTCTACTAAAGATTTCCCCCATAACAATTTTGAAAAACGTTATTGTGGCCAGATAGCATAGCGTGCTCCTCGCTGCAAAACAACAGGATCTCAGGCCAGGAGGTGTCTTGTGTCTCTCGTGGGCCAGCTCCATGGCAGCAGGCAATTAAACCTCCCTGCAATCCAATGGATGGCCTCACTTTTTTGGGAATTTCACAGCTTTCCGGGGCCCAAGTTGTCCCAGCTCCTCAGTGTCTTGTTCAGTGTATTGTTATCCCTTCTCTAGCCATACGTAAAATAGGTGAATACCACAGGAAGATCTTGAGGACCTTGCTGAAGCCAAGAGCTGGTTGATTTATATTTGTTGGCATGTTGGCCTTCTATAATCAAATAATTTCAGAGTGTGTCTTTCTCTGTTTTTTTCTCCCATCTGTGCTTTTATTCTGGTTTAGTTACAGAATGTTTTCAAGTTTACAAAGAAAAGGGAAACTTTTAAAATGGGAATTTTGGCCATCCAGCTGCTTCCTTTCTCTATTGTCTTTTCTTTCTCTCTTTTCACTTGGAAAAAGAAGAGAAAAGGCCAAAAGAGAAAAAGAAAAGTCTATTTTAATTTTCTACTCCTCTTCTGTACTTCTCTCCTTCCCCCCTTCCTCCTTTTTGCCAATTCCTTCACTCCCAAAAGTCCAAAGAATGCCTCAGTTTCTTTGGGGTGTTTTTCACAGAGCATACACAGGGGAAACAGGTCTCTCTGCTGGTACTTAGAAGTGGTGGGGGTGAGGAGGGCAACCAGGAGTGCACTGCCAGTGTGGGACAAGGGTTCAGTGTTCACGGCACAGGGCAGCCCCAACTAGGTCCCTAGGAGGAACAGAAAAAACTTCCCAGTGGTGAGTGATGCCTTCCAGGTTCATCCCTCATGTGCCTGTGGCCAAGGAAGAGCAACATCCGAGCCGGAAAACTCAGCCCTGAGTTGGCGTGTGCCAGGAGTTTGGATTTCAGAGTCCTGTTTCTGATCCAGCTGCATTTATAATAAATGCTATTATAGAGCAACAAGAACAGCAAAGTGAATGTGAGGAACATCCCATCTTTTCTGTTGCCAAGAAACCTAACTCTTAGAAATAAAGCTGTGGGCTAGTCATGGGGCTCTGCCCTCAGAGTTATGTGTCCTCCGTGGGCCAAGGAGACCTTCCAAAAACACAGTGTGCCTCAATGGACAGAAAAGGTAGTAATTATAAAACTGGTGTAACAGAGAAGTTTCCTTGTGCCACATGGTGAGAGGAGCTCTGCAGCTCTGGTTCCTCTGTTTTATTGTGGCTCTGTGACAACAGATAATTTTCCCCATGATTTAGATGCATTTCACCTTCCTCCTGGAGAAACATCTGGTTTAGGTTTTTTTTGTTGTTGCCATTTCTTTCATTTGCTCTCATCGAGGAGATGAGGGGAATAGGCTTCAGAAGTTGGTGATGTAGTGGCCTTGCCACATTTTTCTGATCGAGCAAATTTGGCGGGGTTGGATCCAAACTTCTGTAAAGAGATAGTCTCTGTCTTCTTGCCTGTTCACTCAGCACATGGCAAGGCTCAGTTACCCCATACCAGGTGGAGGGTCAGCAGTGTGGAAGCCCAGCCACAATTGTATTCTCATCTCGATGATGCTGTCTGGGACCTCCAAAACATCATCAAGCCACTGGCTGCTGGCAGGCAGAGAGACACAGGTCGGAGCAGGGAGGGATTGATAACGGGAACAGCCACAGCAGCTCCTTTGCCTCTGTGAGGAGAATTGTCTTCAGGGTCCTCCAGTTCATCCACACTCAGCCACCCTGGGTGGAGCACAAGTGATGCTTGCTGCAAGCTCAGCACCATGTCAGGTTTTCTACATGGGTAAAGACAAAAAAACCCACCCTACGGATGACAGTTGCAGAGAGCAGCTTTACATGCCAAGCTGGCAAGAGCCACACAGCACAAAGGCAGTGGAAACTTACGGCCTCTGCTGATGTTGGCTGCTGGGCAGGAGAGCCAGGTTAGCTGGTGTCTGTGTCTCTCATCATGCCCCACGGGTTTTGGCGTTTTGAGGTTGTGGTCCCTGCATTTGCAAGGCAGCTAATGATGGAAAATGCTGATGCTCTTGCAGCAAGTTGATTTCATCTCCGGGTGTTTCCTCTGCTTCTGTTTCTTTTGTTGCTAATGTGAGGCCAAACTCTGCTCTCTGCTGTGAAGCCTTTTGCCTGGCAGCACACCCAGGTGACTTCAGCTGGCCCTCAGCCACGGTACAAGATGTCAACGAGGCCAGGGCATGTTCAGCAGGGTCGTTTTGTGTCTTTCTCTTTCCATCAGGGGGTCCACTTCTCTACAGCGACGTGAAGTTTGTCTACAACTCGCAGCAGCTGAATGGCACCCAGCGAGTACTCCTGGATAACGTCATCTCAGAGGAGCAGTGCCGAGAGCTTCACAGGGTGGCCAGTGTGAGTAGGCAATGCCCATGGGGGGGACGTGACAGCCAGCTGGGCTGGGCACCTGATGTCCTCCTCAGCATCTGGCTTGTGAGAGCTGAATGCGTGATCAGACCCTGGGGAGGCTCTGGGTTCATGCCTCACTCTTGAGTGTTGCAACTGATGCCAGGATGCCTGTGGAGAGCAGTCAGAGGCTTACCCCATAACACACCTGTAACTGCAGCGCAGGAGCTGCTGCTCCATCTTGGGCCTTTCTTAGAAACATGCTGCAAGACAGAGCCCATGCAGAAATAGATCTTTGCCCTGTGTTCCACACAACCCCAAAGGATGCTCATCCACAAGCCTGGCTGAGCGTTCTCATTCATCGTCAGCTGAGCCTGGGGAGAGACTGAGGATGCCCAAACATCCCCAGCTGGGAGGTGGGTGGCTGTTTTCCAGCATCTCAGAATGGACTGTGCTCATGGATGGCTGCAGCGCCTTCCCACCCAACTCATCTGTCCTGGTGAATGCAACCCTGGGGGATTTGGGGAAGAGGGTCCCAGATGCTTCCATTGCACTCACCAGTGTTTGTGTCTTTCAGGGAATCATGTTGGCTGGAGATGGTTACAGGGGCAAAACCTCCCCCCACACTCCAAACGAGAGATTTGAAGGAGCCACTGTCCTCAAAGCCCTCAAGGTACAGCTGCCTGCTCCTCCTCCCCCATACCCTCTTCCCAGCCAGTGCACTGCACTGACCCTCTCTTGCCCCTTCTCCTTGCCCAGTACGGCTACGAGGGCCGCGTCCCGCTGAAGAGTGCTCGTCTCTTCTATGACATCAGCGAGAAGGCTCGCAGGATCGTTGAGTCCTACTTCATGCTGAACTCGACGCTCTACTTCTCCTACACCCACCTGGTGTGCCGCACTGCCCTCTCTGGTGAGGGCTCAGGGGACAGGGCTGGGAGGACAGGAAGGGGGTTCAGCTTCCCACGGTGGGGAGTCATGAATGGGGCACCCAAGCCTGAGAGTAGCTGTGCTTTGCCTGATGCTTAGACTGGTGGCTGAGGGCTGGGCAAAGTCACCGTCCCCACAGCAGCAAAGGGTGGGCACTGCTGTCCTGAAGAAGCTCATTTCTGGGGTGTCTCATGATTTGCATGTCTCCAACTTTTCCTCTTTTCTCCTTCCTCTTCTCTTGCCTCCTCTCACTGTCCATTCTCCTTTCCACCCCCCACCAGCCCTCCATCTCTCTTCCCTGCAGCAAGGAACAAGCAGAGCTGTGCAGATCTGAGGACTCAGATGTTGCCTTTTCTCCCCAGCCTTTTCTTTTCCTTCTCTCACCTGTGCACACCACCCAGAGTGGGGTCGGGGCAGGCTCCCCCACAGCGACGGACCCCACAGAGCATGGCATTTCCATCTCATCCACCCCTTCTCCTTCCCCCTTCCTCCACATGGTCCTGCCTAGGCCAGCAGGAGAGGAGGAACGACCTGAGCCACCCCATCCACGCTGACAACTGCCTCTTGGACCCTGAGGCCAACGAGTGCTGGAAGGAGCCTCCTGCCTACACCTTTCGGGATTACAGGTAGATAGGAAGGGGGGGCCTGCCGCTGGGCACCCTCCCAAGGCAGGGCATCCTGCTCCACAGACTGTAAGTCCTAAAGCTGGTGCCTCCCAGCCATAGCAGAAGTGAGATCCAGCAGGTGGTTTCTGGTGGCTGCAAGCATCGTGGCTGAGCTTGAAGCCAGAATTTACCTGTAATGGCTCTGCGGCATTTTAGGGTTGGGAGATTCCATGTGTGGCCCACAGGGCTGTGTCTCTGTCAGGTGTTCTTGGTGCAGAATGGGAAGGTGAGAGCTGATGGGACCCAGGGGACATTTTGAGAATTGTTACCTAGCCAAGGAGAGACCTGCTCGTTCTCGGCTGTGGCTTCAAAATGCGGGCAGTTTGGGTGGCCCCAACTGGCCTCACAGCAGGACCACTGCTCCTCAGCAGTCCCTCACCCATGTCTCAGTGGAGCGATGCAGGATCTGCCCTGGAGGTAGGGGTCAGCCCCAATCCCTGCCTGCTGCTGCCCTCACAGGGGTCTCCTGCTTCCTCCCCCAGTGCCCTCCTGTACATGAATGCGGATTTCGAAGGAGGAGAGTTCATTTTCACCGAGATGGATGCCAAAACTGTGACGGTAAGTGGGTGCTGTGAACCAGACACTTCCTCAGCAGCCTGTGCTGGGGCTCTGGGCTTCCCCAGGCAGTCTGTGGCTCCTACCCGTACAAAAGCCTGCTGGCAGAGGTTCGCAGACCTTCTGTGCCCTCCCCTGAGGCTGCACCAAGCAAGAAACCTGCAGATCAGGGGGATGACTGGGAGTCGTCCCGGCCTGGAGGACTGCTGAGCTCCCACCCCATCTCGTGGCCAAACATGAAGCGATGTCTCTGTACATATGCAGTGCCTGGCCCAGAGCAGGTCATGGTATGGTGGTGGACACCAGTCCCTGAGAGGGATGGGGCTCAGGCACATGCCCCTACCTCTGCATGGGACTGTTTGGGAGGCTGGGCACCCCCTCTGGGAGCATCTGGCTGCCATGCTGAGTCTCTGAAGTCCAGTAGATGCTGGAAGGCAGGTTGCATCTACCTAAGACCAGTGCTGGAGGATTGATTTGGTTGGCATTTCTGCCCCTGAAGTCCTGTAGGATATCTGTTGTGGACTGGGCAGAGAGAAGAAAGAGGTGTTTCACAGCCCATGCTAGGATTGTCCTGAACCTCTCTTGAGTTATGCCGTGACCCTGTTTTGCTGAAGGTGGTCACCTGCAGTTTGCAATGACTGTATGCCACCATCTCCTTCCTGCATGATGTCTCTGCAGCAGAACCAAGCCTCACACCTCCCTATTTACCCCACACATTTTTACAGCCATGCCCAGAGCTCTGCATGTCCTCCAGAGCAGCTCACTGGGTCCTGGGGTGGTGGCCAGTAAGATCCCAGGACCTAGACTATGGTGAGCCCAGACATGGCCAGTGTGTGCAGCCATGCTGCTCCTGCCACCCTGGCGTCACCTATTTTCCCACAGGCCTCCATCAAACCCAAGTGTGGACGAATGGTCAGCTTCTCATCGGGCGGCGAGAACCCCCATGGGGTGAAGGCGGTTACCAAAGGCCAGCGGTGCGCTGTGGCTCTCTGGTTCACCTTGGACCCACTTTACAGAGAGCTGGTGAGTCCCTCCATTGCAATGTGAGGGGAGCTGAGGGGTACCCAGTATCCTGGAGGAACCTGGACTATTCTTCAGCCTCCAGTCCCAGCACATCTGTCTTCCCCAAATCACACCCTCTGCAGCAGCATTCCCATCTGCTGCACCACAGGGACATGAGCCAGTGGCCCCAGGACCAAATGGTTTTCCCTGCCAGCCATGCTGGGCACCCATCACCCTGGAGTGCAGGGCTGGGCTGGGGTGCTGAGCAGGGTGCAGGACTCCTCTACACAGGGCTGGGCTGGCCATTTCTGACACCTAGTGGCAATAAAGTGATGAACGGGGAAGTCCTCCACAGACATCTGCAGCTCAGAGGCCAGAGTGATGTGCTGCTGCTGCCACGTCCTCAAAAGCAGCTTGGCCGCCTGAAGTCCATGGGCCTGGGCACCCAGGTGCCTTGGAAGATCTGGGCTGTGGTGCCTTTCACCAGGCAACAGCCCCTGTCTCCTTCAATAGAAATTCTGGTCTGTAAGAGTAGAATATAAAAGACCAAGCAAAAGTAAATGCAGGGAGAGAGCAAAACCTTCCTGCCTTTGCCTTGTGAAGCAGGTGGGCTGCACGCTTTTGGGAGAAGCTTCTTGTCGCTTTACTGTCTCTCTGCTTTTTGCTGCTAGCTGAAAGTCTTCCATGCTTGGTGCGTATGTGGAGGGCCATCATCCCTGCCCAGGGAGCTGGAAATCCCTGTCACGTGGAGGGGCAGGAGGAGGGTACGCCGTGGCAGTGGCTGCTAGTGAAGTGTGATAAGGGAATAGCAACACATCATCAGCTCTGTCCCATCCGTTGCAGCACCTGGAGGGAGGAGGGAATTCAGTTTAGAGTTGCAAAGTGATTTGGCTAATTTTGCCCAGCAAATCACCAGCACAAGTCCCAGGTCGTCCCCAGTCCTCTCAACCACACTGCGGGTCCTTGGATGAACTGCTTGCTGGGGGTGCTCCCAGCTGAGCCACACTGAATAAGCTGAGAGCAGATGCTGAAGCTCTGCTGTTACGGTTTCTTCCCTTCCCCTCTTGCAGGAACGAATCCAGGCAGATGAAGTGATCGCAATGTTGGACCAGGAGCATCTAGGACCCAGTGAAATGAACATCAACCCAAAGGATGAGCTATGAACTAGGCCAAAGACTTTTTCTATTAAATATTTATTTAATATTGTTAATCTTATTAGAACCCTTCTATTTTTGTACAGAGCTGCTGTATAAATTAACAGGTTAATATGATTGTGGAGTTTCAGGAGTGCCTCTTCTGTGTTCAGCACAGCTCTTGCTGGGACCCCTCATCTCTGTGCCAGCATCTCCTGCTGCGACTGACTCTGTGTCTGGGATCCCCTGTCCTTCCCTGGCACTTCCCAGGACTTACTCAGGCCCGCTGTACCCTCTTGGAGAACCCTTTTTTTTCTTCCTCAGTCAGAAGCAGCTGCTTCTCTTTAGCCTCTGCTAGAGAAATGTCTCAGGCGTGGTAACAGACCAGTCTTCCTGCCCCTGCTAAGTGCTGCCTGAAGACCTGGGCCGTGCTACTCTTGGGGAAGCTGGAGCACAAGTCAGTTATTTCCATCTCGGAGCCCTTCACCATTTGAACTGTGCTTTTTAAGGAAAAGAAAAGCCAAAACAAAGGAAAACCCAGGTCCTAGCAAAATGCATGTCTCTGTAGCCATGCAAAGCTGGCATTTGGGCATTAATGCTGAGCAGAACTTCCAGAAGTCACCTGCTGGGCAGGGGCATGAGCTGTGCACAGGTGAGAAAGGGTTTGATTTCCAGCTGACTCTGGTGAAATAGGGTCTGTCACTCATGTTCAGTCCCTGCTTTTGCTAACGGCCTGGGATGCTTGAAAGAAACTGCTTCACACCACATCCTTTGAGCCCAGCGCTGCTGCTGGTAAAACCCAAGGTTAGAAGTCAGTCATTTCCAGGTCCATGTTGGAAAGCAGCTGAAAGGCTCAGGGATGTTACAGTGCCCTGGTGTTGGGTGATCATGGTGTAGCTTTGTACTCCGGATGTCCTGGCTGCATCCTCCCATCCTGACAGCGCAGGAGCAGCAGTTGTTGGTGGTGTGGTAGCATCTATTTCCTCAGAGTATTTCTGAGCCAATCTGAGGGTGTTGCAGTGAAAGCACATGCTGCTTACCACAAGAGATATACTATGCCAGTAACTGCTGCTAAGCTAGTAAATCATCCCTCTCCCACCATTAAATTAACTCTGGGGTGTGTGGGATCAGAGCAGCCCCTACCTCAGTCAAAGCGAATGCTGAAGTCAGAACTGCCCACATTCCAGACATAGGGACACCTTTTATTTTGACCCTAACGGCTACTTCTGCTGCTAGAAGACAGTTCTTAAAAGGAAGGTTGTAGCAATTGTTACTGATGAACTTACTGCAAGGTTGCTGTCTCTCCAGAAAGCACTGCAGGGATCTTGGCTGGAGTTGGCATCCCAGCTTTGCTCAGTTCCCTGCTGCACTGGCACTTTCTCAGTCCCCTCTGCCAGCTTTGGCATTTCCAGGACTTAAAATCTGCAATAGGGAATTGTCTTTTCTGACTGTTCATGCAGCTTGTGCCTACCCAAATCTTCCAGGCTCAGCAGCATCCTCTTCTCATGCAGTCACTGGCTGCAAAGGCCATAGAGAAGGATGGTCCTTCTGTAGAGAACTCTTCAAAAGCTTGTCCTGGTCAAGGTAAAGAGGAACTCAGCACATCTGGAATAACAAATGTCCAGGCTGTGAAGGGGGCACCATTACGGCCTAGAAAAAAGAAGGGTCATTTAGTGCACCTCCTCCAATGTGGAATCTGCCAGGGAGAAACCTCTGAGTGTTTCTGAGGCACTGGTGTAGCTTGTTTTTTGGAGGTTATCTCCCTTCCTTATTGATTGTTGAAAAGATTCATTATGTTGGCTGCCCAAAGAGCTGCCCACAGCTCTCTGCTTTCAGAGACCCTTCCCTGCTTACATGCCTCCCCTGCAAATACTTACTCCCCTTTTTCTAGAAGAGCCAGAGGAAGAGCCTGAGGGAAGGAGGGGAGGGCAGCTGAGGCTGAAATGAAATGCCAGTTGTATTGTCCCCCCCAGCTGCACCACACGAGTGCATCCGAGGCCTAACTCCTACATGCTGCTCCTTCAGCGTGCGTTTGTGCTGCCATCCCCCTGACAACCACATCTGCCTGAGCGCATCCTGCAGAGCTGCCTCCCCCAAGCAGCTCGATGCAGACCCTGCCTCACGGGAGCTGCAGGGATCCCACCAGCTTGCCCTCCTGTGGGGAGGCATTGGGGGGCACGGCAGGTTGTGGGTTGTTTGCTGCTGTGGTGGTTAGCCAGAGCTGTGTTTAAATCCAGGGGAAATAAACTAAACAACATCTGGGCCTGTCTTTGTCTTTCTTTAGCCAAATGTTAGAAGGAAAGGCTGGGGGGTACGCTGCTTGTCTGGCAGTGGTGCCTCTGCCTTTGGGGTTTCCTGCCTCGGGCCCTAGGGCACACGCACACCCCCCTATGCTGGAGGAGCGTCAAAGGCATCGGTGTAGACAAGATTAAGCAAAAAGCTGTGTGCGTGCATTTGTCAGTCCGTCCACCTCCTTTGCTCTGCACCCAGCTGCCTAACAGCTTGGGTACCATCCGCGCACGTCAGGCAGTTTGGAGAGCAGGAGGAGGCTGTCACAGCCCCTGCGTGCTGCGGGGCTGTGCAGCAGGCTGGGGTGCAAAGCAGGGCGCTGGCTGGCTCCTAGTGTAACAGCAGCTTTGGCGGAGGATGGTGGAGCAGCCTCAGAAGGGTGCAACATTTTGGGACTTAGTTGCGCTATGAACCCCAAATCCCCAGGAAAGGGAAAGGCTTGGGGCTGTCTGAGCGGTGCTGCTCACTGCACTGTTCTGCCGCGGAGACCTGCCTGTGCTCCGTGCCAGGCTGAAGCCAGGAAACAGGAATGCAGTGAGTCAAAGGCACTTTTCCTATTTGTTTTCCCAGCTCGCTGCTCTGGCAAAGTCTAGCTCAGAAGTAGATTTGTATTTCTGCTACAACAGCAGAGATGGTTGCCAAATTTATTGGCACATGCTGTAGCCTCACAGGAGCAAGTTACAGAGCTCTTTCGAACATGCATCGATATATAATGTAGGTTTTTGGGTCTCTTGTATCCAAGTGGGATGGGTTGCCACCAAGGTGGCTTGGCCTCTGAGAAATGAATTTTAACTCTTAGATCTGATGTAGGGGGCTGGCATCTGCCAGAGCTGCCAGGGTCACATCCAGAGTGATCGCAGGGCACCCATGTTCCTGGAAAAGAAACCAACAGCAATACTGAACATGCACACTCCTCCTTGGTCAAATACACCCCAGGGACAACCTGTTGCACTAATAGTTGTGCTTCCTGCTACTTTGGCTCACGTTGGTTATTTCCCTTTTGCCCTGCCAGTCTGGTAACTGCAGCTTTCCCGAGCCCTTACACAAAGCAGCGCCCCAAGGAGGCAATGCCCAAACTAACACCACTGAATAAAGCTGATGTGCGTTTCAGAGCAAGCCTCATGGCTCTGGGGCTAGCGCTGAGCTCCTCTAGCCAAGAAGGGAGGCACAACCTACTTACATGTTGGCTGTTATACCTGCCTCAGTTCTATCACCAGCAACGGGAGTGGTTTGGAGATGGTGATGTTTCAACTGCATCTTACTTAGTTCCTTGTCAGCTCTGCCATGCCCCTCCTAATACTAATAGTATATGCAGGATGGGATTAGCAGGATTGAATTATGACCGGCAATGAGAAAAAAAAAACAACCAAAACAACTCATAAAGGAAACAAAATTAAAAAGTATTTAAAACAACAACTGAAGTGGTTCTGTGTGTGTATGTGCCTGTGTATACACACTTTGGTGCAGCCCTTGCTCTGAAAAGCAAAGCTTTTTACAGTGTTACTCAATGCCAGGGGATCTTTACTAGCAAGGAGCTTTGTTTTGGTTCTGACATTCACGTGGACCCAAGCCAAATTTGGTCACCCGTTGCACAAGGCTGCTGCTAGGGGTTGTGGGGAGGCTGGAGGAGCCTGGTCTGTGCCACACACACGTTCAGCAACAGTGAGTTGGTAATGCTTCAGGAAAAAATACAGATGAAATGGATGCCTTTGTTAACGAGAAGATGAATCACTGCACTTCGCAGTCAAGGATGTGGCAGCAGAACCTGCAGAGCTGACGACAGTGAGGGCACTGAGGCATGGGGAGCAGCAGCTAGCAGGGGTCACCGTAGCCCAGCGAGGCACCTGACGCCTTGTGCAGAGGGTAGGAGCATGGAAAACACTTTGTACAAGTAAAGAACCACCAATGGAAGCCAGCAGAGAGTCTGAGGCTGAGCCCCTTTGGGCTCTAAACGCCTTACTGCAAGTGGCTGCTGAAAGTTTCCCTACAGCCAAAAGCTCATCCCTGAAAAGAAGACTCGTTGGTATTTGCAAATTCCTGAATCCACAGTCAAGGCTAAAATATCTAAAGCTCTTTATGTCCAGTGGCTACAGGGTTTAATAAAGGCTGGGCATGCCCATAAGCATTAGCCTGCAAGGCTTTTTGAGGCATTAAGCAACTGAACCTCACCAATAGTCCTGTGAAGGCCTAGGGCCATGTGAACAAGTCAATCCCCAGCAGCTCCACTGGATGATAACTAATCCCCATTGATTCCAAGATGGGGCATGATAAACTTATAAAATATGGTATATTTGGACCTTTTAAATGTGTGCCCCCCCCTTTTATTTTTTCCTGGGAGCTAGACTAACAGCCCAAAATACAGCAGCTTTGATGACCTTTGAAGACCCAGTGATAAGCCCTGGAAGCAGCCAGGGCAGCTGAAGACCCTCTTCTGCTGCCACCCCATCCCATCCTGCAGCTGCAACCTCTGGCCTTCTCCCCCCCCCCGCTGCTCAGTCTCTGCCCCAGTGATGGACAATTTGGGTGGCACCATCCCTGCCAGCTGCTGCATCTAAGATTGGCCAGTCCCTGTGCAAGAGTCTCCCCACCTTGGAGGCACTGTGTTCATGGGTGGGAGCAGAGCCTTGACTGGTTTGTTACCTTTGCTTTACAGCTTCTGGCTGCCTGCGAGGTGCAGCAACTTGACCAGCGGAAAGCTGTGAGCAGAGGAAGGAGATGGAGTTTGCACTGAGGGCTGTTCATTCCCCCTGGTTAAGCCTGGGCAGAGCCAGCCTGAACACTCACAGGCAGCCAAACATCTTCCCATGAAAAACTGTCATTAAAAAAAAAAAGGTTGTTTCCTCCTGTCCACACCCTTGCCCAGCCTGGGGCAAAAAAGAACAAAACAGCTGGCAGTGAGATAAAAATGGGCTAGTCCTTCATTGAGGAAGAACTACATTAAAAAAGGGAAGAAGCATGTGTGTCTTTTGTTTCCACAACTGCTCCTACACGCACACCCCACTAGAAGAGTCACCTTTTCCTGTGGGAAATGCTGCTGTCTGTACACTGAGGTATGACCCTGGCCAGGTCCCATGACACTGTGCTCTTCCCCAGGTGTGGATGGGCACACATACATGTGTGCTTCTCCTCCCACCACCCCATTTTCACAGCAGACACCCAAACTCAGCACATAAGGGGCCTTGGTGCCAATGACAGCACTGGCACCCCAAAAGCAGCGGAGTGCAGCCGTGCACGAGGCCAGATCCTGCACCGTTGTTCAGCCCAGGCGCAGCCCTGCCTTCACTTTGGGCCTGGGGGGCCCACATGGACAAGCGCAATAGATGCCACTGAGGATGGCAGGGCCCCCCCATCCTCGCAGAGCACAGCGTAGTGTGTGTGGGTCCCTCATCCGTCCCCAGAGCACACACTGCATCAGCAAACTGCCTGGTTTCCACAGGTCTAGTGGATACTGTGGCCAGCCCAGCACTACTTTTATCTTGTTCTAAACACACGGTGAAAGCTGGCACAGAGTTTGTTTCCTTTTCACTTAGCAAAACTTTGTTATGCAAAAAATAAATATTTTTTTAAAAAAATCATAAATGTCAACATGTCCCAACGCCCTGGCTGCCATCCAACCCTGCCAAAAATAAGTCCAGCACACTACAGGAACAAACCAGGCAACTCAGGGAGCTGCCTGGCCACCCTCACCTTGTCCCTGGGGCAAGGCAGGGAGCTGGCGAGCCGCAGGGCAGCGGGGTTCAGCCTCGGTCCGGCTGGCGGCAGTGGGCAGCGTGCGAGGCCACGGCAGGAGAGCGCCGTTGCCGGCAACCGCGGTGCGTGCTGCGGCAGAAGCAGGCGATGCAAGGGCCCTGTGGGCAAACAGAGCCAGGCTGGTGAGTGGACAGGCTTGGCAAAGGAGCAGATCAGCTAATGGCCATTTCCAGGGGTGGTTTGGGTAACGAGAATGGCAGTTCTAGTAGGTATTTCCTGAGGTTGAGAAGGGCAGGGCGGGGGGAATTAATGAGAGCTCAGTTTAGCTTCTACCCCTCCTTTATTTGTAATGAGATTAACAGCAGAGATGGCAGAGCACCATCAGTCTGCTGCCGAGATGGGGTGAGATGATAAGCAGCTCCTGTGCTGCCTTGCATGGAAGCCCAACAACTCCAGCGCATGGGGAGAAACACCAGAAAAAACACCCCTTTCAACGCACGTAGCTTTTTTGCAATGGCCTTGGGGTGGCTTCGCTCCCAAGTTCAGGGGAAACCTGTTGCATTGGACTGGCCCAGCTGCTCCCAGCAGTACCAGGAACGTGGCTGACCTCCAGCTCAGCCCAGCATTACTGTTCCCTCCTTGCAATACTTCTGCACTTGACACCGGCTGAAAGTGCTGGGTTAAAGGCTGGTCCCTGCTTTGTCGGTGAGAAATGAGGCCACCGCTTGCCACCAATAATCCTTGGGCAGCTCCAGTGCAAGAAAAGAAACCGGTTGGTTTGATGGCAATGAGGCAGAAGCTGGAAAGAAGAGTGAATGCCCTTCAAGGTACCTCCCAGCTCCTCACAGTGCTTTAACTGGGCCGTAGCAAAGGTGGAGAATAAACTCACTTATGATTCCTTCCCCCACCCCAGAGAGCAGAATGCAGACCTCCTGGCAAATTTTTCAAGAATCTTTGTCATGCCTGTGAAAAGCCTGTTCATGGCAAACCTAGAGCCACTTCTGAGTGTATGTAGCTCTAGCAGGGAAGTTTTGGCTGGAAAACCACTGAAACAAAAGCCCTGTATTTTAAAAGCTTTATATTAGTTGCAGTAACCGGACATGCAAGGACCAAGTGCAGGGCTGATGTGCTCCAGCTGATGTGGGGCTCCTGGGCACCAGGCTTATCTCTGCAGGGCTCTCTGCAGTGGCTGGGAACAGCCAAGGTGGTGCCCAAGCCTGGCATCCCCTTCACTGCATTGTTAGTCACTGGTCACATCACCCCACACCAGGATGCCCACGGAAACCATTTGTGGTGACACGTATTTCTGCATGAAGCCTTTCTCATGGAGCCCCATCAATGTGTGTCCGTGGCCCACGGATGGTCAAGCACCATGGAGGGGAGCTGCCCAGTCCTGGGGGGATCGTGTGGGGCTGATCCCATCACTGCACGGGATAAAAACAACCCACCAGCATCTTAAAACCAGTTTGCTGCCCCCAGGCACCTGGGGGTTGTTTGTTCATCTCCCTTCATTTCGACACCTTGTGTGAGAGGCTGGGAGCTGGCATTCACCACGCCAGTGGTGCCAGCTCCGAGATTGTTTTATTTGATTTGCTGGCCAAATTAGGTAGATGGGTGGAGACTGAATTTTCCCCTTTATTTTTGTTTTCAAAAAACCCTTCTGGCCCTGGGTGAGGCAGAAGGAGCTGAGTAGTTTCATGTCTATCTTCTCTGTGACAGTTACGTGCCTACAGCGGCGGGGCCACAGCCCAGCTCCTCTGAGCAGAAAAGCTGGGTGCAAGGGAACGGGCTCGCTGGCTGGGTGGGAAAAGCCCTCAGCCACTTCACACAGCACTTTTTTAAATTCCGCCCCCTCCCAGTTCAAACACACTGGAAACAGCTCTAGTGCAAGCCCACCCTTCCTTGCTCTGTGCAAGGGGTCAAAGGAAAATGAAGCTTTTAGTATGGGCAGCCCATGGCCTTGGGAGAGGATGAGCCAGTCCCGGACTGATCACCAAAAATCCCAGCCTTGTTGCCCGTCCTCATTTCGCACAGCTGCAGGGAAGGGGGTTGTCACCAAAGGTCCCCAGGGAAAGCCCTGAGCTGTGTGTGGTTGACACCCTGAGGCGCTCTGAGCGCACGCTTTCATAATAACTGTCCCCACATCGAAACGCGGCTCCGACAGCGACTCTTAAGGATGGGACGAAGTATATACGGACTTTCTCCTGAGCCTGGCTGTGCCCTGTGCTTCCCCAGGTGACTCACCCAGCCCTTGCAGCACCTCCAGAAGCAAAGCAGCCCAGGGGGGGTTTCCCACCTCACTCATGGCAGTGAAGAGAAGGACCTTCACATGCATCTTCCAAAAGCTCAGCCATGGGCAACTCACATGCCATGCTCTGCTGCGCCGTGGCACTTGCCCCAGCAGCCGTGACCCGCACCCTGCCAGTGCCACGGAAGCAGCCTGATGCAGGGTCTGCATGGCGGAGAGCTGCTGGCATGCCTGCCCACCCCTGGGCTGCTGGCTGGAGCTGCTTAGCACTGCCACTTGTGAGGAATCAGGCCAAATCTACAAATTGTGTTTGCTCTGGGAGCGTGATGAATCTTTAGCAGTTCCCCTTGAGGCAGAAGACGCTATATCCTTTCTCCCCTTTCAGACTAATTACACTGAAACAAAAGGCGAGATACACCATACCAGGAATGTTACCAAGACTGCAAGTCCTCCACCCAGCGGGATTAGTTGGGAGCTCTGGATGGCATGAAAACAGATGCCAGCAGCTGGCCTCATGCTCCTCTTGCTCAACCACTGGCGCCACCAGACAAAAGATAACAAACATCTCTCCTGTCTCGTGATGGGCCTAGCAGCAAAAGAAAATTTCCAGGTCATAAGCTCCTGCCAGATAGCCCATGCTCCAGGCTACACGGAAGAGCTGCCACCCCTCAGCACCTCTTTGCCCCACGTAGTACCAGTACTTAGAGGAGACCCAAGTGCTCTGCAAACCAGGCACTGCCTTGGGTTCTCTCCTGCTGTCCTCAAACTGTATTCTCACTTCCACTCTTCCCAAGGGATGACATGGCTGCCGCTGATTCCTCCTAAGTAACTTCAAGTTTTTGGGAAAACCCAACAGGACTCTCTGCTTTCTCCTCCCTCGGCAGCTCTGCAAGTCCCTAGTCACCATGCTGCCAGACCCTGGTAGTCTGAAGGCAGCTCTGCCTTGCATACACACTCAGTATAAACAGAGATAAATGCACCAGAGGGATCCTCCTGTTCTAAGCTAGGAGGGGGAAAAGGGCAGAGTGCTGCCTGGAAACACAGGCCAGCTCTGGGAGCACCACCCAGACCCTCTCCCTCCCTGTCGTGCCTGGCCAACCCGGTCAGCATTGCCCTTCTCTCACTTGCACCAGGGATGCTCACAACCAGCTAAAGCAGCATGAATGGGAAGAAAATCCGGCTTAGGAAATTTGCCTGTAAATTGTCTGTCTTGGTCACCCTTTTCTGAAGCCTCACTGGGTTTGCTATTTCTGTCTCAACTAGCTGAGAGCTTTATCAAAGGTATTGCAGATGCCCTGCCAAACCAGGCATCCAAGGGTTAACCAGCATGGTCCTTGGGCCCAGCATCACCGGCTCTGCTGGTTCCTCTTGAAGATGTGAAAAAGAGTCAAGTGCTGCAGTTTGTGCTCCATGTCTTCCCAGCCAGACTCTTGCTGAGCTTCATCTCCTGTGAAACTCCACAATAACTCTGTGCTGCTTCCTGGCCATGGGGACACCACTACAAAAATAACAGAAAAAAAATTAAAAATCAAATTTCTGTCAGCTCTCTCTGCTCCTGAGGCCTCTGCAGACAGCAGCTGGTCACAGCCCGCGTGGGACGAAGAGTGCCTTTGCCTTCTCCTCCTCACCTGCCCGCCTTCAGCTGGCTGCTGGTAGCGCTGGCAGGGGTTGCAGTCATGTCCAATTTCCTCACCTCCAAGGCAAGGATGAAATAATCTGAGACAGCTGCTGCCCATGGCCTGACTGCAACGCACTTGCCGTAATGGTTACTTGCTAATATTTTACCCTTGGGTGAAATGATAAGGTTCAGGGCCAGGCGGAACACGTTCAGCCATCTCTTCTTTGGGGCAAGCTGAGTCACTGCTGTTAGAGGTGTGCAAATCCAGTCTGTGTGTGGGTTTGGGCATGTGTTTGTACCGTGAGCCCTTAACCTTCCATATACAGCACATCCCACCCACTGATAGCTCCCAAACACTGCCTTCCTTCTGTTCAAGCCACTAATTAAGCAGTAATAAAGGCTAGAATATAAACTATAATAGAAGTAACTGTCTTGCTATCCATAGCACTTAAAGCTGGAAGAAAACTTTTCAATAGGGGAACAAGCAGTGAGGTCTCTGTCCTCCAGCTGTCCTGCCGTGACAGGCAGGCACCGCCACAGGCTGCTCCTCTAGAAAGTGAAAGCCCTGCTCGGGACTGTCAAAGGATGTTGCGGGGTTGAGGCTCAGGCCAGAGTGTAGATGCCAGAAGGGAAGGGACCAGCTCACACGCACCAGTGCTCAGGGCTGGCTATTTGCTCAGCATGGGGGAGTTCTCAGCCGTCACAGGGCCAAATACTGCCCTGGGGGAAGGGTGCTGGACTCTGCTCTGGGGCCAGGGATTGGAGCACCTTCTAGGCACTTCATGTTGGAGGTAACCCATAAGCTCCTGTTTCTATGAAAAACACTTCCACAAAAATATCTGTGCTCACCTTCAGGTTGGCAGCTCTCTCCAGGTTCAGCTGAGTTCCTTGACCACGTCCTTGGAATAAGAAATCAATGCATTTATCTTGCATTTCGCCATGGTGTGTGGATAATTTGATGCAATTGTGTAGCCACCCACACCTTCAATTAATCAGAGAGTTTTTCCCGCAGCACTGTGCAATATTTTGTTTCCTAACATCCCTACTACAGAATACTAGGATCTGTTGTAACATTTCTTACACAATTTCAGCACTGAGGGCTATGCAGCCAAGAAGAGGATGGATCACATGTGTAGAAATCTTCAGCTTTGTCTTCAGAGGTGATTTCAAAGGAAACAGAATCAGAGGCTCACAGAGACATTTGAGAAAGCAAAACAAAGCAAAAAAAACCAAACCCAACCCAGCCAACAAACGAAAATAACCTCAGGAAGAAAATAGGAAGAACTCAGCAGATTTCCTGGGGTGCCATTTAGGAAGCTCCAGAAAAACTGAAGGAAATCAGAGGCCTTTGTAGAAAAATGTAAAACACCTTGCCAGAGTTCACTGCTCCAGGACAGAGCTGAAAAATCCTTTTCAAGGGACCAAGGAGCCACCTCAGTATCTTCCCTTTCAGATCTGCTCCTGCCCATCTTCATGTTGCAGCTGCTGATGGAGGAAAGAAAAGTGTGGATAAAGACTGGAGATGGCCAAGCAGTAAAGTACTTGGAAATGCTCAGACTGAATGCTGAATAACTGAAAAGAAACACCTGACAAACACTTTCCCACACCTGAGAGCTCTGCATCCAGCCCACACCTTCGTGTGCAAATGAGTGGTTTGGGCACTCTTCCTTCTGGTCTCCCTGCAGACCTTGGCGACCCCAGCCAGGAAAGCTGGGCTGGGACCTGGAGGCCAGGGTAGGGGTGAGCAATGGGGACACCTGGGCACTGAACAGAGAGCCTGCGTGGGCAGAACACGGCCCTGGAGCCCAGATCCTACACAAGCACTACCCATGGCTGCCAGCACGGCATACCCTTCCCCACCCGCCACCCAAGGTGGGTGCCATCCTCTCCAGCTCCCCAGCTTCTCCTAGGGAGCTGCAACCAGTCTCCATGGCACAGCCCTGAACTGCAGCAGGTGCCTGCCCAGTGCTGGGGGCAGCTCTCACATTTGACCCCACCGGAGGCAGAACCTCACGTGGGCCAAACAAGGTGGGTGAGCTTTTAAAGTGGGCACCAGCAAACTGAGCCAGCTCAAGGCCTCCGAGCGAACAGCCCGTGGGGAGCCCTGGGGCAGAGCCCCCCCTCTGTGTGCAGCACCCTGCAGAGCTGCGCAGGTGCACTGCAGCGTGCTGGGTGCCGCAGGCGGGTCGGCTCTGGCAGGGTGCCGGGCTCCCCACCCAGACTGGCTGAGCTGGCTGCTGTGGCGGCGTGGGAGCCCGGAGCCGGCCACCGGTGCTCCAGCCAGGTGTTGCTGTGGGAGTTCCTGGCTGTGGCGTGTGCTCCCTGCAAAATACCCGGTGGTATTTTCTCAGCTGGAAGAAGAGATGTGTATCGCTTTGGCAGGGAGGACTTTTGCAGCTCTGTGTGCATGGAGGGAAGGTGGAGCACCTCTGATGCCCTCGGGCAGGATGTGCGTGGTGCTGAGAGCTGGGGTGTGCTCGCTCATGCTGGCCGGGGCTGCAGGGTGTTGCGGCACAGGATAACCATGCAGGGCTGCCTGCCTCCAATGCACCTCCAGCCAGCCTTCTGGGGTGGGTAGGCTCTTGCTCTGGAGACATCTCTGGGCAGAGGTTCACCAACCAAAGGCACAGCCTCAGGCTTTTTGCACCAAAGAGCTGCCCGGAGCGAGAGCAGTTTGGCAGGAGATGGTTTTTGGTCTTCAGAATTTCTCATTTGTGCTGGTGTTGGTTGGAGTGGGCGCAACACTGCGGATTCCTTGGGTGCACAGCGAAGGGCAGGAGAGCAGCAGCTTTCCCAAGAGCGAAAGTTGCTCTGAAACAGCAACAGGCCACTTATTACACCCATGCATAACAAACACGAGTGGCTGCTGCAGCTCTTGCACGTGGGGTGCAATGGGAAACGTGTTGAAAAATGCGGCGTTAGGAAACTCGCCCCGTGCTGTGAGCACAGGGGCCGCTTGGGGGATGGCGGGGCGCACGCAGGCTCAGTGATTCCGGCTGCACCCGCCTGCGCTGGGAAGCAGGGCACCGCGACGGCGGCAGGAGGAGGGCTGCCACCAGCANCGCCGCCCGCCCGGCTCGGCCCGGCCCGGCCCCGCGCAGCACCGCGGCCCTCCCTCCTTTTACCCTTTTATTTTAACTTTTATGGAGACAGGATTACAAATCCCCGTGACAGAGGCACCAGCGCGGGTGGGAGATGGTGTCCTCGGGAGCGCCTTGGCTTCAGTGCGACGAGGTCTCCTGTTGCCTCTATTTTATTTTTTTTTTAATGCCAGATTGCATTTATACTCTTTTTTTTTTGTTTGCTTTTTTTGTTTGTTTGTTTTTTGTTTGGTTTTTTTGTTTGTTTGGGGGTTTTTTTGGTTTTGTTTTTTTTTTGAGTCTGCTGCTAGATACTCATTTCAAGAGTGCTGGCAGTTAAAGCAGAAGAGGAAAGGTACCGTTTCTTCCCCAGGTCTGCTGGTTTATTTTGTTTCAGTTTTTCCCTTTTTTCTCTTCAGACCCTGCACCAGTTTCTTCGCCGCACACAGAGCCCTGCACCCAGTTAATTCCTGATGGAGTGCACATGGCTCTGCCGTGAGAACGTCTCTTGCAGCGCAGCTACAAGCCATAGGAACTCGGAAAAGTTGATTGCACGGACAGAGCTGCCCTGCTTAATGTTAACAAACTTCCCTTGGCCGTGATGCAGGCAATAATGACACCACATCTTCCAGGGCATGATTCAAAGTGGGAAGCTAATATGCTCTGAACGGCTCCCCAGGGACTTTCTTGCTACTCCTGATGCAGAGAGCCTAATCTCCTACTCCGAGCAGTTGGGAGAGACAGTGTAAGCATCTCCCCTGCATGCTGTAATGGTTGGTATCAGCCCAGCTGCCTCTGAGTAATTGTTGAGCATGCCAGAAGGCAACCACCTCCTGTTGGAGCATGTATCCCCATCACCCATCTGGGGAAGCAGCACAACCAAAAAGCCACTGGCTGCCGCGCTTGTGTTATCACTGCAAGCAAAGGGCAGAGCACTGCAATGGCATAACGAAAAATCAGTGGAATGGTGCACAAGGACCCTCACCAAACACTAAATCTTAGAGCTATGAGGTTAAAAATCCACTTTTCCATGGGCCTGTGTCTGATGTTGCTGTGGGATTGGAGCGAGGCACAGTACTTCTGTGTCTGCAGCCACCAAGGCAGAAACATACTGGGCACAAGCAACGTCCTCAGGTGCGGTTGGGACCCTTCAGCCCTAGGCTTCAATGCTGCAGGCACACAGGCACTGCACACCATCCCCGGAGACATGTCTCAGTGAGCTGGGACTGCAACTACAGACCTCTCCCTCCCCATCCTGCCCCAAATCCTGTCTCCTGTCCCCCCAACTCCCACATAGCCTTGCCTTTACTCACCAGTGGTCCCAGGCATCCAGCTCGCTTCATGAAGGCAGGGATGATGTTTCTTAAGAACAAAACATGTGACACTGTAGGAGGGTTTACAAGGAAGCCAGAGCATTTTAACAAAACCAGTATCTTCCCACCCCCACAAAAAAGGACTTAGACCAGTTCCAGCCAAGGAAGCACAGAGCCACACTCACATTCATGGCAGCCCTGCAACATCCACAGGCAGGTGGAGGCTGAAAGCAAAGCACCTACTGCCAGAAAGACATACACCACCCCCCCACCCCAAACTCCCTGGTTCCATGACGCTGGCGTTAAGGCCGCGTGCTGAACGGGTGGTGTACACAGTTGGGAGAGGACGGGCATATAAGGAAAAGGGACCAGTCCAGGGGACCCAGATCAAGAAAGCAAAGCTGTAGCAAATGGCTACTGCCATATACCTCCAGGTAGAATTTTGACTCATTAATCTTAGGGAAGCAAGCTGGGGGAAAGCTGCAGTCAGGCCTTGCCAATAGAGTGTAAAGATTAACTTCCTTTCAGTTTATTTGACCTTCACGGCCAGTCTATCTGGCTCCAAAACTCCAGCCTCCACTTTTTGCTACGCGCTCAGAAAGATGATTCACTGCTGTCGTGGGTCACAGAGAGACAAAACAGATCAGGACCCAGAAACCACCAGCTTGAGCCTGGCAGCCAGGCAAGGCTGTTTGCCAAACCTGCCTGTTCAAGGCTCGGCATAGACACGGCCCATGTCCAGGTGGCCACACTCCACATCTGGGTAGTGGCCATGCACCGGTGCCCAACGGAGCAGCCCATGCAAGGGAGCTTTGCAAGACTAAAGCACTGGCCTAGTGTAGCTCCTCCCTAACCTTCACACAGCAATTGATATAAGCTACACCTTTTATAGGTCAGCAAATCTGAAGGTGACACAGCCCAAGCTGCCACTTGGCACCAGGCTGGGCTGCCCACATGTTTTTCCTACTGAGAAACAATGTGCAAAGGGGCAGAGCCGGGGGGGCCAAGTCCTGCAATCCTCCCACCTCAGTGCAGGCGGATGCTTTGCCATCAAGAAGGAAGGGGGGTTCTGCTAAGCCACACAGGACAGGAAGAACGTGATGAGCAAGACACCCTTCAAAGGCTCCAGTCGGATATTTGCCAAGTTCTGCTGTGTCCGGATAAGTTTCATTCCAGGGGACTGCTAGCTTCAGCACACTTAGAAAACAGCATAGAAGGGCATGCACGTCTTCAGGGGGCCCACCCAGGCTTGCAAAACACAGCTGGAAGCTTGTGATGGATCCCTGCCCTGAAAACTTCATGCCTGCATATGAAGCATCCCAATATCCAAAGACAAAATTCCAATGGGTACGGGTGGAGGGCAAGAAGGGGAATGCCAGCTTAGGATTCCTCAGCACTGAACCCCTTGCTGTAACATAAGCAATGCAAAAGTTCCTACTCCAGCAGCAGATCACAGAAGACACCAACTGCAACCATCAGCAAACATGTTTCAAGCCTACCTGGTTAATGGAAACTGAAATCCTACTTTACCTGATCTAATTTGCTCATCTAGAGGCAAGGAGTCCATCAGCTGAAACAGCAAGCTCTTGCCCATGTTACAGTAGCACTGCTTGCTTTAAGTGCAATGTACTAGTTTTTAATTTCACATTCAAGCAATCCCTGACTGTCAGAGTGGAATCAGGGGACTGATGCCTCCGGATATTGATATCCAGGGACAACTGCTTCTAATGCTTCAGCAAAAAGACAGACCAGAACCAAAGAAATCAGGCAGCCATTCTCTACCCTAATAGTAAATGTGAAACTAACTCCCAAGGAAAGCCTTCTCCTCTTTTAAGGTTTTTGTGGGTTGAGGGTGGGAGTTAGTTTTTTGGGGGGATTTTTTCTTTGGTTTTTTTACTCTGCCCATTCCCAAGCCCTCTCTCCCAACCATAACTGAGGAAAACTGTAAGAGTGGGAGAGACATGGGACCCCATACAAAAACCACTATTAATGTGGTGGTCCATGGGCAGACTGAAGGCACAGGCTGATGAAGGCCACTGCATCACTTTCAGGACAGCCACCCAGCTCCTCTTCTTTCAAATCCTTGGAAGTGGAATTGAGATACAAAGGAAAAGGAAATTACTTTGGTAAAGAGAGGATGCACGTGGTGATGCACAAGGCCTTTGGTGTTAAGTTAAATGAAGACGAACCTCCCCAAGCTCTAAGTGGGGTAGAGGAGATGGTTGTGCAAGACTACTTCACAAGTGAGGTAGGAAAGGACAGCACCGACCTCGTCTGCTCACAGCGCACACTCCCTTCCCCCAACCAGGGCACACAAGTCACAGCTCCATCGTGCTTGAGCAGGACACTGAACACAAGGCCCTTCCTAAAGCCCTGCTCAGAAACAGAATAAACAAACCTTCTGAAGGGGAAAAATAGCTATGCAAACGATGCAAAAGCCACAAGACTTCACATTTCAGCTAGAGGCTTACAGAGGCTGACCCCTCTCATCTGCTGGAAAGAAGGCAGATGGGTGTGTGATGGCACCTTACAACAGACCTTTGTGACGTGGATGGCGTGGGGATGAGAAGACTACACACGTGGGCAAAGGCAACACTAAGCCCCGGCTGCTCAGAGGAGAAAGCAGCAGCAAAGTCTCCTGCTCGTTTCCAAGAAGGCGCACTGACAAGAAAAGAAGCTGGTTGGGAATTCAGTGTTATTTTCAGTTTGGCTTTTATTTTCATTGACTTCAACAACAAGGTGTTCCAAAACACACACAGGTCCTGGTGCAGGCAACACTGTCATTGCTACAAGCATTGGCAGATTCTCAGCTCAATTAACCCATACGCTTGGATGTATCAAAACAAAACAAAAAAATCACAGCTCTACAAGGGAGGGTAAAAGCTACAGCAGTTCAAACTCACTTGAAGATTCCAGTTATACAGGAGTGGGTTCCATAGTGGCATACAGTAGAAAGAAGGTTTTCACAGCATGTATTTTAATCACTAGTGATGCAGCAGAAAAGCTCCATCTCACTGCTGAGTTGAAAAGCAGATACTGAAGTTCTTGCACCCGGACTCTGGGCACAGCATTAACTGCATTAACCTTTATAGTCAGAAGCTTCCTAGTTCCTAAAACGATGGTATTTTTGCATCAATATTTGTACAATATTGAAGCAGCTCAGAAGGATTACACAACGGAGATGCAAAACCTTGGAGGTGAGAAGGGCACAACCTAATCCACCTCCAGGAATTTGCAAAGTACCCGCACTAACACTGCCCTGCTGAATTAATTCTTGCATCAAGAGTGGGATGACTCGCTTCTTTTGTAGCACATAGGGAAAAAAAAAAAAAAAAGACGCGGTAAGTTTTCACACTGAGCATGTTAAATACTTTGAAATCTAGGACGCTGCTCTCTGAAGTGTTACAAAATAAAATGATAAATCAGGCTTTCAGTACCTGCTCCCTCCCCCCTTAACTGCAAAGTAACACAGGAATCTCAGTATGAAAAATACAAATATATTTGTCCAGTGATGAGTCATTTGTTACAAAGTATACTGTAAGCGTTCTGCATAAAAATAATAATTAAAAAAACAGAAAAACAAACAACGTTTTATTGTGGTTCTGTCAGACCCAGTAGCCCAAGAAGAAATAAAAATAGGGATCTTGTGCTGTAAGAAACAAAAATTACACATACAAAAAAAAAATGTCTATATACACACACTTTACAGGGTAACTATCTTGCATTACCACGTAGAGCTACCCAAAATAGGCTTGCACAGTTACCAGAAGGCAGTCTTTGAATGCAACATAGACCTGCAACAACAGACAGATGGAGGAGGATGCTAACAACATCGGACTTAAATGAAATATGTGGCACACAGCAGGGACCAGAAAACAGCCACTGCATTGAAACGAGATTATTTGCTTGTAGCAAAGTAGGATGACAAGTCATTTAAGCGGCTTTCTTCATCTTTCCCCAACCAAAAAAAGTAGTCAGCCTTACTGTTAAAAAACACAAGCCAACTTGAAAGTGGCCACGCTGAGCCAAGCTCCTCAGTTTAAGTTTGTTTTGTATACGTTAAGAGCCTCACTATCTTGGCCAATGTAAGTGTGAAAACATGCACTCTGTTCAGTTACTTGTCCACAGGACCACTGGCAGCCAGAGGAAATGCCTCAGAGCACAGCTGCTGTAGAACCGATAAAGCAAAACCAGAGAAAAATCAGTTTCTCATGTAAACATGCCTTTTTGCAGCAGCAACACTCATATTACCAGGGACTGGTCCTTGTTCCAAGACAGTTGGAAATTTCTTTCTTTTTTTACTCTCCACTTCTAGTTGCTCATCACTTAGTCTATAGTCACCAGCAACAAACCACAACAGGTTCCAGCCTATTACAGATAAATCTAAAGATGGTTCTACTTTCCTTGGCAGGAAACCAATCTAGTATGGTCTAAATAAAAGATTGTCTGGGTTTAGAATAGCTGAAGCCCTACAAATAAGTGTGCAGCTCTCAGTCGGTCCTCTGTTCAACTGGAGGCTAGGCAGGCAAATCCTTATGCTAAGCTAACCAGGCTGTGTATGTGGCAAAGCCTAATTCTGTAGCTTAAATGTCAGTAGTAGTACAAAATGACTAAGGGTTGGGTGGGGGGCAGAAGTCAACAGTGGCTGTATTTGTGTTTATATCCTGAAACAAGCAAACCAGGACATACATGTGAATGTAAATTCAAACCAAGAAGAAACAGTAGGTTTGGTTTTTCCCCAGAGAAGGCAAGGGAAGAGGAAAAAGTGGGTTGGAGGTGGCCATAGGCGCTGGCCTGCCCAGCAAAGTGCATGTGCTGTCTCCGCTGGAGAATATTACACATGAACAGAGCACTCCGCTCCGTGGGAAGAGGCTGTTTAAGTGCAACGCTCAGCAGACCGATTCCCGTTTACCTTTTGGATGAACTGCCAGTTCAGGCTTCGGTGGCTTTAGGCTTTTTGCATTTGATTTAGGGGTTGGGTTTTTAAGTTTGTTTTTTTTCTTTTAAAACATTTATTTTAACCTTCCTGATTTTCAAAGTGGGATTGCTGGATGAGAGAGACTAATTTGCAGGTCAGGACACCCACAAGGTGTATGAGGATTCAAAAGTCAAGAAAAGAAGCCCTCTCCCCAAAGAAAAACATGAAACAAGAACAATGCCTTTGAGAAGGTCAACGGCTTTCAAGGGAATACCACCCGCCTTCCCCCTTCGCTCAGCTCTTGCCCTTGCAAGAGCTGGGATGGAGGTCGCAGTCCAGGAGCACGACCTAGACAGCATCAAGAGCATAACTAGCAGGAGTGAGCAAGAAGGCTCCCTCCGCCCTTGTCCAGGGGTGCAGTACCAAGCAGAAGGAAGACAAATGAAGGGCTGAGCAGTTTGTGGCTGAGGCGGGGTGGAACGGGGTCCACGGAGCTCACTCCCCTTCCTCCTTGATGCGTTGCTGTTTGTTGCGCCGGGCATCCATGTCGAAGTTGAAGTCATTCCACTCGTCGCGGGGCGGAAACGAAATGGTCTGCCGGAGCGTGAAGCGGACTGCGTCAATGACCCGTTCTCCCCGGGTTTCGCTGGAGCCCACGCTGACGGTGGAGGCGCCACTGGGGGTGCGCAGGAGGTGAGGAGGGGAGGAGAAGTCATGGAGCTGCCGGTGGTCCAGGATGCCCTTCCAGATGGCATGACGGAACTGCTCTGGGATCTTGAGGCTCACCAGATCCTGCAAGGCAAGGAGGAGGGCTTAACAGGGCAATCCCTGGGCAACCTGGGCTCTGGGAGTAGAAGCAACCTCTGGGCCACCCTGTGAAAGTCTATTAACCCATAAAGCTGCTAAAATCCAAGGGGTCGTGATGTGCTATAGAAGACAAACCAGTAATCCCAAAAGTGATGGTTCACTTCTGAACCAGTATGTGCAGCAAGGACTAATGATGCAAGGTCTGTTTTGAAGCTATGCAAAACACACATTCATGCAATAAGATATGGTGACCTAAGGCTAGACTTTTAACTGGACTGCAAGGCCTCCAAGACAACCTCAGGGGGATCTGCTGGTTGTCTATAGTGGGGGATGCTGGTCTGCAGAAGCTCAACGGCTTTGAAAACTTCCATGTTTATTTCAGAGCCTGACTTTAGAATCAAAGTCTGAGCTCTGGTATCTGGAGCTCTGGGTCTGACTCTATAGGAACTTCCTTAAATTCTGGAACATAACCAAATTTAAGAACAAAAACCTAACACCTTAGAAAACCTGGACTTTGAGGCCCCATCACCTCTGCACAGGTACAGTACCTGAGAGTAACCTTGCCTAACTCTGGGAAATATCACATCAGCTTCTGAAAAAAAAAATTAGCAACCAGCTACGGTTAATTTGGGTCAGCTTTTCTAATTAGAGCAGCAGCAGCAAGAAAGCAGCCCGGGCTAGGAAGCAAAAGCACCACAGCCTTGCAAAGTCTTGGGGCAAAAATTGGAATGGCCAGCTCTGAGGAGAGCAATGGCACAGGACAGGAAGCAACAACCCTACAGTAAAAGCCATGCAAGAGAAAAAATAAAGCCGGGGCTGAGATGCCAGTGGCAAGGGAAGATTGTTAAGGTAAGGCCAGAAAACAGAAGCAGGGAGTGAAAAATGCAGACCATTTCTGGACAGCCTACTCATCTGCAGGCAAGTGAGGTGTTTCAGAGCAGTGTAAACTGAAACCAACCCTTGCAGAATTAACAGGCACGTGGGCTGGGGCCACTGCAGGGGCTAAACTGGACAGTGGTGGGGAGGGGGAGACACTCTTCCTCTGTGCCCAGGCAAGGCAGTTACTATGCTGGCCCTGAGTCCAGCCACTCTTCACCTCACAATAAGTCTTCGTAGTGTGCAACAGCCTTAAATCAAACTAATCATATAAAAATAATAATAAAAAAACCCCTGAGTCTGGATTTCTGACCCATTCCTACAGCAGGGCCAAGAGTGCAAACAAAGGAAATGGTGAGGAGTTACTTACATCCATGGAGTAATGCTCAATCTGATAGATGGTGGTCAGCCCCTGGGTCGTGAAATAATCCACACAGGATGAGCAGCCCAACCTCGCTAAGAAGCTGCAGAGGAGGAAGGAAGGAAGGAGAAAGAAAAAAGGATCACCCTGGCTGCAACAGCCCAAACCACAGAAAAACCAAATACTCAGCCAACCTGCAGCAACAGGAAACAAAGCTTTCACCCTTGGCTTGACCTTCTCCAAGACATCCCAGGCCAGCAAGCCACATCACTACCACATCAAACAAATGAGGGAGTCCTTCAGCTTGGCTCCTAGCAGACAACCCTCATGGCAGCACCTTGCCTCAGTCAAAAGCTGGTGCCACACAGCCTGGATCTCAGGGCAGGAAGGCTCACGTGGACCCTTCTGCCACATCACTTGACCCAGAAGGTGGCTGAGCCCATGGCAGCCTGCTGCATTGATAGAGGGCTTCAGCAAGGCTCAGACACATCATGCATACAAAGTACTTCAAATCAGCACATTTCTCCCTAAGCATAAAGGATTCCGCCTTTATGGGCAGCATCTTTCAACCTGTTCAACCTCATGGAAAGCAGAAGGGCTTCTGACCTCAGCCATGGCTTGTTGAGTGGCTGAAGGGCATAAAAAGGAAAAAAAAGATAATAAAAAAAGATAAATGGTTGCAAGACTGCCTAGTGCCCTCATCTCCACCAGTCCATCAGATGCTGCATCCCTTGGCTTTCTTGCAGTCCTAACGTCCCTGTTTCTCTCAGCTGCTGAGAGGTGGGGGTTTGAGGTTCCAGGATAATGGGGTGAGGGACCTGGCAGGACCCTTCGGGCTTCTGACGCGAGATCTCCGCTCCCTGCGGGTGGGAAACGTGTGCCGGGCAGCCTGCTCCTGCTCACCTGACGATGCTGCAGTCTGTAGGGTATGGAGGAGGGGGGGTGCAGTGGGACGTTGAAGGCATGGAGAGGGGAGGAGGCAGCGCCTGCGTGGGGCTGAGGCCATTCATGTCTCCGGTCATGGCCATGTGGGTGCCCATCATGGGAACTGGAGGAGAGAAGGAGCAGCACGTTGTTACCCAGGTGTCCCCAGACCCCTGCTAACCCCCAGCACAGCACCAAGGGACAGCACCTGCAGCCTTAAATCCCTGCAAAGCGCAGCACAGAGCGAGCTCACGGCATATTTCAGACAGGACCGCAATGACCACACAAGGACCAAGTGACAGACAGTCCTTCAGGAGCTCCCCCCTCACTGGAGCAACTGTTGGCAGTGCTGCCGCCACGTTGCCTTCCCTTATGAACAGGCTCGGTAGAAACCTAAGCAAGCCACAGGCGTCTCGGCTTTCTCTGCCGCAGGAGAGGAGCGGGACAGAGCCAGGAGTAACCCAATACAGAAGCCAAACAGCTTTGTTTTCAGAGACACCGAGAGCACCCGAAGGGGATGAGCAACAGGTGTGGGCAAGAGCCCAGTGTGCTTTTGAAATTTAAAAAAACAAAAAAAAACAAAAAAAAAACAACCAAAAAACCCACAAATACCCCCACAAAAAACCACCACCACCAAACAACAACAGAAATCCCCCAAAACACACAACCACCAAAACTCAGCCCCTATAACCATGTCTGTCATCCTGGATTTAGAAGGCAGCTGGGCACTCTTCGGCAGCCAGGAGGAAGCAGGTTACAGAACCGTGCGATGCAGATATTTCCTTTGAAACTAAGAAATGCCTTAATTGAACCGAGGGGGGAAAACTCTGCCAACATTTGCATCTCCTCTGCTGGGAAAGGAAGAAGAAACAAGTCTCGAAAGACAGACGGCGCAGCCAGCTGGATCTGCAGCAAGAAGTAGCTCTGTTCGCCCCGTGAGGCTCAGGTCAGGACGCTGAAGCCTGGACAAAGCAGGTGACTTGCCCCACGGCACAGCAGCGAGCAATATTTAACTCTGCACCACCAAATGACTCCAGGCTCCCCGGACTAACACTAGCCACTTGGAGATGCCAAGTCTCCTTGCCCAGACTAGCGGGAAGCACGCATGGAACAGAAGGAGGAGCAAGGATTTCTTACTGTTGGTTCCCATGCCGTCGGGGATGGTGGTTGGGGTCAGGGCATTGCGCTGCTGGGGGTTAATGAGCTGGCTGACTGAGGGCAGCTTGTTCATGCTGTTCATTTTGCTGAGTGGTGGAGAGTTGGAGCCGTAGGATGACTGCGACTGCATGGAGGTCCTGCAAACCAAGGAGACGTTAGGACAAGAATCACAGCGGCTGGTTAAGAGTGTGCATCCAAGGGGTTAAAGTTTTCTTTTTGTGGCAGCAGCAAGCTACTGCTAGTGAAATCACTGACACCATGGGAGCAGATAAAGATCATTGGAAAGACTCAACAGGAAATAAGAATTTTCCCAGATATTTTGGGAAAAGCAAACAGTGAAATACCTAAGGAAAGCTTCACTTTCAGTTCAAAATTTTTATTTAAACGAAAAGTTTCGACGTAACCGTTTGAGTTGAAAAGAACACACGCAAAGCCAGCAAACAGCTGCCAAAACTCAAAAGAAAGTACTTTTAAGTGAAGCTCCCCTTGTGGTCAGACTTTTTTCATAAGAACAAGAACTGAGGAAATTATCTCAAGCCATCCTAACTACCCCTAAAACATGCAGAAGCAATTTTCAGATCCCGTCACACATCACCTTGGTTTCTCCAAAATTCCTATTCATTCATATAATCAGGTTGCTATCAGGTAGCCAGAGGCTATTTGCTCAGGACTGACTCCATACACCTTAGGGACCACTACTAGGATGGTCAGAGGTGCCTGGGACACTGACATGCAGCTTTTGCTTGTGTTAAGAAGAACCTGGTATCCAAATCCCGCAGGCTGCTTGCAGAGAGTATCATATTCCTACTACCACTCGACAACAGCCCTAGACTCCCTCAAGTCCAGACAGCCCCAAACTCTGTCCAGCATATCCATGAACAGGGCCTGAGCAGCTTGCTGGCAAGCTCCCCCCTGCCCAGCCCCGAGGGTCCCAGCTGCAGTCCCGCCTCGTAAACGATCCAGACCGTGAAGACCAGACCGCTTCTGAACAGCGGCCCAGATCCCAGATTGAGTTACGGCTACGGCATCCCATCTGGAGTGGGGTCTTATCTGGGATATGCAGAAAATGATCATTAAAGCGGGTCCAGTGGCACAATTGGCAGAGCACCACCATGCTGCAGGAGGCTAGGTTTTTCTCTCTCTGGCACCAGGGGCATTTGCAAGACTGGGCAAAGGCGCTGGGGAAGTGGGCACGCTTCCCAAGATGACATACCCTCGCAAGGCATGCTCGCCCAACAGAGTGGAGGTCACCCATCGTGCCACGGAGCCTGGCACTCGTTCGGCCATATCACGGTGAACGTGCAAGGGTATATTCCCCATCTTATTTCTCATTGGGAAACTTTTTTGTCTGAGTATAACTGGTTACACCGATTTCTGGGAACTGGCTTTTCTTCTATGCAAAGAGAGTAGTTATTACTTCAAATAAGGAAAGTGTAAAGGAAAGAAAAGGCTTATTCCTAGATAATTTATTAAAACCTTCAGCACTCAAGGTCAAGTTTCATACAATTACATAGTATTCAGCTTCCTCCACTTTTAAGACTTGCAGTGTTGGGTGGAGAAAACATCTATGCTAACAGGCTAGAGTATCTAAGGCCCCGAAGAAATCTTACCTAATTACACAATTACAGGAGGTACAGAAGGGTGTGAACTGTCCTTTGGCAGTGAAGATGCAGGACAAGATCCAGCAAACTTCATAGACTCAAGGAAGTGGAAAGCACAAGCAGCTTCACAAATGAATATTAACGGTGGCAGCAACTCCCAAGGGGAAATGAAACTGAGCCATGAAGTTCAGACCCAACTTTTCAGGGTGAAGGGAATGATTCAGATCTGAGGTTTCAATTCACCAATTATAAAAGTTGAGGCCAGCCATGAAATTCAAGTCAGGTTGACACCACCCTTAACCTAAGAGGCTTCTGTATTTAGGACCAAAATGAATATTTCTACTTTACAGGTTCAGGCACCTATCTTAACTGAGCTTCAGCTAACATTAATACATATCTCAGTAGTCTCTTAGGGCAAAATCTGCACGATGTGCAAGTGAGGTCACCATACACACAGTGAAATTCCAAATCAAATCAACAAAGACTTCCCCAAAGAGATTTAGTTGCATTATTTAAGCTCAGGACAGATTTTAGGCAGAGAGCTCATGACACAATTTTTAAATTTTTGTGTTTGGTTTTTTTTGGTTTTTTTTTTTTTAAAGGTTGCATGTTGCTACAAAACAAGATTCTCCAAGGAGGTCAGTAGAGGGCCTAACTTTGCTCTCTCCACCACCAACCATGATCTCAGCAAAGCTAGTTAGGAGGCTACTAAATACTTTGGGGATAAAATTAAAAAAAAAAAAAAAAGTGCAGCACTCTACACTACACAAAACTAATGCATACTACAACATATAGCTTAAGGACTCCATTCTTATTCACACTCATAAAAAACAAGATTAAGACAATCAAACTCAAGTCAGGAACATAAGAAACAAAAGCATTTTTCTTCACAGCCATAATCCCTTCAACTAAACTATTCCATCACGTGACCAGACATGTAAAAGGTCTGGAGAAAGCCATCTAGCCAAGCAAAAGTCCCGAGATAAACCAAGATGCAAAATTTTATTGAAAATTAAGGTCACACATCAATATAGCAACAGCCTCAGAAACACAAGAAAATGTTTTTGGTATTAAACACACAGACTACATGATGTTTGAGGATTTGTTTAAAATATATTGCTTTTTTCTTATTTTTTTTAAAACAGGTATTATAAGAATGTCATGCACAGTGATTTTCATTAAAATTATACTTACTATGCCTCAAGAAAGATTAGAAGTAGGAGCATTAACATTTCTTTGATATCAATGCCAATGAAATGCATTTTAATATCAAGGTATAAGGACTTCAATTAAGAGACTATTATACTTCTCGAAACAGTCTGATACGAAAGGCACTGAGTCACATTCTGCAACTGATTTTTCTCTCTTCAAGAGGCTATATAATTATTTAGCCAACGACATTTGTAATTATGCTAGCTCATATTAGGGCACTTGCCTCGCATGCTTCAAGGCATACACTGATCATCTCAAGAGGTCAGGAAGGAACTTCCTTCTCCCACATATGAAGCACAGTTCAGTTCACAGGTTACCTTGTATAATTCTGCACTTTCCCAGCCCACCGGGTATCAGCCCTCCACCAGAGGTAGGTAACTGTTTGAATAGATCAATTACCTGATTCAGTAGACAAGTCCTAGAGTCCTCATTCACGTGAGATAAGCACACCATCATGTAAGCAGCCTCAATGCAAATTACATCAAAGGTTCATTAAGTGCAAGAATAGGGCAGCTCCGACTCGGAGAATTTACGATTTCACCCAGTCCCTGTGCCAGCAGTTTGCTATCCCTGAAGACCTGGAGTTAGTCACAATGCAGAAAGACCCAAGTGGAATCAAAGCTGTCCAGTTCTGGGACTGCCTTTCCTTACAGTAGCCACAGCAAGTGCAGCAAGGATTACATCCTAAGTTCACACACAATGTGTCCATTGACGATGTTTTTTCAAGTAAGGTTGTCCACTGGACTGCACAACACTGGGATGTCACCTATGTAGTCTGGTAATGGCACAGATGAGGCTCAACTGCACTCATTCACTTTGAAGGTCTGAAGTGGGACAGTAGAAGTCTGAGAGATGCCCTTGCTCTCCACATCCCCAACAGCTGCTATTCTAAAGCAAGAAATAGGGCATCTTTTCCAACCACACAAGTGGTTTCTAGGCTCAGTAACTAACTGGGAGCATGGAAAGGAGGAGCCCTGATGGTCACTAGGCAGACAGCCACTACAGCACAGGGACAGGGGTGGCGTTAATGACTCCCCTTAGATTTCAGGTATGGGAATTTCCCAATGCAGGCAGTGGATGTAATCTGCTCTCCAGGGAATGGAGCTATAATACAGGGAGTGGATATATGTCAACTAGTTGACATGGACTGATATGACCTGCCTGACTGATAAGGCCCAATTAGTCCACTTGGTTATTCCTTGAAAGGAAAAGGCTTACTCTTCTGAAGCCCCGGAGATGACAAAGAAACAATCAAAAGACAGCTGGGAAAAAGTTTTCTTCTTTTGTCTGCAGAAGACAGACTACAAAGCAACTCCAATTGCTTCCAGCTTATTTCATTAAAAATAAAAAAAATGCACCTTCTAAGATAATCACCTTGAGGCTGGAGAGCAAGTCAAGTCACTGTTAAGACCAGTTTCACAATCATCATCCTTTTGTAGGTAAGGAGGACAAATTGGAAAGCCTTTCCAGAGGACAGTGGGATCCAAATAATTTACATTCTTGTTCGGTGGAAGTCCCAGGTGCTGTATTGCCCATCAGGGTACAAAAGACTTCCTCGAGGTCAGACCAGATGATGAACTTGAGCATGAGCTGGAATCTAGTGCCAGCTGTGGGTGCCTTGTATCTTCTGGCGGGCTCCACCCTCAAACTTGCTGGTGGATGAGCCCTGTAGCAGAGCTCTAGGTACAGATAAATGTGTCCTCGTCACAGTATTTCTGTATTGCCTTCCTCAAGCAGACAAGCCAAGATCCAGGAATAAACCTTCATTGAAAGGACAGACTGACAGTGCCAAGCATAATCTTCCGCCTCCGCTGTATTTGTGGTTCAGATTCCCACCTCTCACAGGGAAAGGAATAGTATTGCCTTTCTTCTCCCAAATAAAATGGGGCAGAGCAAAAGTTAGCTGCCTGATGATCTTGAAGCACTTCCTGGAGTTTCCAGGCAACGTAAAGAGGCACTTGATCTGGTTAGCTTTACACAATGAACAACGGTAGAGCTGCAACTGTATGAAATAGTCACTGCTCATGTTTAATTAGTTATTATTTATATTTAATCACAATTTTGGGGGCTCTTCTCAATCAGCCCTCCCCAAAACTCCTATGGTAGAACAAGTCTTGCTAAGACAATGAAGGAGATAGCCAGAAATGGGATATGGCTTTCAAAGGAGATGTTAGCATGAGTCATCACCTGCTCAGATCACAGCTCTGCAGCCTGGAAGCAGATAACGTGATGTTCAGAGATAAGAGTTTTCTCCCACTGCATCAGGCTTTTTTTCCTTGGTGGGTGGTCAGGAGGCCTGCTCCGCATTTGGGAGGCACCTTATCTTCAGGCTGTGCCTAGCCACAAGTGTGTCAGAGCTGTGTACACACCTGCCCCAAATAAATCCATCACGAACTGCACTTCAGGCACAGAGGTCCCCTCCAGTATTGATCCAGCCACCGGGCTGTTTTTTCCCAGGGGCTGCCGATCATTGGTACTTACATCTGAGCTCTGCTCCTCAACCACTGCCAATGTGGGCAGACACCAGCCTGCAGGGAGCATGGTTCCTGGTGTACCTTCTGTTACCTTCAGTAACACTTCCATTTCCTGCAGCCATTGAACACTGGAGGGTTCTTCAGGAGAGATGCCACTGTCTGAGAGCATGGGTTGAAGGACACTTGTCTACCAGCATTAGGGGCTCTTCTTCGTGTAAGGATGTTTGAGTCCCTCTCAGTGGTGAGAGCCACAGCAGGCATCATGCCCACCTTCAACCAGCTCCTCCCCCTCATCGTGAGTGTCTGCGCCTAATACCACACCATCCACAATGCCCGGTTAATTCCATGGCACATTACTTGCTTATTGACCATTCCTCCTTCAATGCTGGTCTGAGCTTAACACTTGGAGATGATGTTTCCGAAGGACTCAAATCCACCTTGTCAAACCCCATGTAAACAGCTTGCAGAGGTGGAGTTTGATACAAGCAGTGTGAGGATTTACAAGTCCTTGCTGACAAACCATGTCCTGCACAGGAGTTACTAAGCCAGGTTGTGCTTTACAGACACAATAAGCAAGAGACACTGGTTTCAGAATTAGTGGACAAGGCTGACATGGCCTGAGGCCACTTGGCTGCGGCAACTGCAACATATGCTGGCACCACTTCTCTTTGAACTGTGATATTTGTAGTGATGGAGTAAAACGTAGTAGGGTTGATGAATGAAGCAACATCTATTAACTGCTGAACACCTGCAAACGCCAACCTCTTTACACAGGTAAGGCAATGAGCAATTTTGGACACTCTGCCCTTTACACCCTCAGCTGCAAAGGGACAGGGACACTGGGCACACATGGACGCTGTTACACAGAAACACTCCAACCTCACGTTCACTTTGAGCAGCTCAACCCATCGCTTGGATCGAGACCACAGAATCAGGAGGGACCTTTCCCAGTTCAGCAAAGCTGGATTAACGCCAGCGGTGCTGGCGCAAAATTCAAGTCTTCCCTGCAGTTGTTATATACTTTAGATCAGACCCTTCATGATTAGAAATAAGGGGAAACAACTCAAGATGCTGAATTAGTGCAGAAAAAAACCCATGATTTCTTACCAGGGCCAATTCGTATAATTATTACCTCCCTCTGTCCAGTAGTACAAATACTTCAGCTACTTGTGCTTTACTGCATGACCAGCATTAAAACAGGCCAAATTGACAATCACAGACTGTGTTTTTCACACACCCCCCAGCCCATGAACACATTTTTAATTTAAACAAGACAAGAGGCATTTTAAAATTGAGACCTGCTCAGAGAAACCCCACCGAGTTTCACAAATACAGAAGTAACAGGGAAGAGTATCAAGAGGTTACAAAAACAGGAAGAAAATGTTACACCAAGACGGACGACGTGGTGGTTCCTGACCTTCCAATGCTACAGGCTACAGCTAAGAGGTCTGTAGAAGTGTCTGTTGTTTTTGCAAAGTTTGAGTCCCTTCAGGAGATTACTCTCGCTATTTACTCTGCTGCTATCAGGCTGTGTATTTGCCCCACTGTTCCCAGTCCCGCCAGCTGGGCAAAGCGACCACCAGCTCAGTTTATGGATAAACTGATGGGTTTGGGGGGCTGGAATGTTTTAGGATGGCATCGGTTTGTTTGGGAGGGTCTCTCCTTGAGTCCGTGAGTTCACTCCTGAAGCAGGCCGAAAGGAGACTGTAGAGAAGGAACCAGAGAAAAGAGAGAGATGAATGTACAGGACCCTGCACCAGCCACCGAGAGAGAAAGTGTCACTTTCCACCTTCATGATCACAGTATGGGCTTTGAAGGAGCAGAAAAGCAGGTGTCTCAGCTCCTACAGTAAAGGCATGTGACAGGGAGATGTAGAAAGCTGGAAAGCCCCAGGTACAAGCGAGTGCTTGGCAAGGAAGAGAAAGCAACTAGTTGATAGGAAACCTGGTTTCCATGTCCCAGTCTCACGGGTGCAGGTGGTGCCCCGACACTGCCGCCAGCGACAAACGCAAGAGGAAAAAAGCACTCAGCCAAAGGGGAAAAGAAGAGAAGCAGCTTCCATTGAGCCCACTTCAACCTTCCATTTCTTGAAAAACAGAAGCTGGTGCCAGGGGGAGAGGATGGTGCCTACCGTGAAAGGGCTGTATGGAACACATCTGAAAGCAGCCAGGGGACCTCCTGCACTAAAGCCAAGGGGTCCCTGGGGCTGCCAGCTGATGCAGAAGGCACCTCCCTCTCAGAGCCAGCAAAGAAAATGCAGCATGTCTTAATATACCTAATCCTATGCCTTTTCTTTCTTACTTTCACCTTGGCAATTCTGTAGAGAGCACTATCCGAGTGCCTGGAGTTCACAACGCATGCAAGGACAGCACTACAAAACCAAACCATGCAAAAAATAAATAATAATAAAAACCTCACTGTTAGCTTCCACACCAAAAGTGAGAATAACTAGGTGAAAGTATGAAGAATACCTTCCCCACCAGCCCTCTCCCTGCGACAGCAAGCGCCAGGATCTCTGCAGCTCCATCTCCGCTGGAGCACTCCAGGCACTGGATAGCTCAGCTCTGTCATACCTCACTTCCAAGGTTAAATCCTTCTCATTTGGATAATGAGCTGTGCTGCTCATTGGATAATGAGCTGTGCTGATTGAAAGGCAGCCAGCGGGCTGGTAGCTGCATCCCTGCTGACACGAAAGAAACTTTTGCAGGGATATAAGATCCCAGACTGACATAAGAGCCATTGGAAGACTTTGTGAAAACCCTTCAGCTATGGGAGTTGGACATGATGATTCATCTGGGTGCCTTACAGCTTGAGATATTCTATGATTTTATGCTATGGCCAATTGAAATAAAGACTGTTCTGAAAACAGCGCTCAGCAGGGTGAAACCCACCACAGGAAATTTTGCTGAATATCAAAAAGTGTTTTCCAGTGAAACCCATAAAGACTATGTAAATACTCCCTGGAAATACTGACTGTAAGTGTATTTCACAGCAGAGTATTGAAGAAATCTTCCCTCCCCAACAAAGCATGGGCCACCTCTGGTATCTATGGCAGCAGGGATCTCCTGACAAATCCATGTTTTAAACAAACAGTGGCAGACCATGAAAAGGAAGTCGTCTAAATAAAAGGGTCTGCTGCTGTTTAAATATGGGCCCCAGGATTTGGCAGTGAAAAAGGAAGAATAGCAACTGCAGAAAAAATGCCACCTTCCCACCTATGATCATGAAGGTATTTGGCATAACAGCAAATAAGAGAAAACCATGCACAAAGGAGCAAGCAGAGAGAGGAGATGAAACAGAGAAAGGTTGTGGTCTGGCACAACATGGAGCACTGCAGTATTTTGCCCATCTTGTGGGACACAAAGCTTTCCGATTGTCACCAAATTAGTCCTTTTAATTCCAGACCAGCAAGACAGTTGCATCTTCTGGCATGTCAAGTGAAATGCTGGTCACACGCAAGGTTGCTCTGACCCAAACCAGCTCCTACAAAGCATCTTCTCTCCCTATTCTCACATCAACACCAGAAGCTCTTTTACAATTTTTTTTTGAGGGGGAGGTACAATTGCGCCTACGAGTCTTTTCAGCCTAAACGTCCCTTTGCCCTAAACACGTTCCCTAAGAAATTAATTCATACCCTGGATTATCAAGGACAAAGCACCAGAACCCAACTGCACCTAAGAAGCTATTGCTTGAACGTGCATTTCGGCTCAGAGGACCCCGCTTGATGGCAGGCTGTTGGCAGAGACAACTGCAGCAGCTCTGGACAAACGCTGAAAGTTATTTTTCTCCCTGCTCCTGGCATCCTTAAAAGCTCTTAATCTTTCTCCCCAGTATCTGAACAGACTCAGCAGCTGAGAAAAATGAGTATATAGCTGGAAAAGAGCCAGGAGACATGCCAAAAGAAGCTTCATTAAATAAAATGGCTGGACTCATACACACTGGTTTTAAAGGTAACACAAACACCAACTTCAGTTGCCAGGAAGCCATCCTATTGATATAGGAAGAATGAAAACAGTAATTATGGCAAAACAACTGTCAGCACCAAGTGAAAGCTGTCATCTGCTGCCGTCCATTTCTGCTTACAAAACCGTTTCTCAGCTGAAATGGCCGTAGCTCAGGTAGAGCTTTGAAGACACGCAGCTGAGCGTGCAAAGGCCACAATGCCTAGGAGCTAGTAAATACAAGCTACAGTATACACAGTGCAGATGACCGATAAAAATAAAAAAATAATGAGAATTTTAAGTGCCCTGATAAAGAGTCCAGAGCCTCTGGATGCTCGAGCCATTTTGGCACAAGGCTTTTTTTCACACCTCCACGAGACTCCAGCTGACACTAAAAACACACAGGTTGAAATGTGAACACATGCAGAGACCTGGCAGAAAGCCGTGGTATTGCAGAAGTCCTGAGACAAGGCCAAGGCACCAAAATAAATCCCTACAGGCTCAAGCGGGACTTATGTGGTGCCTTGGCCTCGTTCTAACCTCCACGGAGGAATGAGTTATACCCACAGCCTCTTGATGTGTGAGCTTACCAGCAGGAACGCGCAAGATCCTGAGCACTACCGTTGGTGGCTACCTACAGCCTGGGCAGCTATTTTCTGTCACCCGATACAGCAGGTGAAGCAATGCCCATGAATGACACCGCTTACGGTCTGTCTGGGAAGTCATTCCCTGACCCAGTCTCTGTAACTGCAAAGCTTTGAGAACAGAGGGGAAAATGGAAACCAGACACTTATTTGGCCCTTCTTCTCCCCATCCTCCTGCCACTTACACCACCCAAAGTAATCCTAGTGCAGCCCTGCCAGCCAAGTTCATGTAGGCACTACGTCTGCCTGGATGAAAGGTTTCTCATGCACAACATGGAGAGCCAGTGACAAAGTACAGTTTTTAAAAACACTTTAAAAGTGCACACGTTGAGTCTTTCTTTGAAGCCCCCACTGATCACAAAACAATTCTCACACATTTCATCCTTGTTTTTGAACTTTCAGCTTCCCTTTTTATAGCTGAGGAACTTACAGTATTTACAGGCCACCAGTGCTCCAAGAGCACCAGAGACAGGCAGCAACGGGGTCTGAGTGCTTGGTCGAGCCAGTGCTCACAGTCCTGGCTTCATGTGCTCTTGGCAAAAAGCTCAGGTAGACACCCTGGAGAAGGTGTGGAGATGGCTCCATGTTTGCTGCTGTTCCCGTGGAGCAGATAAGAGAAGAGCACACTCACCCTGGGCACACAAGCGCATTGGGTTTCTGTCTGCAGGCTGTTCAACAGCACTGCCTTGCTGTACCTTGGGCTCGGGCTGGAAGTCAGAAACAAGATGCTGAGCCTGTCCCCTCCTCCAAGGCCAAGAGGTGAATTGTGTGGGACAAGAGTCTAGAGAGGACACCTTGCAAGCAGGCAGGACGTGCGCTTGAGGAAGGACTGCTTTGTCCTATTGTGCAGGTCATGAAATCTGAATCTCAAACTCATAATGTCTCATGTTCTGGCCCAGAAACTTGGCTTTGACCAAACTCCTGGTATCAATTTCTACCAGCTCTGACCAGGGGCTTAACAAGCAGCTATGCTGGCAGAAAGGATTTTGCCAATGCAGTACTCTGTGAGTGCTTGGCCCTCAGTTGAGCACCACACCCTTACGAACGACCGTGCAGAAGCCTCCTGTGTCTCTCTCCTCTCTCTCCCCTTCGCACCGTCCTCACTGCACAGGTCACTGCGAGCACACTCATACTCACTGCTTCTGGAGCAAGTGCTGGTGCTGCTGCTGCTGCTGTTGCCGGTAGGTCTCAATCGTATGCTGGGGAAGGTACTGCATAAGTTCCAGGGACTCTTTGATCTTTAGCAGCATTTCATATGTCTCTCGTCCCCTCACCTGGATCGTGGGAAAAAGAAAAGGAGCAAGAGAAGAGCCTTACAGGACTGCATCCAGAGTGACCACCTTTGCATGTTTTAGGTAGTCAAGTAAATAACCGGAGCAGGATGCAAATACTCTGTTTATACTCTACGCCTACAAAATAAAACTGCTAAGCCTTGTGCTAGAGGTACAGCAGATAACGTTGAAGAGTGATAATCTGACAGTGCAGGCTAATGAGCATCTTGGGGTTGCCATCTGACTTCACATAAATCTATGCCAACCAAAAGCAAGATTCTGATCCAATCTGTTATACAGGAAACATCTCCGTCTGCCTCAGATGTAAGCAGATCTTGTGCTGAATCTTACAGGCCCTTGAGGACAAATTTTTTTAAAAAAAGTATTTTAATTTGGGTGTTGGGTTTGAATCTCCCTTCTCTAAACACACCATGGTTTGTGATTTATCCACCTAAATGTGGCTCATGGGAAAGCGGCTAAACAGCCAATTACAGATACTTTTTGCCCTTTCTGATCCTACACTTAGCACAGTGTATTTCTCTTCTATCACTCCACGATGATGGCAATACATATAACAAGCTGCAGAAACATCCACCTTTGCCAGTAAGACAACACCCATTATCTCTAGAGAAAGCTCAACTTCCACAGACCCAGAAGTGACAGAGAAGGGAACCCAGCTAGGTCTCCAAAACAATTTTTCCACCAGGACAGACAGATCCCTTGGGATACTGTCATTGCTTTGCACAAGCCACTCTCAGTCAGCAGCTGATGAGATTTTTTTTTTTTAATATGTATTTAAAATAGGTAGCTCTGGCGATTAAAAAAAAATAAATCCATATCCCATCCTCAGTTCTCTCTGAGGTCTAGGTGAGCAGACCTCAAGTCTAGGTGAGACTTGCCTCAAGTGAGAAAGTGACTAAACATTAGGTAAATGCAAAGATAGAGAGAACTCACCGGCAAATATAAGAGCTCATCATCTGGGGATCGTCTTTTTTTGATAGATGTCATCTGTATGCCATGAGTTCCTTGTCGAAAAGCTGGAATAGAAACCCCAAAAGCATCCCATAAAAACCAAACAAAACCAACAACAACAAAAAACTCACACCAAAAAAAAAGGAGGAAAAAGAAAGATACAAGAGAGACATGAAGCGCATGGCCAGCTCAGATCTGCAGTGCTCTGAAAGAGGCTCTGCCTGAGCCACCCCAGAACCGTGCTTGCAGCTCCGGGTTCTGTAAGGCAGACACGAATTTGCAGATTTTGGGTGGCCATACTACTTGGGGAAACACATCAGCCAAGGAACGCTGGATATACAGCAAAACCTCAGCAAGCCGAGCCAGGACAAAAGCTGGCTGTTTGCAAGTTTTGGTATTACCATGCTCATGAGCTGTTGGCAGATCAGTGATCCACGAAGGTGGGAGCACAAGCAGGGAGCACAGAATTCACTGTGAGAATGAAGCTTCCCCTCCAACCTGCCTCCTGTCAGAACCTGCTGCTTTGCAGTTCAGCCTAGTGCCATCACTGAGCATACAGGGAAACCAGAGCTGGGTTTCCATATCTTGCATGTCTGATGAGTACGCTGCGCCCTTTAAAGCGCAGAGAGAAGCCCCTTGCCAGAACCCCTCTGATGCACAGCAGGGTTTACACGCAGTCTTAGTCTAGATCCCTGTGGCTGGAAGACACGTGCCACAGCACAAGACACTGGTTAGAAGGAGCAGAGCATGACAGCGCAGTCCCAAACAAGCAGTAAAGGTTCTAAAAGCGGTTACAGAGTCCTAGCCACGTACCTTGAGGGTGGCAAATAAACACCCCCTCCAGCCGCTGCCGGCAGAGCTAATCTAACACAGGCAGCACTGCAAGGGAGCCCGCAAACCCAGATTGTCAAATGCTGTTTTGGAAACACCAGGTCATTTTTCAGGCTGATTGACCCTGAAAGAACAGACATCTAATGCCCTCCTGCCTCTAAGCCCATGCACAGCGCTGCTCCATCCCCGCAGAACCTGCACCCAGTGACAGCAAAATTTGCAATCTGCCCAGCTCTGCCAGCTACTTACGGCGCTTCGTACCATCACCATTCTTTGTGCTGTCAGAGACTTGCTGCTTGCGGATGCTGTCCTCGTCTGCTTTGCGATCTCTGCCTGGGCAAGCGCAAATACGGGCTTCAAAACATCGGCGGCCCAACACTTGCCCACTGGGAAGAAACACGAGAGGAAACGTCAGCGTCCCTCAACTTCGTTATGCACAGGCAGACCCAAACCTCCCCATTTCCCAGTCAGGATGTCCCAAGTGTTGGGCAGCTCCCATCCACAAAGACTTGAAAAGCATCCTGTGACCCCTTGTATCAAACTGTCCCTAAAGATATGCAATGCTGCCCTGAGCACAAGAGGAGCCAGAAGGTCACCTCTCAAGCAAAGGGCTACACTCGCGAGGCACTACTTACTCTCTGGTTTCCAGCGTCACAATGATGAGGATCGGGCGACGGTTCATCCCTCCCACGCAGCTACTGTTGCACATGAAGTTGTACAAGACCGTTGTGAACTCTGTTCCAACCTGGATGAGATAAAGGGGGTGAGCAGAAGAGATGGTGGATAGAAAGCCCTGCTTTTTCTAGGCTCTCCTCTTGTACTCCTACAGCTGTGCTGCAGACTAGCATGAAATAGGCCCCACCATAAGGTTTTCTTAAAAGAAATTAAGAACTCCTGCTCTCAAGGAATAAAGAGGTTGTTTAAAAGCTCTTTTCTGACAAAGAGGAAGAAGAGATTCATTGTGATGAGGATGGGGAAAGCACAAGATCCCAAATCCTTCAACTAGGTTTCCAACCCCCATCCTCTTTGTGTACCAGGATGCCACCACCCTGAGCTCACAACGTACCTGGGGTGGCTCGTAGGGAACCAGCACACTCTGCCTCCCAGTGATGGGGTCTTCTACATACTGGGCATGGCTGTTCCCTTCCACTCTGATCAGGTGACTGGGAGGCGCAATCTGCCCTGCAAGGGTTAAGGAGACAAAAACCAAGAGATCGTTTAGTGAAACAAGATCATAGGCAGGGCAGCAACATCTTCCACCAAGGGAAACCCCTGCACCTGGGCCCAGAGGTCTATCAGAGCACACATATGCCTCCTAGCCCTTGTAGCATACATTCCCAAGGTCCCCACTACCAGACAAAGGCAATGCAGACTTTCTCAGGCTGAACACCTGAAATGGGCTGCCCAAGATCCAGGACTATGTGAGCCCAAATGTCAACTGAATGGCAGCTCACAGCCAACTATGAGCAGATAACTCCATGTGGATTTTCACACCAGTTGAAGCCTGTCTTTTCCAACCCCTAATGCGTACACAAAGCAAATTCCTCCAAGCCTCCATCCCTACTCTTTTCCCTATCAACTTCCATTCCCTCTTCCATTCCCTGTCACCAGTCTTGATCCTAAGGAGCTAAAAAAGATTCAAGTGGCAGAAGAAATATGCATTTAATTAATGGATAGCTTGAAAAAATCACACTTGCTTACAACAGCAGCAGAAGGTAACATGATCATCTTTGGTTTTAGGCCCTTTTCCAATAATTTTCAAAAAATATTTTCCTTCCTGCAAACTTTCCTCAGTGCTTCTACAATATACAACTAAATTCTGAGGAAAGAAGTCTACTACAGGTTCATCCAAAGAATTTGTTTTGTGCTTTAAGTGTTCATTTCTCAAAATACGGCATATTTCTAGAGAAATAATTATTTCAGAATAAGAATTTGTAGTTTCAGGTTTTTTTCTTTCTTAAAACTCTATCACTGAACCAGGTATGAATCCTCAAAAACTCCAGTTATATCAGAAAAGCACTTTCTAATATGAAAAGCTATTTCAAAGAACTGTCTCAGTCCACTTTGATTTCACCCTCCCAAGTCCTTGCTTATTTAGGGCTTGTCTATCTGGCTGCATTGTAACCAGCAAAGGGATCCAGGCTCCTAAGACATCCTGCTAACTGACACCAACCAGGTTTTTTTACAGTAAGAGATAAATAATGCACGTAGAATAAAACAGATGCTCGTTTGAACTTATGTGAACCTAAGCAGCCAAGGCAACGTGGAGCCCAGCCCATGAGTTTGCAGAAAACCCCAGGACATTTTTCAAACAGCTGCTACTTCACTAACATGAGGAGAAGCAAGTAAAAGATCAAAACATCAATACTGAACCGATAGCGTTAAGTGTACAGGAAGGCTGCCTACAGTTGATGCTGGCACTTGGTGTTACCCTGCTAGAGATAAACAGCCCCTCCGTCTTTGAGGCACGGATTAAGAACTGGAGATGATATTGCATCCTGTTACTAGATCCCTGTCCCAGTGATGTGGAAGCTCATTCCTGAGCACAAGAACAGCTGCTTCTCATCTCAGGAGCAAAAGAAGAGCAGGGAAAGACTGCCAGAAGGGCACTGCCTGCCACAGGGACAGACATCCACCCAACCTGAGCAGGCACGAAGTTTATTTCTGTACTTTCTTCGAGGATGTGCTTGCACAGGGACAGCTAGAGCATAGTACGAAGCTTCCTGCTAAGCATGGGAAACAAAAAGCTGTGCAAGACCTTGCAGGGAGGTCTGCTTCCAGCAGGTCTGCTGCGAAGCCGCCGCCAAATCCCTGCACCAGCATCGTCAGTCCAGCATCTCTGGAGAGGAACTGCCAGCAAAGCACTGCTCTCCTTACCCTCGTTGAACTCCCGGCTCAGCTCGTGGTTTGGGCAGCGTTTGACCACTTCGGTGACATGTTCAGCTTTCTTGTAGACTGGCATAGCCCTGATGACGGCTCCCTGAGGTGGCGGGGTCATCACTTTGATCTGGATGGGACATGTCTTGGCGATCTGGCAGTACAGCTTTTTCAGTTCGGTGGAATACTGGATGGGGGAAAGGAGCAAGAGAGAGTCAGTATGTTCAGCTACAGGTGGAGGTGTGCCAGAAGGATGGGGAAGGCTTTGCACACCTAGCTGAACGCACCAGCTATCGCACATCCATTGCATTTTTTTCACGCAACAGCCACAAGTGGCACAACTCCCAGATCTTTACCTGTTTTAGAATAGCAGAGTATAAATCTATGTCTTCATTTTCCCAAAGGCAAAAGATCTTCAAATAAAGGCCACTGCTTTTACACAAACACATACAATCTTTATTTCTCTTGGCCACACATCCCCTCTTCCAAGTGACACGCACTATCCACCTAACAAAACAGACACTGTTCTTTTCACAACACCCTGTAATCCTGGAAGCACTGGAAACACCACACGTAAAGTGTTTCATCCTGTTTTATAAGAAGCCCTTTACTTTCGCAGAGCTGTGCCAAATCTGACATTTCAGCTGTCTTTTAAAAGCATCTCACACCTCTGCTGATCATCTGTATAGCAGCCTCCCCAGTTCTAGACTCAAAGCATTGTGCCCATGAAGTAAGGGGGAAAATAACAGCAATACTACTATTAAATAATAACAAAAAAATAAATAGCAAAGCTCAGAAGAGTTGAACAGCCCAAAGACCAGGCCCACGCTGGGACCTAGACCTGACTCCAAAAGGGGGGTTGTGACCATCCTGGGATGGGAAATTAATACCTGGAGCAGAACAAGATGCTTTTATTCACTGTACTAACTTGAAGTGTATTAGATCCCCTCTTTAAAGATGTTCCTCACTAAAGCAGTAATATTAGTGCAGCATTTTTCTGAAGTGTGTTCACATGTGGAAAACTTTACACAGCAGAACATTGAGGCACAGGCTTCTGTTCAAAAACCCACACTGAAATAAGCATGTGCTTAGCAGAAATGGTCACAGGGAAACCCTTACATGGTGCAGTACACCCTAACTTGAACCCATTTTTCTGAATGTCCCGTGTGAAGGGGACTCTCTGGTCTCCTCTGCTGTACAAAGCTGTTCCAAAAAACAGCTATTTTCATCAGTATCCCACTCCAAAGGTTTTCAGCTCTCTCCCGGTGCTCAGATATCTGTGAGCGCAGAGCTCTCCCAGTAACCCTAACCATGTAACCCACAGGAATTGCTGGCATTTCCCCACTTCCATCTCTTCGGCTCTTGCAGAGGAAGAAAAGTGAAAGCCCCAAGGTAGTTGTTTTCTCAAAAAACATCGCTAGCAGCCGTGGCCGATGCAGCCCCGGTCCCAACTGTTCAAACAGAGCACTGGCAGGTTCATACAGGTCAGGAGCACGCCTTGGCCATCCACCCTGCTGGGGTGGGAAGAGCTGGCACACGCATGGGTGGGTGGTGGGTGACGTGGCCACAGAAGGATTAGCTTAGTGATATTCAGGGATTATTTGCATTTCAAAGCGTACACCTTGCTAACACAGGAAAAAACAAAGTTGGGAGAGAGACACTGGGGAGGAGAGGGGGATTAAAAATAAGCCAAGCTGGTCCCTTCCCTCCTCACTCAACACCACCCTGCCGTATGGCAGAGAAGATGCTACAGGTACTTAAGCTAAGGAAAAAAAAAAAAATTTCTTTAAAATGCAAAGGGCAAATTGTGCAATGTATTTTATGTGCCTGCAGGCTAGAGATTAAACCCACAAAGGATTTACCCAGCCCGCGGAAATGGGGAACATGCCAAACAATTACAAAAAAAAAAAGTTGCGAAACAGATCTAGATAGCGATTTATATCGTACATCTTTTTAACCTGAAATTCCTTATTGTTTTTTAATTAAAAAGCAATTCCTTACTGAAGGTAAGGGTGAGCTCACTTTGTTGTCTTTTCATCTCAAGAGGCAGGAAAAGAGTCACTTATATTTGAAAGAGGAAGAAAATTTAGAAAGCATTTTTTCCCCCAACATGCCAGTTTGCTAATAGCATTGTGAAGGTTTCAAGGACAGAAAGCCTCAAAAATCTCAAAAACTGAACTAATCGCTTGGATTAGTTACAGTAATGTTGGAACATTACTGAAGTGTAAAGAAGTTGGGTACCCAAAGGCGACGGGGTGAAATGAAAGCATAAATATGGAAGTGTGCCGGCGCAGGGAGGGCAGAGCACACGCCAGGAGCCAACGTGTCCGGTTGTCTGCAGGCATTCGGAGAATTGAACAAATGGAAGGAGATACACACCCTTCGGTCACGGATCAGAAGTGTTGATGTTGACTGTAATTTTATGCACAATATCTTCAAAGACAGAATGCTGAGGTTACAAGGGTGGCGGGGAGGGAAAAATCACTGCTTTCAGAAGGACAGGAGAGGTGCCCAACACCAACATGAATATCAAGGCTCCAGGTCAAACAGCGTGGCACCTCTGCCAGCAAAGACAGGGATCTGCTCCTCATCCTCCCCTCAGCACCCCAACTGTAAGACCCCTTTGTCTACAACCAGCAAGGAGGGCAACGGACCTGCAGCTTAAATTCACAGAAAGCAAACAGCCAAGGATTAATGGGTTATGATGAATAACCCTATCCAACAAAGAAATAATATATAATCTCCCCAAAATACAAGTCAGACTCAAGAGCTCCAGGCTCTGGCCATCACCTTGAACTTGGCATGTTGGAGAAGGAGGATGACCAGGAGCCCACCTCTCCTTTGGGACACAGGGCACGGGGAGGCAAGCAGCAACACCCAGCAGAGGCAGATGAGACAGCAACAGGGCTGAGCCGCCTTTTTGTCATCTGATTGCAAGAGCCGTTCAAGCCTGATGGGCACTGCAGAGGGCTCAGGGCCGTGGCACACAGCCATGATTTCACATCTACCTCAGGCACAGCCGCCTGCGAGTGTGCAATCTCTGAGCGGCCGGTCATTTAACACCGGTGTAAATCTGTCCATGGGGTACCTGCTGTCAGACAGTAAGGGGCTTGAGTTCCCCACCCTGCCAACTTTGCTGCAACCGTGGGTAACCTGATGCCCAGCCATCTATTGGCATAAATAGATGCAAACAACTAGGTCATGGTGGCTTCGTACTGGATCGGTGATAATCGCTATATCCATGAAGCAAGACAGGATATTGTATATAGATTTCAAAGCAAATACGCATCAGAAAAAAAAAAAACCCAAGGCAGGAGCTGTCTGTGCATTCAGAGAGTGCCTGCAAGCAAGGGTCACCCCTCTCGGCACACGTACCTCTCCCCAGCGGTCCCCAAACCGCCCCACCTCGCAGAAGCGGCAGCCCCCCTGCCCACCATTTTGCTACAGGAACTGGTAGGCGCTCACTGTATGAGGGGTAAGATCACAACCGACAACTCTCAGAAATGTAGAGCACAACAATAAGTCAATGCACTTCTGTTACTCGCTAGTTTAGGAAAATTCAATTAACTGTGAACAAAAAATACCAAAAATGAACTTGACCCAATCGATAAACCTGTCCGTTAGCGCGGTGACAGCAGTCACGATCTAGCAGCAAGAACAAAAGCCGTGCCAACAGCCTAAGGAGCATGAACACTACTTCTACCAGACGCATGGACCAGAAAGTTATTTAAAACAAAAGAATGGAGCCTGGCGACACGTTATCTGTTTGAGAGGGAGAGGAAAGAGCTTTGGCTCAGACTTTTCTTTGGGGGTTGAGTGCTGCACGTCATGCCCAAATAAGCAGACTTCAAGAGATTGCTAAGAACAACAGTGAATTTAGCTTTTCGCTTAATAATATGTTTTAAAAGGAAAGAAGAAAACATTCCAGCGCCTGCAGCCCTGCCCTCCCCACCTGCCTGTGCAGACATACTGTATTACCCACTCTTGGCACCCTGGCTGGTAATTCAGTATCACAATACACGCGCCAGCTACCATCAGGCAACACCTGTCTGATTTCTCAGCAAGCCCCTTCTCCGGAAGGTGTGTCAACAAAGAGTTTAAAGGAGAAAACAAAACACTTTTCACCTCTCAAACGAAGATTTTTTGCTAGAAAGGACAGAAGTCTCCTGGAAGCAAGTGCTGGGTGCAATACAAGCTGCAACGGCTTTTCACTGAGCATTTAATTCCCCTGCAAAAATCTGATGTATTGAAATCCCCCAAGCACTACTTTGGAAATCTACCTCTAATATTGGTTTTACCATCTGATCTAGCTGAGGGATTACAGCCCCTAAGTCTTTAAAAGGGGCAGGGTTCAGCCAGCTCTGCAAATGCTGACGGATGTCAACTTGAAGGTGATCCCAGAGGCTGGCTTATGGCGTGACAGCTCCCTGAGCCCCCTCTGCTCAGATCAACAGGTCTTTCAAATCTTTTGCAAACTTCTTTCAAGAAGTCACGTTTTAGTTCAACTCAGTTAAACACTAAATTCATTTTACTTGACATTTTCAAAGCTGTCAGTCAGCTGTGCTTTCTCCTCTATCAAATTAACTCCAAGAAGGGGAGGGGAACAGGTTAGAAGACTGGGAAAGCAACATTTACTCGCACCAAAGAATTTGCAGATGAGAACAAGGAGTTACAAAAAAATTAGAAAACCACCTATATACGGTTTATTCTTTTAGGAGAAAAAAGGGTAGTGGGAAGAAGGAGGTTACCTACTCAGAATAAAAATTTAGATGGAGTTTTTTTTGGATGAATAGCGATTTAACTTTTCATTCACAAAAAGCTGTTGACAGCATGGTGGGGGCACCAGATACACATGTATGCACATGCACACACACTCTTAGGAAGCCACTTGTACCCAGAGGACACTCAGCAGGGAAGAGCTCTACCAGGAGCACTATGGACATGGACATCTCCTGCGAGATTTAGCTTTTGGCTTAGCATAACCTTAACTGCACTGCTTACTAGCTGACTTATTGCAGCTCCAGTCTGAGGTCCTCTACCTCATTGGGCTCCAGAGAAAGCAGATGGCTTGTGGCTAGTGGACATCACAGATATTTAGACCATAGGGTATGACAGACAGGTCCAGTCATCATCACCCTCAGCATGTCTACAGATCCACTACACATGGCAACAACCCTCAGACTCGCAGCCCACCGCACCAGCGAGCACCCCCACCTGAAGGGGAAACCACCGCGCAAGAGTTGGGGAGAACGGGAAAGGGAGGGATGCTGATGCACCCCACAACTGCTTCGCAGACATTTACCAAACTTCTCCGCCCCGGGCCAAAGGAAAAAAAACCAGAACCACGTCACTCTCTTTTCCTCCTTGGGGAAGGGCAGCGATTCACCCAGGGGCGTCCACCTTTGCAGAGACTTAAACTTCTCGTTCCCCCCGCG
>VWZZ01000416.1:253036-409641 GCA_013399095.1 Psophia crepitans
CAGGAGAAGCGGCAAGGAGCGTGTCGGTGCAGCTCCGCGCTGCCCCGGGGCAGGAGGCGCTGCCAGCGCCGGACCGGACGCCGACGGCAGCTGGTGCTGCGCCTTGGATACCTTAGTGAAAAAATAAATAAATATAGATAGTCTGTGTGTTGACCTGCTTAGGTAAACGGGGAAGGGGAGGGGTGGCAGGGAGGAGAAGGGAGAAGCGTAGCCTGAGGACAGGGATTCAGCGGCACCCTCCCGGCGCGCAGCCGNGCGCTCGGCTGCGCTGGCACGGCTCCCGCGTCCTGTTCCCGTGCGGTGCAAGGAGGGGAGGAAAAAGCAGGGTTTTTTTGCCCCCTCTGGCAGATGCGGAGCTGCGGGCACAACCACCTACTCGCCTTGGCCGGGAGAGCCTCCTCCGTGTTCCCCCCTCCCGGTGCAGACCCCTGCAATTGCCTCTGCCCCGCACTCCCACCCAGTCCCCTACCACCACCCGCAGACGCCCACCCCAGCCACGCACCCTGCCGCGGGGGACGGTGCTGAAGCAGGCCGAGAGGGGTGCGCACAGGGACACGGCACAAGCGGTCCGGCCATAGGAGACCCCCTGAAATTCCCCAAAATACTGAATTCAGATCATTCACTAGATTCTCCCGTCTTTAGCAAGAGGAGATCATTCATCCATGCAATGATATTTCAGCATCTCCTTGTGGTTCCCCAGAGATTTTAATGCAAAACTACCTCGATCGGGATATATTACCTGCTTTAGGAATACTTCTCCTTAATGTTGCCAGCAAAGCCACACCGATAACAGAAATAACACTGATATTTTCCCGTACTACTTTTGGACCGTGAAACAGCTGTAGATTTGAAATCTTTTCCTTCAAGGGCTTTTCCATTGCAGTTTCTTATGTACAGACTTACTTCATCGACAAATGAAGACCTCTTGAGGTTTGGCTTGAGAACACATTTTTAAATGAACAACAACTAAACAAAAAGCATGAACTGAAAAGCATCCTGGTTCAAGAGAAAAACCCAAGAACATTCTGATGTAAAAATTCAGAGGCAAGCTGGGAATTATTTTACACATGGTTTTTGATACTGATGGCTGTAAAGGAAAGCTTTACCATATGATTTTATTAGTTAAGTTATCCTCCTTTGCTAGCCTATTTTTTTAAATCTTTTTGAAATTAATTTCTTTAAAAACCAAAACCTTAAGACTCCTGCAGTCAAATGTCCTTACCTTGTGTACCCAGCTCACACTCTGCTTGTGCATCGTATCCAGTTTCTCTGCCAGTTTCTAAACTGAAACTTTAGCAGTACCAAACAAGTTTCAGATGCTAACAATGTCTAGTAATTTGCATTTCTGATACACTACTTCACACCGAAAATTTTGCAAGTCAGGTGAAGAGGTATGAAATGAGAGCGAATGTGCTGAAAGCCAAAGCTGAGCCAGCGCTGAACAACATCTTCCCCGGTGGGTCACAGTAAGCGCCCACTGACAGCAGCATCCCACATTACATAAAATAGATGCTCCCTCTGCAAGCTACTTCATTCAGTGAGAAATCCAACATTATTTTGTAATTACCCAAAATCCAAGGTACACTCTCAGACACCTTCTTGCAAACACAACTTAACATGCACACACAAAACACCCAAGAATTATCCCAACAATAGCACGGTCCCCCCTCTGATGCAACGTAACAGGCCAAAGCACACGCTTTGCAAGCGTCCCAGGCTCCGAACGCTGTGCTGATTTTCATAGGATCAGAATGATTTGCATATAAAGCCTCCCATGCGTTGGGCCTCATGCTGCGTTGCTATACATCAAGCATTGGGTTTTGGGTTTTTTTGGATGGACGCCGGCTCTTTTTATTCTCTTCAACTCACATCAATATTTAAGTCTCCTAGTGTCTTTTGTATTACATATGCACAACAACATAAGCAACCTGTTTGACTACTACCAAAGGAGATACAACACTGAAACGCACGCTGTGGAAGCCCATTCTCATACTACCCACACTCCCCTAAAGGCTATGCAGTGTTAACATTTGTCAGAACAGTGATGAGCAAAAGTCAGAGCAAAATATTAGTTAAAATTGAGTTGAAAAACATAAGCTTCAATAATTGAACATTAATTAGCAAGTCAAAATTTGACACCTACATTTTTAACCATTACAGTGAATGCCAAAGAAGCTCCATGAACAACTTAACTGCATTTCTTCCCTCCTTTCACAGCTCCACTATCCTCAAAACCACTCGGCTGCTTCACAGCCTCCTAGCAGGAGGGAGCCTGCTGCAAAGTGCTACGCTGAAGGTACGAGTATTTGCATCTATATAAAATACATGCACCTGCTTACAGGTGATGCAAGTGTGTGTATATATATACGACCACATGTGTTTGTTTACATGGAACTAAGTTGACTAGTACGACACCAAGTGTCACACCAGCTAGAGACTGGGACAGCGACATAACCAGCCAATCCTTCCAGCCAATCCTACTCATTACACCAGAAAATATTCACCAAAGCTGCGAGTAGAAGCCTCCGAGATTTTATTTAGCAAAACAACTTTGGCATATGCTTCACTTCTGGCAGCACTGTTAACCGCCACCTGCTTAAGCTGGTACGCCTCTGTGCAAGGGCATTTGTGAAGCCAAACCTGGACTGAAAGGTCAGATTCAATTTGTATTTTAAAGGAAACCAGAATTTTCGTACCAAGGACTCCACAAATGAACTGTCTAGAACACGTCCAGGCTCCCAACAGCAAACCCACCCCACACATAACTGCTGCCGAATCACGTGCATGTCATCAGCCTCAGATACTGAGCACCAGAGCCTGTTCTGTTCACGGAGTGCTTTAAATAAAGCCTAGGTTAGCCATTTCAAACCTCCTCCTAGCTTGGTGTGAGGGATTAAACCTTACAACCATCTGTCTTGCATTCAGCCAAAGAGGAAGACTGCTGTTTGCTTCCTAGTAGCCTCCCAGATCTCACTTGTTTCAAGTTCGCATGTTCCAGCACACTCCATCCTACCAGCCAAACTCCAAAAGCTCTAACCAGCCAGAGGAAACATTGTCTGGAGTAACCAGACACCAACTTTTAGTGCATCTCCCAGTCACTTTTGTCCCCTGCTGAAAGTAAAAGGGTGATTAACTCAACCATAAGGAGGAAAGAACCACAGCAGCACATAGAGGTTGTTCCTGTGTTTGTTGTCCCTGACAAGCAGATTAAGCCTTGCAGCCCTCTAGACAGTAGATATATGCTTTGGGTCCTCAGCAATTTGGGGTACAGTCACAGGTTCAGATGGCTCCACTCCAGCTGAAGATCAAGAGGAGGAAGCAGAGTATAAAGAAATGCCAGGTGTAAGACCTAACTCCAACACTCTTTTTGGTTCTCTCGTCTGCAAATAAGGGGAATTCCTTAATATCTCAGAGAAAAGTAGATGTGCTGTTATTAGCACAGTATCTGTTACAGTAGAGAGAAACCAATACGGACAAGAGAACATGTTAAAAAAAAGAAAAAAGAACACAAAGTTGTTCTGGCAACACGTCTTTTAGTCTTTTCAATCAGCAACATCCCAAGCCTGCAATTTAGAGTCAGACCTGGAGGTATCAGGCACTCCGCCACAGACTGCACCAGCCATTCAACACCTGGAAAGCAGGACACTTTGCTAGATGGTGACAGATTTCCACCCAAATTCTGGCTCATGCTAAAAGGCTGACCTACTTGCAAAATGCTACAGGGTCAGCATATTGCAAGGGTAAAAGTATGCATTAAATATGGGCGCATCTTCCTAGCTGGGTCACTGACAGGCTCAGATGCGATGCAAACTGGTCATCTGCACACTCATTCCAACAGGAATGAAACAGGAGAGAAAAATCCAAGTGATTAAAAGCTAAAACCAGGTTTGAGGTCTTCTGATGTCTCATACTCAACACCTTTGCCCAGATACATTTTCTTTCCTGTTCACTCTTTTTTGACTTCGGGTTTAGATTCAATGGACCTTACTCATAGGACAAATAACCCTGAAGAAGTTCAGGGACAATTTTTATTTTTTCCCCTCACCTTCCTGAAGTGCTACTGAAGGCATAGTTGGACTTCTGTTACCTATTAAGCCTTGTGCACATGGCCATAAAAGATACCTTTTTCATTCCCTCATAACCCATCTTCCCTACTCATCCCAGATGGCCCCAGATATCCCTCCTTCTGGTGAGCACATTACCAACAAATGGCAGAACATCTCCAGACGGTGTAGCTCAATGCAAGCCCGGATGCCGAATTTGTTTCGGAGAGGACAGTTTTCAGCCACATTCATCCAGAGGGAAAGCTGGCAAGTCTGGCTGAGCACTCCTTTCTCCTCAGATGGTGTAACGCACATCTTCAGCTCCTGAATTTGTTCACACGACAGCTCAGGGTTCTCCCACAGTATCCCTCTGTAGTTCTTTTCTTCATCCAAAGTTTCCATCCAAAGACACGGGTTGGAGCCAGAGTGAGAGCTCTGGGACACCACAGCCCAGCCCAGCAAACGTGAACACATCCGAGACCACCCCCTGTGAAACATGGGGTTTATTACCTACACTAAAATCCACAGCCAAAACACACTAGGTCTTTCGTGAGCAGAGCGCAAGATACTCTGCCTCTGCAGTGGACTAAGCAGTTTGAGCAGGTTGATGATTTGGTGGGCATTTTCTTGGCTGGGCATGCCCTACTTCATTGTTGTCCTGTGACCAAGTACAGGACTGCTCCCTGGCTGTCTCTTGTGTGGGGAACCAGCCACTACACCCCATGGAGCTGGGCTAGCAGCTAACCAGAAGGCCATGGGTCTCAACTGTGAATTTGAATGCTCTGGTAGAGTAAGAGGCCACCAGTCAAGTCAGTCAATGAGGACTCTTCTGTATGTGTGCTCTCGACAAAGACCAAATGGTTTTGGTGGAAAAAGGCGACGCCCTTTCTCTCCTATTTGCCTTCCTTTCTCCCCTGTTTATTCCACCTGGGGGAAAGTACAGATCCCTCTCCATCCTTCCAATAAAGTATTAATCACACTTATGGGAGGAAAGACAAAAAGCATTAAATCTGACAGGCTCTCAAAGCAGCAGTGCCAGTGAAATGCATCACTAAGGTGAGTAATTTTCCTGTTTACTTCATAGGTTCTGAGCACCCCCCTCCCCTTCCTCCCCACCTAAGATGTGGGCAGGACCCATCAAGGCAAAGCTTTGGAAGCAAGCAGCAGCGTCCCCAATTTCTACATAAATGCTGCAGGCCAAAGAGCAAAGGCAAGTTCCAACTGAGCCCTTGACAGTAATCAAGCACTGCGGCGCCTCTGGTCTTGTCTTGTGCATACCTTGCAAGTAGCATCATGTCTTCCCACTGAGATTTCACTGGCAGCGCACACAAGCGCCTCGTTCTTTGGCTTCCATCTCAGAAAAAGAAAGCCCTGAACACACACACACACACGCCCCTGCCTTTCTGCTCCAAGGGAGACCATTTCAGCTTCAACGTACTGTGGGCCACCCTTTGAGAACAGATTTATGAATTTGCAAGAAATCTCTTCTGTTCCCATGCAGAAGGGCTAGCATGAGTCCCTTGCCAAAAGGGCACGGAGTTTTCTCTATTAACGTCCAGGAAACTTTTCTGAGTCAGATCTTATTACATTTGAAACAAAGTGCAGGTACCAGCAAGTCTCTTCCATGATAACAGGCAGGGCCTGTCCCATTTCCTGATCACATTACACTCAATTTCCAGAATTACATCTATGCAAATATTGTTCTCCTGCTTGCAGAGCATTTCATTGATAATTAAAGTGAAAAGCCAGCAAAGCTTTTCTGGCCAGGACAGTCTGGTAACAGGTGAGAGAGGCAACAAACCAACACGCAGACACTGAGCATGGACAAATTTTCTTCCTCTGTATGAGGACCATCTGATAAGGGCCCTCTCCTCCTCCTACAAGACAGGGAATCCAAACTGAACTGTATCCTTTCTGTAAATGTCCCTCTATTTTCTAGATTTACTGCCCCAACAAGGCCATGCTTTAGTTCTGAGTCACAGAGAAAACAAGGATTAGGAAAGGCAGAAATCACACCTAACTGAGCAAGCCACAGTTTTACTGAGAACACAAAGATGTAGTAACTCAGATCTAAGCTAGATCAATAAAGCATGACAGGAGCTCCAGCATACTTAGGATGAATAGTGACTAAGTCAAACCTTTAAACCTTTTATTCAGACAATTAAACTTTGGGGATGAATAGTGAGAAAGTCAGCTGGTGACTCTGTTGTCTATTACCAGCATTTGCAAGGTTCCGAAATCTGTATTTTACTCAGATCCTCCTCTTTCTCAGTCCTCTCCTTCCATCCTCAATGACCTAGCTAAGCACAGTCCTTGAGTCAACTGATGTGGTTTCTCCTGAGCCTACTTTCAAAGTCAAGACATGATTCAGCAAAGTGTTTAAGCAGATGCCTACCTTTAAGGATGGGAGCAGCCTTGCTGACTCCAACAGAACCCAATAGATTTCATAGGGAATATTCACGTGCTAGAGGTTATGCACTTGCTCGAGTACCTTACTGAACCGGGACCTTGATTTTCCTACATATTATGGGAAACAGCTTGTCAAGAACCACACTGAGGAACATAGTAGTGTCACTGCTGCAGCTAGCAAGCCATCCAGACGTGCCCAGCTCCAGAACGCAGTACCTCACCCTCAGGCAACTAGTGAGGTCAACGCTGTGGCATCTTCTCTGCTAGGAAAAGTAACAAGCTCATGCCAGGCCTGGGGTATTCCTCCAGTTTGTCTCACGCTCACTAGCAGCCCTGAAGCTACACAACTGCAGTGACTAGGGAAATACAGCCATTCTGCAGAGCAACACTTAGAAAGGGAGGAAGGTTTGCAATCAGTTTGGGAAATGTTATGAGCAGTCCTTCTTATGTCTCTTATAGAAATCCAAATCTTCTGTTTTGTATCTCCTACCCCCCAAGAGAAGAATGGAAAACCACATCCCAGTTGATGTGCAAGCCAAAGGAAAATCTGCAGTAACTTGCTGCATGAGAAATGGAAGGCTTGAACACAGCATAGTCCACACCTATTTTACTTGATTCTTAGGTTGCTTTACAATTTCAGCAAGAATGCACAAGTGCATAAAGCAAGCTAGCATGGACCTGGATGCACTTTACAGTTAAATCTACAATCCTGCTAGGTGAACTCATCAGGAATAATTGCCCAAATACTCCATGATGTAATTATAGATCTATAAGTTATTGGAAACAGATTGCAGCAAGTGTCTCAATACCTAGCAATCGATTTATTTCAACGGGTAACTGAAAGATAATCATGTCGTCTGTGTGACCTAACTGGAAACATAACAGGGATGAATGTGGATTTAGATGGAAATCCACACGACCACAATTTGAAGGTGGCTTTCCAACAAGAGCATAAAACAGCTCTTTGTCCTTGCAGACTTCACTACCTCTGCATTGCTCCATTTGCCAAGCTCTGAAGACCCCAAGTCACTGAAGCTTTGTGAGAAGACCTATTCCATTCAAAGCAAGGCTGCTTGAAAGTCAGTCTTTGTTAATGGATAACAACGAGAACACGAATAGTTTCCTGGGAAACATAATTTTTAAAGTCAGATTTCCCAACTAACCACACCCAATTAGTAAGTAATGCCATGCTTTTGAGAGATTTTGGAACCCCAGCAGATTTTTCGCCAATTTGAATTTTATGATTTCCTTCATCTTCCCCACAAGGAAAGCCAACTAAAAAACCCCTCACAAACTTATATGGATTGAAGGTAACTAGTGGCAAGTACCTTCTTCCCTCAAAAGAAATAAAACCGAATGGAGCAAAACAAGACAGACTTGCAACATAAGAGTAAGTTGTTGGCTCACACTGGCCGGCACTCCTGTTTTCCTTACAGCTCATACATGATGCATCAGAGAAAGGCGCAAAGCCTCCACAGACAGAATGTGCTGTTAACCTGCAGGATGCTGTGCAGACGAATTCCTGCCCTTGCAGAAACCAAGCTCTGTCCTGAGATAGCTAACATGAATCTCACAAGCTTGCATCACTGCAAGTGCTATCAAGGGTAGGACCTAAAAACAGCCCCTTACCACCCCTGACTTTATTGCTATCCAAGCAAGAAAGCCGAGGAGGAGAAGGTTGGAACCAACACTGGAAAGCCATTTGGAAGTGTAACCTGCCGAAGACAATTAACTGACAGCAAACAGAGAGAGACTTTGAGACCCTGCAGACGCAAATCAGTGACAGCTAACTATCCCTCCAGGATTTTATCAGCCACTGTGTTGCAGAGGAAGACATCATCTAACTATTAGAATAACCCAAAAGACACTCTCCCTCCACCAGCTTCAAAAATGAATAAGAGAAAAAAAAAGTCCAAGGGAAACGAGTATTTAGCTTTCCAGCTGCAGACTGCAAAGCACCAGGATAAAAAAAAACAAAAACAAAAAACCCAAACCAGCCTAAAGAGGATCAGAGATACGACAAAACACACCACAGGATGCCATCATGCTACTGCTATGATAGGCAGTAGGATCATCGTGTAAGGCAGCATTCCAGGCTCCACTGCACAAGGCACTGGGTGAGACAAAATAAGCCCAGTTTGACAAAGCATGGAGGCAAGAGATGGAAACAATCCAGAGGGAGATGTTTGCAAAGAAGCAAGCTGGTAAAGGAGGAGAAGCCCTAGTCAGAGCATACCAGCTACCTGACCCTGGAGGACAGCAAATGATAGAGGCCCAGCTAGACTGTAACTGTTGCCACATATTTCTTATTTAAATGCAATTTGTTTAATCTCAAGTCGGATTCAACCATCAAAGGCTCTGTTCTGTAGCACACTGACAGTTCACTCTAAATCTCTGCACCTTTAATCCTTTAATTAGCCAAGAAAAATGCGATCTCAACTCTTCCACCAACCTAAGCTAATTTTCTGCATGGAGCTTCCAACTCCTGTAGGTTACAGGTTTTAGCTGCTCATGTAGCCAAGGGGAGAAAAAAAACAAAAACAACACCCCCACTCCATTCCCACACAGGCTGATGTATGCTTCTCCATGTGCTGCCTCTCCAAAGAGCAAGTGCCTTCAAAAGCCCTTGCAAAAGCAAGAGATACCCATTTTCACACTGCAGTAGTGGGCTGGCAGGAATAATTACATCACACAATTCAGAGAAAGAGGGAGCAGAGGTTTTGATGTGTGGTACAGGGGTGGCTGGAGGAATTGGTGGACAAGGCAATGTTTGCACAGGAGGGGGTTAAAACTGGAGAGTTAACCTTATGCTTGTGTAAGAGAGTGTCATTCCCACCACGTAGCTTTGGCCACCTTCCTTGGTGATTCTGCGATAGGACCTCTGAAGAAGGCAAACAAAACCCTGGATAGACTACCATTTTTGAAAGTCTCTCTAGAATAAGATTTCTCCACAGATGAGCTCTGCTGTTGCTCAAGAGTCTCATGGCAACACAGCTCTGAAAGCAGAAAAGGAAGACTGCATGAGACATCAGCGCATCAGGACCGAGACTGATTCAGGCAATTTGAATGACATGTCAGGCTTTTCACACAGTCCAGAACAGAAAACTGAAGCAACAACATGACAGCCACCTAAAGCCCCCATCTCAAGCCCTAAGCATGGGGAATGAGGTACAACCTGCACCTGAACACAGTTCTGCCTGCCTCTCTAGATCAGGATGCTCCTTGCAGGGTAATGCAAAAGCAACCAGTACTCTCGCTCAGGGCGTGCGAAAGGCATGGCCCTAGTGCAGCTGCACGGGCTGCTGCCTTGCCAGATGCTAACCCAGTGCATGACACGCAGGATAAAGAAGTTCAGACACGGCCAAGCCGCCTCTGCACAGCTCCCAGACTGTCACGTTCAAGCTGCAAAGTGCCAGAGCTAACGAACCTGATGCATTGCTGCAGCACCGCACAGACACAGCAGCTCTCTTTCTAGGTGAAGCCTGGCAAGTCTGTGCAGCGTGGCATGGAGCCTAAGCCTACCCCTAGAGACGTCCACCTGCCGAGTATGGTCAAGCCATAGGAGGCCTTCCTGGTAGCCAGCCAGGGAACAGAGGTGAACAGCAGCACCGAGAGTTACGAGGGACTTGACAAGTGCATGCAAATGCAGGAGTAAGAGTAACCTCACACTGATGAGCAAATGCACAATGGGAGAGCCTTGTCTACATCAAAGGCAGAGGACAGGCATTTCTGTATCCTTAATTCACTTCTGCATTGAGGCCTTGAAGAACATTAGCACATGACCAGGGCTGCCTTGCTTAATCAAGCACTTTTGGCAAAGTCACAGTTGGATTTGGAGCAAGGCAAGGGAAAAAAAAAAAGAAATAAATATAATTGTAGCCTGCTGGTTTTAAGCACTGGCAAAATACTACCCAGGTAGCATTACAATCCCATTCACGTAAAGTAGAAGACTTTAAAATCCTACTAAAGGCAAGGGGCATGCATTCGGAGGTACTTTCTCCACCTTATTCAGCCCAATCTGTTCCTCCTCAGCTCTCCAGCAAGGCATCCAGCCCATAAGACAAGAAGATCTGAGCAACAGTTGCCACAGTCCCCTGACAGCAGATCCCAGTCACACGCAGTCCACGCATTCAAACCTCACATTAAGCACATACATAAACCAGAAATACAGCTGCATGTACATCTTGGGGGTCAGCTTAAACAAAAAACAAAACATACATCAAAGAACCAAAAAAAACCAGCAAAACCCCCAAAACCCCACAGAGCTCAGTATGATGATGAGAACCATCAGTATGATGATATGAGAAGCTCAGTATGAGAACCTCTATTACCAACCTCACCACTTCAGCTGCTCCTGAGTCATATAACTGTTCTACACTGCCACAGGCTTTGAGAAAGAGGCATTTCAAGTGCACAATTAAAGGCAGGTAAACGAGCTCTGCAAAGTGCCGTTTCTGGATGTTCACTCTACATTCAGTTCTTGCAGAACAAAGAGGATGAGAGTAGCTGGCAAGGAGCATTTGCCTGGGAAGCTGCATTCTGGTGTCCAGGCAGTCAGCCTGGTAACTGAATCTCTGCGCACTCTTTGATCAAGGTTATTACAGAACATCCTTCCACCACCAGTCCTCAGGGTGGATACAAAAAGGTAGTGAACAGTTACCAGATTTGCTCCAGGCCAGAAAGCAAGCTCATTTTGCAGCATGAAGATGACTAGGGTTTTTTCCTCTTTTCTTCTAAGGAAGGAGGGGGGCAAGAAAAAAGGAATTCTACAGTGCTCTGAAAGCAGCTAATCAAATTATTAAAGTGCTTAAAAGTTTAATGAAGAAATCAAAGCTATTAAGCAAACATTCAGCTTGATGTCTTTTTCCCTTCTTACCCACCCTTCGTCAATGCATTCAAAACCTCTTTTTGCTGTGCTATGACATGTTCAAACAGGTACTGAGATACAAACAAGTCTTTGCCCCATCTCATACAGAATAGATTGGTTGCAGATGTTCTCCTGCAAGCTACATCTTGCCTCCTGCAAGAGCATTCATCTCCAAAACACATCATTTCACCTACTTTGCCTGAAGCCAAAACTCAAAGGTTATTTAATTTTTAATTTTATTTTTTTTTATTAACTCTAACATACCTACAGCTGTGCAAGCAAAACCCCATCTGGTTTTTCAAGGCACAAAGAGCCAAGCAACTAAGTTTAGATAAATGTAACCAAGTCAGGGCAGTCATCTTTCTGTTCACCTCTGCAGCAGCCAACAGCAATGTCAGGGGTGCAATAAAACAAAAACCTGCTATATTTCAGAGAAGCCTGACATATTTCACTATCTTCCTGGGACAAGTCAGACATGAGCTCATACAGTGGCAGGTGAGTCAGTGACGAGTCAGACAAGAGCTCCTTAATTAAGCTTTAGGGGCAGATGATCCCTCGAAGGTGTAATCAGATTGGTATGGCCAGTGGAAAAAGAAAAAATAAATAAATAATTTAAAAAGCTGAGGGAACTGTTACACCCTTGCTGAGCCATGCCAGGCAGGCTGAAGGCAGCATGCTGCACGGAGCCAGAGAGCCCCCAGCACGCAGGAATGCCTGCCCATCCTGCACCACGCCCTGGCAGACAGCGCCTGCCTGCACGCTCAGCCCTGCTTCTCCTAGGAGCAAAGAAAGGAAAGGACAACTTCCCCAGCAAGCAGGTTACACTGGGGTCATGCTGCAGATGCAGCGTGATCCAGGGGGTCCAGGGTATGGTGTACCCCAGGAGTTTGACTCTCAGAGGCAAAGGGGTGGTTGCCAACAGCTCAGACCTCAGTGGTGGAGAGGGAAGTGGTCAGTAGTTAGTCATTCCCAATCACAAACCAACAGAGAATCTTGGCCAACGTGCTTTATCAACCCTTAAAATGCTACCAAGTTACCCCTCTTCAAAGAAAGGCCCCACGGGTTCTGTTTAAGGAAGCTTACCTGAAATAGGTTGCGCAGCGTTAATCAGAATATCAGTGCATTGACATAAAACAGCCCCATCAAACTGACTGCCATTAGCAGGGTGGCTAACAGCATCAGAGCGCCTGTGCGCTCGCGACGTCAGACGTGCAGCATGGAAATGGTTTTCTCCTAGCGCGTGTTCCTGCAAATTCAACCTGGAGCCCAGTTCGCCTGCAGAGCTGCCTCTTCCCATCGGCCGGGGACCGTGCCGTAGCACTCCCTCGGAAGCCAGAGGCACCAGAGCAACCCAGCTCCCCCCACGTGCATCTTGCATGGAGCAGTCTGCTGAAAAACAGACCTAGAAAGACAGACTCCGACTTCTGTAGCCCATTTTTGAGAGACACGGGGAAGGAAATCGGTAAAACCGACTTTACCAGCACACAAAGGGGATGCCAAATAAAGGTCAAATTTATTAATTCCTCATAGCAACTGTACTGCAAAGTGATCGGTCCACCTGCTTTGTCTTTGTCAAACCTTACAGAACTAGCAATGACTCTTCTGAAGATTTTCTTAGGGGTCTCTCCACTTCCTCTGTGGGTGCCAGTATTGTAAAAGATTTCAGTAGGATATCTAGAAGTGCACAGACTGTTTTTTGTTGGAATCCCCTTTACTCATACTCCTGCAAGGACCCACCAAGGATGGGTCCAAAAAGAAAAAAAAAAAGAAAGAAAATTTACTAAGTACCAGTACTGTGAGCAGTTGGCAGCAGAAGAGACAGGAGACGAGGAACTCGTCACAAAACCAGCCACCACCTCACTGATTAATGAACAGGTGTCATCTGGTGCTCAGCCACCCGACAAACATCGCGCAGGAAGACTTTTTCTCTCCCACCCATGGCGATGCTGACGCTCAAATGCAAACAGAGCGGGTGTGCTGCCTGCCCCACGAACACCCTCCAGGCCGGGCACCGAGCCCAGCGGCACCACTCCCGTCCCTTCCCCACAGGAATCCCTTCCAGCCCTGCATGTTAAGGGGGATCCAAGGAGCTCTGGGTGCAGGTTTGATAGCAAACCTGGGCTCACTTTGCTCCTGTTGCAAGGTCAGGAGCAAGTCACCTCCCAGCCGCAGCTCATGCGGTTGAGCTAATAAACCCCAACAAGCGGCAGGGTGAATTTGCTGAGGCTCGGCACCACAGCTAACGTAGCAGTGCCGGTACGCATCGTGCTCCGGCTGCGTAACAGGAAGAGGCTTTCCTTCATGCCATAGCCCTCACAGAACCTCTGCACCAGCAGTTTTTAGACCTGGTGGACCTGATGCCAATAAAGCTGGAGATCTCAAACAGGTCAAGCAATAACCCAACCGGCACCTGGGCAGCTTCGAGCTTTAGCCTGGAGATACATCTTGGTTACTTCAAAAGTTAGTTTGTAAAAACACTTTAGTGTCCTGTAAATAAGTCAAGAGAAGAGGCCTGAAAGCTAAGTCTAGTGGTCCGGGCTGCACAGCAAGCGGCAGCCCCCAGCTGCTCCCCCCAGGCATTTCACATCAGGGGCCTAAGTGCTTTACGACACTGGATCACGGTGACACAGTTCCAAATTTGAGGGTGGGTGTGTAGAAAAGGGGGAAGAGGGGGAACAGAGGCAGAGGGAATGACTTACACAACATTGCCAGATTACATCTAAATCACAGGGCAGGAGCTGCTCTGAGGCTGGGCTCAGAGCCAAATCCGCTGCTCGGCGATGCTGCTCCCTCGCAGGGCATCTCCAGGCAGCACAAGCACACAACACACGCTCCCCTGCCCTCTTCTTTCAGGGGAGGGCACCACCCTTGGCGCCGCAAGGCAGCATGACCATCATGGCTAACGGGCACAAGAGAGCCAGAAAATTTAGACCCGAGTCCCACATCCTTCATTCGTGAAAGACAGGTCAGCCTTCGAGTGCTGCCGCCCTGTGCTTCCTCTAACAGTCTTTCCAGCTTCTTGTAAAGCTGAACTCTGATGAATTTCAGCAGCTAAAAATGTATGAGCAGATCATAAACCACTCCTTTTTATCAGACAAGTAATATTTTCCTCTCCCTAAGACACTCTCACAGAATACATCTGCAAACACGAGGGAGAAATAGCACTCTCGTCCTGTGGCTCCACCGAGCTTTGCTCCTATGTTATCTTTAACAACTGGAAATGATAAAGTTTGTATCAATACTCAGGTCTATTTGCGAGAGGATCTAAGCTCTGATTTGGGTAGCTATCCTATTGTGTTTACAACAACACATCTGACACTCCTGCACATAGCAAAACCTCATGAAAAGACTTCCATTGCATAACAAAGTTCATGCTCTTTCTATACAGAAGCCACCCCTACCCAGGACAGTTCTTTCTTTAAACCAAGTAGGACATTTCTTCATAGCGTATGGTCTGCCAAGCACTGGAGCTGAACCCTCAGTGTACAGAGCACCACCAATGCAACACATGCAAAATTATCCTCACTTCAGCACACCACCAAACTGCTGCTTGTTCTGTATCAAGCTGGCATGGAAATAATATCTGACAACCGCAATATTTCAGCTGGCCTAAGGAAAGGAATGATCATCTCCAAGTGCGGTCTTTGTCTGCAAGGTGAGCAATACCTCTTGCACCAGCCTACCTGAAAACCTTTGCCTGAAAGTAACTTATTAAACAGTCACTAAATTTTTTCTTTTTTTTTTTTTGCAGGGTTGAAATATCTTCTAACAGTGCGCAGTTGACACAGCTGAAGTTATACAGCTCAATGATGTGGGGTAAACTGGCAACTTTTTAGGAAATCCTCTTTGCCCTGGAATGGGCTGCCTCCCTTCTGGCGCAGCTTGCCGTGACCTCTCGAAAGGTAAGGAGGAGACTCTGCTGATGCGTGGTTTGAGCTCTGCCGAGCTGCTTCGCACGCTTAGCGCTTGTGAAATCCAGGAGAGCTCAGCAGCTTTTACAAGCCAGCCTAGAGGCAGTCCCCACGCTGAACACTACCGAAAAAAAGGAAAAAAAGGGAAAAACACTCCAAAAAACAAAGAAGTTTGGAAATTTTGGCACTTCTGGCACCTTGGTTTACCTTCTCTAAAATGGCGACTGCACTCCTGATTTGCCTACCAAGCAAAGGTGTTTGCTGATTAGGGAAGTAATGTTTGTGCAGCACTTTGAAGATTTAAAGTACTACATTAATCCTACATGTTGTTCTTAGGAGAAGCCAATTTTTAACTAAGAGGAGGAAAAAAAAAAAAAAAAGATTTAAATAGTGACCCTCCCCTACTTCAAGACGTTCACTCATCTCCCAACATCAGCTATTCTTATCTGTAAATGTTTTTTTAACCCTTCCTTCTCATAGTTCTCAGAAACCACAAGTCTCATTCAGCTTTTATTTGAAAAATGGCTTCTTTCCAGGCTGTGGCTCTTTCTTGTAAAGTTAATTCCTTTGGTAATACTGCTGGAGGCGCATTGGTATGTTTGGTGTGTGCGTGTATACATATATATTTTCCCCCTTTTCACACGGTGTTGTTTTTATATATGTGTAGTGAAAGATACCTAATCCAGGATTATGATTCTCTTTATTCCTTTCTCATGAAAGTAGGTGGGGCTTTTTTGAGCAAGCTGCACTGATGAAAATTATGTTTAATTAACACTTTTTCCTCTTCACATAGACACAAAAACAAAATCTCATTAAGAACAAAAAAAGTTTCTTACACTCAATTCTCTCTGAATTTTTCTTAAAAAAAATTTAAAACCTTAAAACAAGTTTTCTGAAGGAAAAAAAAATAATAAAAAAGTACGATGCCTGTGCAGCTGGAAACTGCTCGTGCAAAAGAGCAGAACGATGATCTGCCCCTGTGGAGGACACAGCTCATCCTCACAACTACTTTCTCCATCCTCACACATCTGACCCTAGTGTCTCAGTGGTTTTTGCTTGCAGACCCTGGGAGACTTGTAGCGAGCTCTGACTGGTCTCCTGTTACACTGGGAGAGAATCAGCCACAAACATAGCGCCCAAGATGCTAAATCCTAGTTGAAAGAGAAGGACATTCACACCATCCCTAAGCCTGCTGTCTCTCAGCAGGTCGGGCACACTGATGGCCAGCACCGTGCTGTTTGAAGAGCGGAAGACACAGCATTGCAAGTCAGGAGACCCAAATTTTCTGTTTCCAGTGCTGACAGGTATCACTTCATATAATCAGTAAGCTAATTACTTCCCTTCTCATCCTTCTTGGGCATTGCTAGTCACGTGGGGTACAGACTGTCCCTTACAGCATGCTTTTACCCCACAGCACGGCTCTGTCATCGTGGTGGGCGCTGGTCTAAGAGAACATACAGCAGAAGTCCTCACTACAGTGACAGCAGTTCTTATAGGGGGCTATATTGCCTTGGTAGGCTTTAGAAATCAATAAAGGAAACAAAAAACAACCCCAGAGAACTTAAATCACAAGACATTTTCTGGTAGCTACTACACAGATCTGTAGAGCTGCTTGTAAGGAGTAACAGAAGATGACTGCTAATAAAAACAAAATGTACATGACAAAAAGATTAGGGGCAAAAAGCACAATTACATTCTAATGGGAACCTAACACACTCAGATCTCCTTCTACTCAAGCATAAAAACCCAAACAGAAGCCAGCAGGCCCCTCCTGGCTGGTTCTCACAGGTGAACTGGTTCTTCCCAGCTTCGCTAGCTTGAAAACACCTCCCTGCCGTGAGAAAGGCACCTCCTTCAAAGACAACAAGCCCAGCTCCTCTCTTTCCAGGTAGATGACCTAGGACAAGTCACATATGTCTCAACAACCTCAGCGTTGAGCCTTGTAACATCACGCAGAGGGAAAACACACTTCACAAGCTCTTCAAGCAGGAAAGCATGATCACAACCTCCCTGTGCACGGGAATGGTGGTGGCAATCGGCACCCGCCCTGCCTCCCTGCTTGCATGTGCTGGAAACAACCTCTTCAGGCAGGCACGGCTGCAGAGAGCTTGAGGAAGCCAAATCTTAACCACTTCTCACCTGAAACAAATGCCCGAATATGGAAGTGCTCCTGCTTCGCTGAGATCAGCGGGGAGCCAAGCCCTTAGCTCACACCATTGCATCAGCTCTCGCAGCCTACAGGGCGTGCATCTGAAGGCTGCAACCCCTTCTCCTCCTCCACGGCGTTCTCCTTCCAGATTGCTTCTCTCCCTTTGGATTACAGGTGTTATTTCCCTTCCTCACTCTTGCTGTAACAAGAGGCAGAGGGTGGGCTGGGGGGGGTGGGTTATCATCAGAAAAATAACTTTTCCAGGCAACCAGCTGGGCTGAAGAGATAGCCTACATTTAGAGGTATGAAAGGATTAGCAGAGTGGCCAGGAGGTGATTGATTTCAGCGCTTGGCAAGGTCCGCACACCCTCTGCGTAAGTCAGTCTGCCTTTTACAAGGACCCTTCTCAGCTGCCCCAGGCAGACAGCTAAAGCCACATCATTACTGACTAGGAGCCTCTGATGACAGGGAAATTCAAAATCCTGTAACAAGACCACTTCCACTCCCTTTCTCCTGGCAGCTTTAAAAAAAAAAAAATAATTAAAAGGTAAAATTGGAAAGCTCAAATTGCACTGACCAACACACCACCAAGGAATAACAAAGCTGTGATTTCACACCAACACTTAGCACAGCCCCACACGTATGTTCATTGGGAGAGTCACCAGCCTTTAAAAAGAGTTTTCACATACGATGCAGAGCGATAATCAGCAGCCAGGACAATACTGGATGTTACCAGTGTTACTGAAACAATGCGCTGTTTGAACAGATTATTTAAGAGAACACTGAACACATAATTAAGGACTGTTGAGTCAAGGCAATGCACACATCTAATTGCCCTCTCACTCCTTTACTATGCTTGTGCACGGTTCTCTAATTAATTTTATAGAGATTGGGAAAAAATTTCCCAATTTTACAAGATGATTCAGGACACAGAATATATTTAAAATGAAAATGGCATGAATCAATCTGAAATAAAAGGACTGAGATAGCCGAGCCAAGGAATCTGTACTCTTTAACCACGGAAACCTGTTATTGCTCGTGCAGCCTAATTTAAGTGCATTCCTTTCACCTTCCTTAAAACGCAGCTTTTCCAAACCCACTATCCCCAGCCAGCACAATCCATTTACTTGTTTTCCTGCATGTTGCACAGGCTGTTATCCAGCTTTGCTAGCTAAGAGAGTCTGAAATCTGAGCGTTTTCTTATAGCTGTAGGTACGGCTGAGTTTACTGAGAACAGAAGAACCAGGGAGCTGACTGGAACACCGATTGCAGCTTTGCGGAGCTCCGTGTTTCATAACAAAGCCCTGCAAGGACCAACCCAGCTCAGCTCCAACCTACTGCAGGGCATGAGAATAAACTGTTAAATTCAGGTATTGCCAACATCTGAATTATGCAAGTCTTGCAGGGCTGGGTGTCTTTCTTCAGCAGAATCAAAAATTTGCAAGTAAATTTCAGTTTTCATTAAAAACTTAAAGCTATTTCTGCCTTCTTTTTCCTAAACACTCGTGACTACCAAGAAAAGCTTTAAAAGATTTTGTAGATGCACCCTAAAGGCTCAAAATCCCAGGGGAAAATAAGAAGAACCTGTTTGTCTTTTAAAAATGAGAGTCTCATGACTTATAAGGTGGTATCTTGCTTATGGGGATGGGTGGATCCGATTCATTTTTTGATAGCTTGCGTTTGGCAGTAATGTTAACTTTTACTTACCTTGACATACAATTTTAATTTTTATTTTCCTGCTGCAATCCTGTTCTTCCCCATGTAACAGGTTCTGCTAGTGACAGGTGATTGCCAAATCTTATTTTGGGGAGAAAAGAGGCTGCAGTTGTTTGTTTATTTATTTGTGCTTAGAGTAGGTGGGGAAGATCGGCACGCAACTTACTTCCACAGAGGGAAAAAAAAGTAAAAATCTGAGGTGGCCCACTTTTGAAATGCCTTATTTTCTTCTATTGCAGAAACGGGAGAAGCTACTGCAAGGCATAGGTATATGAGAACTCTCGAAGGAAATATCACACAACAAGTGACACACAGTTCTGGGTAAGTTCTTACTTCACCCAATGCACAGGGCTTCTCACTAAACCTCAACTACCTACTCTTTATCTCAGCATTACAAAAGGATAACTGCGTGTTCCTTCTCAGCATGGTTTTCAAGGAGCATTTATTTTACCATGAGTATGCATGTGAGAAACTTTGTTCAGTTCAGACTATTAGGGCTTTTGTTTTCAAACACCTCAGTAGAGTTTCAATTGTTAAAGATTTTCCTTCTTGAAAAGACTGATTAAACCTGCTTATATTCTTGTGTTCTCAGGTCATTAATTAAGAAAAATAATCAAGGATGCTTATAAAGTCCTCTGCAATCCAATCTCAATTTGTCATCATTAATTAGTTCAACATTGCATACAAATGAAGAGCTAACCTGACTAGACAGCATGTTTTACTGGAATTCCTACTTAAGGTCATGAAAGACTTCAGAGAGAAAAATTGTAATATTTTCAAAGTGAACAGCTCATACATATGAAATCACCCTCTCACCTAGCAGCAGCTAGTGTTTCTTTCTGCAATTTTGGCCAGTTTTTCTTCTTCCTCCCACCCCCCAGCCCCCTTAATTAGGAGCCCATCACAAACCTGAGCAGAGAAGCAATCCTAATGTTGTACTCCCCTCTCTCCCAGCCTATCTTATTCAAATACTGATGATTTGGCAAAGGGTGCTCACTGTCCTAGGATGATGAGCCAGCACCATAGAAAGAGTCTGGAGAATTTGAAAAAAGAACAAACGGGGCGGGGGAGAAAATTATTTTAAGGCTGTTTTCAGAGACATAGCATTTAGGTACTCCACGAGTCTCTCGTTTACCCCACCTCTAGAAGTAACCCGGGGATCTACACATTATTCCAGATTATTGCTTCCAAAGCACACAGATTGGGAGCTAAACACACAAAGTGACAGAGAAATCTGAAGCGTCTTTGTGGGTCTCTAATCCTCTCCATCAAAGCAGCTCTTGGTTTTTAGAGAAATAACCCAGTCCTTTTACCAAGCCCACAACCTTCACTCCCATGACCTAATCTGCCATGACTCAGCCCAGGAAAAGCTCGGAGGAGCTCCGGTGAAGCGTGCTGTCAGCCAGGACAGCAGATCCCCTGCCAGTCACCACCGAGCCTTCCCATCAGGGCAAGGTGGGTCAGCCTGGCTCATCCACTCCCAAGCAGGGGAAAGTGCGATACAATGGATTTCCTTACTTAATACTGTTGCCCTGGGGAACGGCAAAAGAGGGAAAAAAAGAACTAAGAAACAAGGCTTTCAAGTTTTTGACTCTTAATAAGGGTGGGGCCATCTAGTAATTAAACTTTTAATAGGTCACTGCAGTGGAAGAAACTCTTCCAGTTGGGTAAGTTCCTAATCCATCATTAAAAAAAGACGACAGGCATTAATCAAAGCATATGAAGTCACATGGTGGGGAGGGGGATGAGCAACTCTGAGAACTTGCTCTTGCTGAGAGGATGGGGCAATCACTCCTTCTTTCATCAAGATTTCACGCATGTTTCCACATTTCTCAGGATGGCAGCAGGAAAGAGAGTCTTCACGTCCTTCCCCACCCACCCCACTGATAAAGCTGTCGAACGCATATTACCAACTGCTCAAGAGTCCATGTGAAACGAGTTGGTGGATTAATTAGCAGAAGGGCAGAGCTTCGGAGATGGAAAGATGCTCTACCATGAAAGGCGTATTGATTGAAGGTCGCCAGCCACCACCACAAGACTGTCATCATCCACTGTGAACATACAGTGCACTGCCAGCTCCTGCACGAGCAGCTAAATGTAGGTCACTTGGCTCAGCACAGGGACACCAGGACCATGCTCACTCCTCCCTGATCTGAGAGCTGTTCAGGAGCCCATTCCTTTAGTAAGGGACATGGACTTTTCCCTAGACAGACTGTGACAGGTACAGGGAGCATACCTTTATCTGTAGGTAGAGTGGTCCACAAAAGAAAAGGAGGGGGAAGCTAAACATGCCTGCCCCCAGGCTGCACACGTTAGGTGCCTGTAGTCACCAAGGAGCAATTTTTTTAAAGCCAGCATGTAATCTGATCTTTGACTTTTACCTAGATCTACGTTAAACCTCAGCCTCCACTTCTACCCCAGAAAGCCACAGTCACTACAGTGAAAGATCTCAGGCTCTTGCTTAACTTGAAGCTTGTGAGTAGCTGCCTCGTCATCAGCGCTGCTGGGACAGCCTGCTACATACACCCAAACCCCATTTCAGAAAGACCGCTTGCCGTAGTTGAAAGGACAGCATCAAATGCTCTGGTTCCCTGCAGCTGCGTTACATGGTTCTTTGTACTGCATGTATCAAAAGAGAATGTCTTTTCGTATCTCCTTCAAAGGACCCTCTCCAGAGCTGTCTGCAAAGGCAGCGCTCTCTTGCTCTGAGAAATGGAAAGTAGAACTGACTGACAATTTCCTTATCTAAACAGAAGTGAAAATAAATACAGCGCGTAGTGTAACGGGAGAAACCTGAACGCGAAAACAAGCGTGAACTATAGAAGGGCATCACTCGCAATGCAGATAAGGAAAAGGTACAATTTCAACCTCATTTAAAAATCCTTCACCCTTCTATGCATAAACAAGAGAAAAGTTTGGTCTTGAGCAAACCAATCACATTTTAACCCCATTTAACGCCATTTTCTGAACACAGTTATTGTTAGCAGTTTTAGACAAATTTTACTGGAAAAGGCTTTTAAAATATAAAGGATGCAAATTTACAGTGGTTTACTGTTATGTGGCATCTTTTTCCGGAGTGGAACACACGGGCTCTGCTGCTTGGCTTGCAGCAGTGCCTGGGAGTTTGTTAGCTGCAATTCCTGCTAGATCATATTTAAATTTAGGATTGAAGTAGGTCCTCAGATTAAAAAAAAGAAACCCACACTATTTTAATGCTCTTAGCTTTTGATAAAACACACCCTTTTTAAAAACGAAAAAAAGTTTAAAAAAAAAATTCAAGTCCCTGTCTTTATTCAGGTAGCATGAGGTAGGACATTATTCACTGCACCTACTCCAAATGCTTGAAGGAAAGGAAGGAAAATATCGGACAACTTTAAGACAGTGATATTCTTCACTGCAACATCTCTACCCTGGAGTCCTAAACCACAACAGGACATACAGCTCCAGCAGTGTTGTGTCTACAAAGTTCCTACAGCTTGAACAATCAAGATGGCTCCAACAAAAGTCAAGCTGGCCTTCAAGTTTCAAGCTCCATACTTTTTTTTTTTAATGTAAGAAAGGGATTATTCTGACAAGAGTCAGAAAAGCAGAGCATTAAGCTAAAAAATTTAAATATATATACATACACACACGCACACATAAACAACCCACATACCACAGGGCTGATCGGAGCTGGTGAGACTGTAGTTCCCATATCAGCTGCAAGAGGGTAAGGACATGGAGAAAGAGAAAGCCCCAAACTGCATGGGTTGGAGTGGGGAGCACCACCTCCATTCTGCTGGCACGACCCCACACGCCAAACCTCACACAAAACCCATGGATGCTGAAGAAATCAAAGGGAAGCACTGAAGCCATGCTTATGCCCGCACCTCATGTTTTACTCCAGCACACCAGCTAGATCCAAATGGAGAGCCGGCCACTGTTTCATCACTTACGGTGTCATCACTTATAAGCAACTATTTGCAAGGTGTTTTATTCAGCTGGGATTTAGTGATATTATTGAGGGTTAAATTCCCACCACGCCCTCTCAGAGCAGCCAAGATAAATCTCTCCCTTCTGCGTGACATGTCACGCACCGAAGAGGACACAGGTCACTCTGTTCTTGCACAAGCCTGGATACGTATCACACAAAAAATGCCACTACTGCTATCAGGACTAAAGCAATGCTGTGTCCTTACCGTCCACGTTGCTGACTTTGCCGTGCTGGACTGTTGAAATGATACATCGAAGCTGTGAGGTCCTGGATAGTCTGTGTTGGAAGGGATGGCTGGGGAGGGTGAGAGGGCATCAAAAGTCGAGCTGGGCTGGGCATAAGGTGAAGGGGCTGTGACGCTGTTCTGCGCGTGCTCCGTGTTGTAGGGGCTGGTGGAGGAAGAGCCATTCTGTATCTGCTGGTCCATGCTGTTCAGGAGCCCCAGGTTTGTGTACTGCGGCTAGAGGCAAAGAGAAGCACAGAAGTGTTACAGAAGCAATGTTAGCACCGGCTGGCTAGACATGGCACGGCCTTCCCGATGGAGGATGCACAGCACGATCTCAGCACCACTGAACACGTGTCACACCAAGAGAAGGGAGATTTGCAAAGGATATACCCCGACTGGACGTGTTCCTGAGTGATGTGCTCTAGGTGGCCCTGCCTTGGCAGGGGGGGGTTGGACTAGATGATCTTTCGAGGTCCCTTCCAACCCTTGTGATTCTGTGATTTTACATCAGTGACTGAAACAGAAAGAAATAAAGCCTCTCTCAACCACACAGAAGACCAACAACCGATACGGGAAAAGAGCCTGCACATAACAAGGAGGCGATCTGCAGGGCAGCAAGCTGTCACGAGGGGACAGGCTCCCTATGGCTAGCAACACCCAGACCGAGACCCTTTTGAGGAGGCTGCTATAACCTGATAAAAATCGCCAGGTTCACTACAGTGCAACTGTCTCTAGGTTGTACAAGGCTACATCACCTCTGATGTTCTCACACTCTGCACAAAGACTGCTCCTCTTCTTGTGGATCCAATCCTGCTACAGGCGGTGACATTTAGGGCCTCTTGCTCCAGCAGTAACTGCGCTGAAGCGTGACTCACTGGAGAAAGGGTTCATAGCCCTTAACCGCGTTACACCATGCACTCAATTTCCAGCGACTGGTCGCAGACAGTAGTAGAGAGGAATTAAAGTTCTCATCAAGTAGCATGGTAGGTCACAGCATGGAAAGTTTCCCCACATACTTAAGCAGAAGCAGTGGCACAGTGTGTAGCACTTCAATTAGCAGATGTGATTGTGCCCCAAAAAGTAGCCTCCATATATAAACAACATATGAAACAACTGAAGACATCAAAAATGAAAGGTAGGGAATGGAGTACAGAAAGGCAAAGGTTAGGTCAGGGAGAGGGTAGCAGAAAAGTCTCATGTCTAGTGCTCTAAATTTTCTGTGCAGCCCTGGTCCCCCAACTCAAAAAGATAAGAGGGGAACAAGTTTCAGAGAAAAGTGACAAGAATGAGCACTCTCTCTATGCTTTCCTGTAATGCAGCAGTAGATGACAACTTTTCAGCATGCAAAAGAGACAGTGAGGAGAGACGTGGAATGCAGTACGACAGAAGTGGATAAATTCCTAAACACTATAGGAAAAAGCAAATAAGAAATTAATTTTCATAGAGGAGTTTGGGGATAAGAAACATTTAAGCACACAGAGTGGTTCTTCACAAAGCCCACAAATAAATATGAATTTTCTGCCACAAAATGCTGTGGATCCTAAAAGCCTACATACGTTCAAAAAGGCATCAGACAATTTCTGCTAGAGAAAAATCCATCAAGGTAGCACCTCTTAACCAACCAATTTTTAAAATTCTGAACCACAAACAGAAGCTGGGAAAGTACTCTGGGGAGACACAGTTTCACAACTACCCCAAATCTTTTATTCATACAAAGGACCCAGCATTAGCCATAGAGACAGGGCTGCAGGTGAACGGTATACAGGGTTCAGCCAGGTACACATAGTCTCATCCTTGTGTGTGTCCAAAGGGCATTGTTTGTGCCCAGCTTAGAGAGAGCAGCATCCTAGAGGTTTGTGGTATCCATCCCCGGGAGCTCTGGGGTCATGCACGAACATGCAGCGATACACACACCTGGTTCTGCAGTTAGCAGCTGACATGGCAGAAGGGACTCGGGCTCTTCCCCTTGTTCAAGGGTCCGAGTGCCTCATGCCCCCCAATATCCTACGTCTTCAAACTCATCCAGAGCCATCAAGCTCACCTAACTCTCAGTACTTCAGCTAGTCTGCTCCGGACTTTCCTCTTCTTTCCAAGATTTGCCCGTTTTCCAAAAAGACAACTCTGTGTTATCAACCAAGCGACAAAAGCTCCTTGAGTCAAAGCACCAACAGCAAGACCCATAACAAAAAGCTTTCCCAATACTGGGAATCCAACCAGCTCTAATAAAACTTCAAGCACGTCATCACTTTTCCAAAGACCTGAAAGGGAATAGCACAAAGCTACCTGCTGAGCTTCCCAGGAAGCTCAGGCAAGCCATTTAACACCCAGTTTCTCCAGTCATTTCAGCCGTAGAGGAAAACAGGCTGGTCCCTTTGCAAGGACAAAGTGTCCTCCCTACACCGAAACACTTTGTGCTCTCAGCGGTCCTTCCAGAGAGAAGGAGGTAGAGAAATACGAGCCTCCAAATAGAGCTCTTAGGTTTCTGTCTCACTGGAAGAGCCTCATATTTTATAGGGTTTTCATTAAAAGCCTAAGGTGAGCCTGGTGCTATTGGCTCTTCAGCAACGAATATCAGACTTTCCAGAGACTGACCAGCTTGCTGATAACAAGCTGTAGTGGCAAGGAGAAGGTCAGGTGGGAAATGTCACAGGGGACTTCATACTGGGAGCTGGGATGGACTGGAGAGCTGGTTCCCTCCCTTGCTCCGCCAGCGATGTGCCATGTCCTTGGGCAAGCCACCTCGCCTCGCCCTCCACCCTCAGCCTACTTCAAGCAGCAAGGTCTGCAGGGCAAGGATTGCTCCTCACTATGTAAAAAGCGCTCTGCTTAATGGGCCTCTGATTTGTCTGAGGCCTTCAGGCAGCAGAGTAATAAAAGCAATTACATATTGAGTCCTAATCCTGGGCGAACCAGTGACTCCGTGTTGCCTCAGGTTAGTCATTTGTCCTGCCCGCCTCAGTTTCCCCATCTATAACGGCAGGGATGTTATAGATGCCCAACACCCGGGTTGGGTGGGCAAGCAAGTATCTGAGATTGGACTCAAGCTAAACAGCTGATGCAGAAGAAAGCAATCCAGACTGGTTCTTCTCCAAAAGGAGATTGCAGCTTTGGGAATACAGACAACAGTTATGTCTCATCCCCTGTGGGTTATTCAGTCAACCAAGACCTATTTAACAGATTTTTGGTACTTGTTTTGCCTTCAGGCTAATTCTGTATGGAAAAGGCCAGAATGATGGTGTACTACACCAAGAACGGTCTTTTTCCTGCTCAATACTTTTGTATGTAATCAAAAAACCCTCAAACCTTCCTGCCCTCCTGACCCAGAATACCCTACTAAGACCTGAAGACTTCTCAGAAGTGTAGAAGTATCATTCAGTTGTTTCATTTCTCATGGAGATTAGCATCAGACACACTCCCTAACCAGCAGAATGATGAAAAGACAGCTGTGATGAAAACAGTCTCCTAACCCAGCTCAGACACACAGACAGCAAAACAATAGTGTTTCAGCTTTCACTTAAAAACTATCCTCTAATCCCAGGCTACTTAGGATGATGGAGAAAGATGGCCAAACGGGTAGCTGGCGTTAACAAGACAGCGCAGTCTGGAAATGCTGAAGGTGCTGCCTGGAAGTCAATTTAAAAAAAAAAAAAAGTGCCCCATTAAAATTTAAGATATCCTTAAGAGAATCAAAGATCCTTTTCATTCCTTTCAGTCCAGGGACCATCTGTCTAAATGTTGCCAGCGGAGCAGCCATTCCACCACATTTATACACTTGCATGCCACAGCCGAATGCCATGTCCCCGTTTGCTCTTTAAATAACTATTAATCTCCTTGCACTTATCCCCGTGCTGACACAAGCAGCTGTTGGACTCTCCTTCTCCCCCTCCTAGTCCCACCAGCCTTTCACCTTCCCCGGCCCCTCGCTCCCCTCCCCAGGCAGGTGCTCCATCCCGGTGACAAAGCCAGCCGCCGGGTTGCACACACACGAGCACTAAACACACACGAGCACTAAACCCCGTCTCGAAGCTATGCCCCGAGGCGGCGGAGAGATGTTTGCGCTCAAGGGGTCAACATCTGAACTGCTTGCGAGGCTTTTGGAGGAATCAGATAAGGCTTTCGGAGGCACACGCCTTCTGACAACACCACAATTAGAGGGGCAGCAGGCCCGGGGAAGGCGCACGCAGGAATTCACCCGCCACTGCCACAATAAAACTCCTGCGTCCCAGCCGCGCTGGGATGGCGAGAACAAAGAGAGCCAGGGGCTGCGGGCAGGTCTGCAAGGCATCGCCCCGCAGGAGGGGTCTGCAGGGTGTGTGTCCACACACACACAGCCTCCCCTCACCATTTACAGAGAGAAACACAACAGCATTTAATTCAGAAATTAATTATCGCCAGGTTGGCGGCCCAACATTTCACACATGCTCACGTTTTGCTGTGGGGCTGTTTCAAACAACCGCAGGGTGTAGGGCCACCAACAGCTCCTGGCAGCAGGAGAACGCTGTTCGGTGGAAAGAAGGGAAGCGCATGCAAAGCTGAAAGAACGGATTATCTAATTTTCAGTGCCTTTGTTCTCTGTTTTGTTCCCTCCATCAAGCTTCTGAAACTATTAATATCACTGAGGCATTACAAAAACCTTCGGGGGAGTTTAACTGCAAATAAGTAGAGCACTACAATTAGATCTCAGACTATGTATTTTGGAACATTGTTTCAATAATGTATCTCGAACTATCGGTTTCACTTCCTGCATCCCATCAGTTTCACTTTCAGGTTTTCATGCTAACTCACGCTTCTAGATGAGGAGAGCCATGGTTCCACCGAAGGGGCTGCTGAATTAAAAACAGAGTGAAGACTGCAGGACTGTTTAACTACAGTCCTGCTCTCTGGAGGACAGATGTCCCTAATGAACGCCATGGACAACATCAGGCAGAAAGCCTCCTGCCCCCAGCGGCACCAGGGCACTTGCCACAAGAGGGCAATGCAAATGCTCCACCGCGCACGGCAGAGCTGACGTGCCAGGCAGTATTCCCCAAACCTCCCAAACCGGGGCCCTTCTCACCCTGTCCTACAACGATAACCCATTCCCCCCCATCCCACACACCACCCCACTCCCCGGTTCTCTGGCCACAGCTCACTTTTAAGTCCATCGTGTTAATTGATAAAGTTATGAGATAGATCTGCAAAGAGACCCCCAGTACAAAGGCACGAGGGAAATAACACAAGTAAAGTTTTCAAGGGGACTTCCACACCAAAAATCCCCTAAAATACACAGCTCCAGCTATTAACTACCCAGTTATCAACCTCCCAGAAAAAGTTTTGAGGGTTTTCACACTTGAGAAAATAAAGGAAAAGTTACCATCTTCAGGTGTGGAACACCTAGATGATTCAACCCCATGAAACCCCTTCTCTGTATTTCCAAAAGAACGTGCATCTCAGGCACACAAACTGAAAAAAAAATAATTTTCACTGCTGTATCTATGCAGCTAAAGAGCATTGTCCAGCTACTTAAGTTTTGCAAAACACCACCACTTGTGCTTATTCTCCAAAGATAAGAGATGATCAAACTAATGCACTACCATGGCTGTTAGCAACAAGAAGATTTTGCAAGGCACTTGGCTAATTCTGTGTTTTGTCCTTAACTGCACCACAACTGATGCACCAGAGCTAACAGTTGCAGGACTAGTAGGAAGCAGCTTACAGTGATATTTCAGTGCTGGACCAGATAAAGATTGAGACTCCTGTTGGAGAACAGCTCTCAACAGCAGCAGGATAAATATTTTCCAGCATGCCTGATCCAAATCAGAAGACAGACACCTCAAATGTATGAAGAAACATTTAACTTAATTTTTCAAACCTTCCTAGCCAAGGATTTTAGTAGATGGAAATAAAGCACTTAAGCGCAACAGAAGTGTTTCTATCATAATTATCAATCAAGATATTGCTGACTGCAAGACTGCGCAGCTTTGCCAGTTGCTCAGAAGGCAGGTGATACGATGCCCGATGTAGGCGCACTGCTTGTGCCATTAAGAAGAAATGCCAAGAAATAAAGGCCTCCACCCATGCCCCTCAGCTAAGATCAGGGCTGAAGCTGAAAGAGATATCTAACTCACTCATCGCAATGAAAGGTGTGATTTGGTTTGCATCTCCAGCCTCTTTTCTCATCCAAAAAAAGAGACCGAAAAACTTCTTTATGCGTCAGACTTTCCACCCAGCTCACGTACAACTGGACTGCACTCCTTTCAGGAGGAACAAGCTATGTTTGGACATCGCTCTGGCCTCCTCCAAGCCATGAGGGAAGACACATACAGTTATTTCAGCACCAGCTCAGGCCCAGGTTCCCATGGAGAGCCAGCAGCAGATCTCACTGCCTCTGCACTCCCCTCCAGCTCCATTTCTAAAGGGGAAAACAAATCCAATGGGTCTGTCTTGAAGAGGTTTTAAGACAGAGATACTGTGCAGCTAAATACATCAAACACTCGGAAGGTCAGAGATAAAATGATAACGTGCACCATATACTCAATATGAAGAGCGAGGGAGCAAATAACTTTGCTGATATCTTCGGTTGAACCAATTACCAAGATAGGTTCCCAGGCACTATAGCTCCTAAGTTCTAATTACCATGTGTCATGGCTTTTAGCACTGAAAAAAAAAAAAAAATCTGCTTTGAGTAATCTTACTGTTGGGTCATCGCTTTTTCCAGGAAAAAAAGAGGAGATTATTTCACATCCCAGTAGTATTACAGGTTCCCAATGTGATGAGTACATTGGACTAGAAGCAGCCCTGCAGTCAGTAACTGTTGTCCTGGCTATTATGCTACAGCATGACCAAACACCTAACGTCTCCTTAACACAATCCCACCCGTAACTACAGAGAAAAATATTTATGCATACTATCTCCTGTGCTATTTAGAAGGGGAACTATTTGGGACCTATTGGGCTATGCAATAAGCATAATCATGGCAATATTAAGAAGTTAAATTCAAGAATATTAAAGGAAAAAGAAATTATCCTTCCAAAGGATGAAAAGCCTTCTGTAAAAAAAGTGTGTTTATATATACTACAATGTTGAGCTCTATATATCTAGTCCTGCAAGGTATTTCATAAGAAGTATTAAGATAACCCCAGCAGGTCACTTGGACACCTTCCAACACCACCTAAACACATAAAGCACAACCTAAAGAAAACAGAGTCCTTCATTTCACCCAGCTGGAAAAAAAGAAAAAGAAAAAAAAAAGAAAAAAAAAAAGACAAGACAAGACAAAAGAAAAAAGGGGGGGAAAAAAAGAGACACAAACCTGAAAAAACCCAAAACCACAAGTGACCAACTAAAATCATGCCACCATGTTCAAAGTTCAGATATGCAAGCTGAAACACTTGCCTGCTCTGCCTGATTAACACAGCATCCCTTCCCTTCAGCAGTTGTCCATCAGCCCCTTGGCCACCGCCAGCTTAGACAATGCACTACCAATGCTAAACAGGAGAAATCAGTGTGTGTCAGTAATGTGCAAACACACACTACTACACTTGAAACACACAATGGTTTGTATACTGGGGAGGGGGAGGAAAGTCTGGGTGATTTTCACTGGAATTAGCTATTCCAGTCTGCACATCATGCAACATCTACACCCTTTAGGTTAACACAGCCAGCACGATTTTAAGAGCCATACCCAGTAAGGCTGCAGCCCACGTGTTTCCATTCAGACACAGTTCTGTTGAATTCTTGCCCAAGTAAAAGTTGACACATGCAGGTATTTGTAGGTTTGGAGAATAAAACAAATTCATGAAAAGCAACATAAGGGCAAGTTTCTGTCCACCCATAAAGGCTATAAGCTTTGGAGCTGCATTGTTCCCTCCAGCTGTAATTGTTTCCCTTTTTAGCTATACTTTGAGTTTTGCTCCTTGGTTAATTCATTTACTTTAGCTCAGCAAGAAGTATTTTTCAGCCAGAAGCAGGGTGCCTTTTAAAACAAGCACAGCCCAAAGCAGGAATGCCTGTAATTCCTGACTCCTACCACCTGCCACAGGTTCACGTAAAAGAGCTTGTCTAATTCAAGGATTATCAGAATGACAGTGCATCCCACTTCACAGAAATACGAAGTCTGGACATCCTACGTTGTCTAAGTATTTGGAAGTATTCTTCAATGCATATAAAAATAATATCACTGACTTCCCTAGAGCTGTATTTTAGGCTTTTAACAACAACAAAAAAATTCTGAAATCTGCTGCTCTTGTATAGAAAACAACTTCGTTTCTGGAAATCAGACCATTTCATGCAGGCTTCCACGAGAGTATCTGGGCTATGCTTAGTTATTTCGAAAATTCAAACAGTTTAAAACAGGAAAAAGTCCAAGATCCACTCCCCCTGCACACAGTCATTTCTGTACTCTCAGCTTGTGCACAGCGACTTACTTGACATGTAACTGGAAAAACATATAAACAAAGAGAGGAGGGGGGAAAAGAAAAATCACACAATATAATCTCTATGAGATACCAGAAATCATGAGACATCATAACACCATGATCTTAAAGCAAATTGATTAATAACACAAACACTCAACTTCCTGAAACTAAAACGGAGGCCAAGAGCTTCCTATGTTCTCCTATTACCAGCTGGACAACATAATGTCAACAAAGATCTGAAGAGCCAAAAAGTACAGGCGACTCGGAAAGGCAACCCCTCACACTCCTAAGAGATGTAAACATAACTGAAGACAAAGACGTCAGGAGAAACAGAAAAAGACTGCAAGACTTCAGGAAGACATTTTTGCCTGATTTCAACAGCTAAGAGCAGCTGTAGGATTACAGCTTGGCAGTGTATCCAGAAATCTTCTGAACTCAGTTTGTACAGCAATGTTGAAAAGTCAGATAAAAAAATAAAAATAAATCTTTAAATATAAGAGGAACCAATTGATATACAAAGGGGGAGGTAGGGATGAGAATCAGGGACTGGAGAGGAAAACTCCAGTAGTCAATTAAAGCTGCCTTGTTTTTTGAACTCTTTACAGGACAGTAACCGTCGATGGTTATCAACCATTTCAGACATGCAGCATTTTATTGTGCTGAGAGGGCAGCATTAGGCTGGACAGGATATCTGCGTGTCATCCACAGTGAAAGGCTGCAGGCACTGTAACCACCGAAGTATGGTCATAGGGCATAAGGACCCTGAATAATCAGGGTCAGAATAGCACCAGGAGTTGAAATTAGCTCTCAAATTCATTGTTATGCTTAATAAAATCAGAACATGCAAGCTTTCAGACACCAAGGTACAATACTCCAGTTAGGTAGCATTTTAGTCAGAACAAGAAATTCAGATCATCTGCAAGTTAAATATGAAGTTGAGCAGTTAAACACACACCAAAAAAAAAAAAAGAAAGAAGGGAAATGCACCACACACACATAAACCCCCCACACCCACTCTTTGAAGCACGGTGCAACTACGGAATATAAGAATTCATAAGAAGAGTTATAGGAGGGCAAAGGGCAAATTAAAACAAGTTAGAGCAAGCAGAGGAAAAGGGTTACACTGCAGCACGAGTCCCTCTAGATTGAAAGGAAGATCCACTAGGTTTTCTATCATATTTGGCTGTTTCATCTGCCCAAATCAGGCAAGAAAATTCCTGGATGATGTTCTCAGAAGCCTGAGACACCAAAAGCACACCAAAAACCTTTCAAGATTGAGTGGGGAGTCAAGAGGACTGGCTGCCAAATTCTGATTATGCCCCGACTGCAGAGAACAAAAGGGCTTTGCCTTCCAACACTTTATTTTGTGTATTAAAGCAGCTCCTGACCTGCACCATGTTGGTGTTGCCTGCACCCAGAATCTGTTGGGGTTCAGTGCAGCAGCACGCATGAAGCCAGGAGACCACCCTAACCCCCTACTCTCTGCAGTACCCGTCAAACACAGCTTAACATCACTGCTGCAACCTGCTCCTAAGAGACGAGCAGGAGCTTTATATGGTGTTTTTTCACAGGTGTAGGCTATGCCTACACCAGACTCAAAAGCTGGTGTTTGAGAGAGAGGCGTGTGTGTGTGTGTGTATACAGACACAACATACATTCAAAGGCAATGCTTCTTCCACAGTGACTTCGCTCCATCAGCTTTACAACCATCAAGAATATTTCCCCCAACTATTTAAATCACATTATCACAGCTTCTGCACACTCAGGGCTTCCACAGAGCGCTCTGGTGTGGACCCTCAGATGTCTAAACAGCACAGCAAACACTAAAACACATGGTGCTGTCGTCACTTGTGCAAGGCACAGCTTTGGAAATCCACATTTGAGGTACTCAGCTGGAGAGACATTTCACTATCCAGACTGAGAAGCTGATAGATTCATTGTTCGATACGGAATTGCTCACATGAACAGACACAGGAACATTTTCAGCTCAAACAGACCTTCCATAATTTTAGTGGTTACTTCTTGCAACAAGCAAGTTTGCCAAGCTAACTGCAAGGAATTTCTAGCAATTTTTCCCCACGGTTTCCCTGACTGCATGTCATTTCGATAGCCAAAGACAGAAAGGTGTTCTTCCAGATTTTTTGGTAACAACATACCTGCTAATTTCCATCCAATACCACATTAAACTCCCTACCCCTCCAACTTGAACATTTACAGTTCCTTTCGGACACACGGCACAGTGGACTGACAGAGGCTCATCTCAACAGCTTTCCCACTTCAATATTCAAGCAGTAGTTTCCTGTTTGCAAAATATTACACTACACCTAGAGAGTGTATGTTGTAATTTCCTTTTTAAGAACTTCTTGCACATTTATCTGCTGCTGAAAGCGGGTGGTGGGAAATTCGCTCATCTATTTAGTTCTAGTCAGCCACCACCAGCGCTCCTGAGGAAGTCAATTCTTACGCCATGGATAAAATGCAGTGTAAAACTGCAGCAGTGAGAAATCACAGTTGAGGCTTGCAGAGGCTGTTGAGGAACTCTGACACAATTGAAGTCTGCAGAAATCAAATTTTAAGAAGTAGTCAGAATTTTATTCTTTCCTTTGAGCAACCACATCCCCAAAAAGTATTTTGTGATGCATGAAGACATCACGACATTACTTAAAAAGAGACACCTAAGCAAAATGATTAAATACTTTAAGTCATTTCCCATGCAGCAGAGAGATGCACTGCTGACTTGACACTCTTCTTGGCAGCATGCTTAAGTCGTATAAGGCTACAGGCTGAGAGAGTGCATCCACCTATTCCTATTGTTCTGTTCAGCTCAGCTCCCGAGGCATCGCGCAGCAGCCCTGCGCTTCAGATCCCTTACGCAGCTGGACTGCGGCTCTGCAGCGCAGCACTTTCTGCCTCAGCAACACAGCCCAAAAGCCCGGCGCTGCACCTCCTCCCCTCTCCCCATTCCCAGAAGTCGGTAAAACTCTTTGTATTTACTTCCTAGATGTGGATTAAAACCGAAAGATTCATATCTACTGAGACACAATCCATCCCTTTCATTCCCAGACACTACCCCACCATAAAATATTTCCCCTTCCCTCCCTAAACTGGGCGTTTCCTCCCACTCTCTTGCCCTTGGTAAAAACATTCATCTTCTTGCCATCTTGAGGAAGTTGGACTCATCTCAAATTTCACCAGGTCCCCTCATATACCACTTCCCAAAGTCCTTCGGGGGAAGTTTAATCCGGATCCAAACTCTGGAACCAATCCCAAGAGGCTGCTGGGCTCAAATCAATGCATTAATTTTCAAGCATGCTCAGCCTTGCCACTTGGGTCCACTTCCAAACAGAGCGGACGACTGAGCACAAGCCCAGAAATACATCACACCCCGAGCCATCTATTCTGGATACCAACACACACATCCTGGTTCAAACACTGCTCCTTTAGTTGTACCATTACGACTCCAGGGGAAACAGCAGCAGCAGGGGATTTGCAAAAATACCAGATATCATTGAGTGCTCTTGGATCGACTCCCAAATCACTCAAACCTAGTACAAATTAGAAAAAAACCCCCCAACATATCCCATGGTTTTGTTACTTGCTCGTGCATGGAACTTGTAACAACAGTCAGTAATTTCACACAAATTCATCAAGTTTAGAAGCAAGTTCCCAAAGAGGATTCAAGTTTTCTTTGTCAGTGCCAAGGAACTAAAGCTTTCATGTATCTTATCTGACACTTCCTGTACAGTCATTTCTTACTGATTTTGCTGCTCATATTAGAAGCCTTACAGAAATAAAACTCCAATTGTCTTAAACCTCATCCTGCTCTATTTGCTGCTTGCTCAAGGTAATTGCAAGCAGCTAAGCTAAACCTGGAAAGTCTCTCCTCGGCTCTTCTATAGAAGAGAGTTGGGACTCTCCCCCAGGAGCCAGTCTGTTTATAAGAAATACCTTCACCCCTACATTTCACTACACTTCCTTCTCAGTGGCTCGTGGCCAAATCACAACCTGCAAACTCTGTCTGTCCTGGGCTGCCCTGCTAAGGCTTTATCCCATGGTTTGCCCTGACTGGAAAGCAGGTCTCTAATCCCTCCGACAGTTACAGCATCTTCTCGTAGCACAGCAAAGCTCTGATGGGAAGCTCCATTTGGGAGACTAAAGACTGGAAGATTTATCAGAAATCATTAAATAACATAACTGAAGAAATCAAAACAGGAAGTTTTTGAAGAACAGCAAGATTATTCACTTGGAGAGACCCACCCACATGCCTAATCATGGCTGAGCTCACGTATCACTCTAAGATCAGGGCCTTGGTTAGTTGTCAAGGGACTGCAAGGCAATCACAGCACCGAGACAGCAGAGAACCTAGAAAATGCACGCAACTGAAAAAAAATTGAACCTCAACACCCTTGAAGGGAGATTATTTTCCTCTTAATTCCACTTCATACCAAAAGCGACTTGACACTAATCCAGGCCAAGTGGCACAAAGAGCTTGAGCTCACTTCTCTACTGGAAAGGATGGAGTGGATTGTTGCTGCTGGTATATGAGAAGCTCCTCTCCTTTCTGATGATTTATGCAACCTCACTTTAAAAGAGTTGCATTCATTTTATTGCCTACTCTGCACATTCTCAAGAGGCGTCGGAGGCAGTGCCAGAAAAATAACAGGGCTTAACAGTGTCTAGTGCAAATCCATCGGTGCAAGAGCACCTTTCTGAAGCGTTTCCAGATTACTTTTTTTTTCAGTGGGAACATTTTGTAAATAGAATTTAAAATTTGCCTTGAGCCAGGCAACACCCGCTTTTATTCAGCCCTTCACGATAATGAAATAAGTAGTTTCTCCATTAGTTATAGACAACATCTCCCAGAGGAAAAAAAAAAGCACAAAGCACATCGTTTACACCCTCTCACATCCCACATCCACGGCTTTCCTGTTGATGATGCCATGTCTTCCTCACAGAACTAGTGAAGCTTCTGTCTCTCAGAAAAACAGAGCCACGACTGGCACCCTTCCGCTAGGCATAGCTTGGCAGACACAGCCCACAAGGTCGCCACCAGATGGGTTGAAACACACACAAGGCAAACAAAGCTTCCTTCTGTTGTTTCTCTGCACTAGGGAACAAGGAAAAAAGAAAAGTAATTTTGCTTGACTTAAAACCGTTACTTCATTTTTAAAAAAGACAAAGTAAAAAGAAAGAAAAACAGCTCCTCAGAGAGGCAGGCAATAGCATAGCCAGGTTTCTGTCAGAAAAAAGAAAATCAGAGGATTCAGGTGTTGGTGACATTGTGGGAGATTCAAACCATTGGACTGGTAAAAATAACCGGTCAAAACAACAGTTCTTGTATTCCCCAAGGAATAATCCTGAACAGAAAGTAAAAGGATAATTTCATCCTGTCTCAACTGAGACCAACTTACAGCAAACAAAAATGGATCGACGGCTCCAACCACCGGTTCAGTACCTAAAACATCCTCACCACACTGCAATAGCAGCTCTTTTCCAACTCTCACAGTGAAAGCCTTCTAATTCTAAAAAATTTTCACTATTAGTTTCTTGCCAAATGAAGCAAGGTAACAAATTTGCCAGCAACTAAGCTCCTCTATCCCTGCTTTCATACTGCTTATTAAGGCTTATTTTGAGCACAGAAAACTGTAAAATGGAGATACAGTTTCTAATCCACTGCCTAATGTACTGCATTCCTGTGCAAACTGCAAGACGTGTGCGTTCCTGAGCAGTAATGACACCTTACACAAAGCCAAACTACCCTGATTTCTGCAGAAGTACTGCATGCTGCACACCGAGAACTTAAAGCTGTGCAAACTGTCAGAATATCATCAAGTTTCTTTTTTGTCTGTTAAAGGACACTCATTTATTCTTTCCACCCACGTGCAGGTTACAATTACTTATTTCTGGACTACACCCACAGCCTTAGACTGCTGAGGTCCAAGCCCTCCATCTAAAGCAAGGAGGGATTTCCTCCAGGTAACATCCCCGATTCACTCCTCAACACAGGCACTAGGTAGCCTCTACTCTCAAAGACGGATATCACCAAAATTTTTTGGTACCCTATTATGAAACAGAAGGGCATTCATTGCATGGCAAACCTGCTCTAATAAGTGGTTGGAACCTTGCTGGAAACACACTCAACTCTTGCCCTTCTCTGCATTTTCCCCTAGCATCATCCTCTTGTTTCAGCTGGGAGGGAGATGGGAGCACGCAGCAAGAGGCAGGTCTCAGCTTCCCGCTGCCCATCTCTCCAGACTGCTTCAATCTCTTCATCGGCAGACACAAGCACGGCAGTAGCATCCAATTAGTCTCTCCAAAACATACAGGCATATCTCACCTCAGGCTTTTCTATCTCAGGTTAAACCTTTGCAATTGGACAGCAGCTTTAAAAACCTCTTGGAGGAGAAGGTACCTGGTTAGACAGGGCCCCTACATCCTGGCAGCCCAAGGATAAGACATGCCTCACAGGCTTGCACAGAAGATGTCACATGACAAAAACTTCAGTCCCTTAAGAGCAATTACAGCAAGAACGAAAGATGGATACACAAGATGTGCAACTGGAATTGTAGCTGGACATCATCAAGGAACACAACCCCCAATGCATTTCCCTATTTCTTGCTCCTACTGAGAGGCTGTTCTCAAATGTGCGGGGTGTTGATACCACTTCTATAAACAGAGGCCACCAAGAGGTACGGCACTCGTACCTGAGCTCTGCACAGCTCAGGGAGAGGGTTACTCCCGGGGATCAGGAGTTGTTTGACTACCTGGACCCAGCAGAACTCAGACTTTGTCACAAATTAAAGGAGGAAGGACCAGAAGACAGGGTCAGGTTTAGCCAAAGCCTTCCTTGAAAAACTTACGAGGCTTCACAAAGCACCTATCCAAGCACTTTCATCTTCTCATAGGACAAGATGTAGGGCACAGAGGGTACTGTACAGATGAGCCTTTTTCCCTGGTACCTCCAGACTGTAGGAATAGAGCAGGAGGATGCTCTCCTGGGCAGCGACCAGGCAGTGTCCCTCAGAGACCGCTTCCTTTGCCCCCGAGTTTGGCAGAGGGCCACAGAGAAGGGGTGGCAGGATGGAAAAGCCTTTGCCAAATGCAGTTGGGACAACCACTGCAATGTGGCAAAACGAGTCAAGTAAAGCAGCACCAGAGGGGCCATTGCTTTGTCCTCTTCAGTGGTTCACAGCCAAATCCAGGCTGACAGTAAGGATAACAAAACGCCAGTCACACTTCTGCTGCACATCAATGAAACTCATGCTCAAACATGAGCTATAGCTCAGTTCCCAGATTCCTTAATCTTAAACTAATGTTTGCTGAAACAATGTTCCAGATAGGCACAAGAAATTTTCCTCTCACTGAGGAGGTCCAGCTCCCTCAGGACATCCTTCCAGGCCACCCAAGACACCCACATGTCTGCTTCTGCAAAGAGGAAGGACTCACATCCAGGGCACAACAACTCAACACACACGCATATGATTATTTGAAGAGCTAAGAGGGGAAAAAACTGCAAAAAAAAAAAACAACCCAAAATGCACCCTTCTGAAGAGGGTATCCTAACCCTCAGAGATCTTTGCAGCAATCTGTATCCAGTTTTTCTTAATTTTCACCGTGAAGGAATGCTGCCAAAAAGCCATAAAGCAATGCACAAGATGTTTTAGTATAAAACTAGTTCCCCCCACTCCTCTCCCAAGCTACGATAAAAATCTTAACGGAAAGAGATTCTTTAATTTATTTCTCACCCACAAAGAGCAGAAGGATCTTTGGAAAGGCTGAAGGATATAATCAAAACTCACGGCACATTTCTTATCAGTGTTTGAAGACAAGGTGCTTATTCTTTTGGCAATGCTTTAACTTGATTTTAGCAAACAGTCCAAACTCTACATGATAATCTCAGCCAAACTACAGAAGAATCCAGAGTCCCCAAAGGGAATCTCTATCGCCCTCACCCTCCCTCTCCTCCTAGCAACCAGGAAAGTTGGACAAGACAGGACTTGCAGATACCCTCTTCACACCCAATTTTGTGCATTCCCCCCCCCCCAACATTTATGCGCAACCCCTAAAATTCCAGATGTGGAGATGAGATAGGAAGACACAAGGAGATCCAAAGGGCTCCTGTTCATCACTACCTCATCACCCCATTATAACCGCCCCAATGTCTCTCTCCTTTTCACATCTTCTCATAAACACACAGGAACAGATCTCCAGGGTCATCAAGTCCAGTGCTCTGCCCAAAGAGCTTCATCATTCTTATAGTCGACCCAGATCAAATGCTGGGTTAGATTAAGCTGGAAAAGTGGTTGGGACAGGTTCCACCTCCAGATTTTCAGGGCTGTGATTAACTTCAACACCCTTCTTCCCTCTCAGCTTTTCTGAACCAGATTTACCCATTTGGGAGGAACTCTTCATCTCACCGCAGCATTCGGCACCGCGCTTGCGGGCACGAGCACCGCAGGGCTGTGGGCGATGGTGCGAGCTCGCCGCCCTAACTGTGCAGCCTGCGCCGGGGCTTGCGCAAGGGCCGGTTCCCAGGCTGCGGCGTGGAGCACGCCGCACCACCGGCGGATGCGGAGGGCAGAGCACGGCATCTGCAAGCAGGCAGTGAGCATCCTGGGGTGCTTTGCCCAGGCACTCCAAGAAATGGGCTTCAGGTGGAAGGGGACTCCCTGCTCACCATTTTAAAATTTTATTTTGTGTTTTTAAATTTTAAAATTTACGTCTGTTTTTTTAAACCCAAACTATAGTCTATACCAAGTTTTTCATGAGTTGGTATGGCTGCCTTCTGTCCAGCCCAGCTCTAAAATTTGAACTCCAGCAGGCACCAGTTGCAACAAATTGCTTCTATTTCCACACTGAGAGCTTCCCCCCATTTCTTTCTTCTTTAAAGATACCACACCAAAGCCCACATCTTTTTTCCAAGCTTAGGACTGACGAGGTTCATCACCACCAGTATATTTTTAACTGAGCATTAAAAAGTCTCCATCTCTTGAGACAAGTCGTTAGGAAGTGTGCTTTTTCTCCAAAATAAAGACAAGTCAACGCTAATCGGGTTTTCTTTCCCCAGTGCATAACACTTTGCTGGATGAACAAAGTCAGTGCACCATGTTCAAATCCAAGAAGGAGAAAGAAGGGTGGGGGAAGGTAAAAAACCCAATCCCCACACCAAAACCAGAGCTAAAGCCTTTTTGAAAACCTCCCCTGACAGCAACAGTGATGAGCGGCATTTAAGCGGAGCGAGAACGCTCCCGAGCACATTGCTTCTGACAGATGAGCCCAGCAAGTCAACCATAGGGACTCCACAGCCCCACCGCTGCTATTCAGCGAAAGTTGATCAGATAGCAGCAGACAAATAACGCCAAGCAAACACTCCGAAGAGTGCTCGCTCCGCATTTAAGAGTTTATAATTAACCTGGGAAGAAAAAAAAGTCGCCAATGCGGGTCTTTTGCGTGGGGGCAGCAGGTAGGGAGTGCGTGCACGCTGGGTGTTTGTGCTCCCTGCGGAAGGGGGTCGGGGAAGGCACACCAGTCTCACTTTACCCCTCGCTTTCCCCGAGTCACAGACCTGCTATCCCAGGCGTGCAAGCCCCAAGTGCGCTTTTAAAAGGCTTTGCCTCGCCAGCTATCTCATCTCCTAGCTGCACCCCTGCCCTTGCAATTCCTATTTTGTTTTCTTTTCCAAGTGGCTGAGCTTCTGTCTGCTTCAGGTCTCGTACCCCGTGCCCCTACAGTTGAAGTGTTTTCACCAGGAACACACACGCGCGCACACACTCACAGGGCTTTTGCTGTGTTGCCATTCTGACGAGTGTCAACACAGCTGCTGTCTCTGCTGGAATGTAAACCAATATTGTTGTTAGATCTCCCTCAACCCCAGGTAACTTCCTCAAAGATTTGCACAGCGTGTGGCAATCCTCTCCACTTCCACCTTACAAAGCATCGACCCAGTTGATTAAAAGCAATTAAATAAATAAAAAAAATAATAATCAAAGCTGCATCTGAAGTTTGCGTTCCACTCACGCCCGTGCGGTGCAAAGGGCTGTAGGAAGCAAAATGCATCCACTGTACACGCATTCATCCTCATATAACGTGTTTAGACAAACACCCCATACAGAAAAATCTTACTGCTACAAGTCACGAAGCTGTTCGGACCTTTTTTAACAGCACTAAGAGACTTGTTGGTGTGGACACTAATTAAACATTTGCAGCAGAGAACTTTTGTTTGCATATTATTTTACTTAAAAAAGGTAACCTAAGAAAGGGTTTATAATGCATTTTTGGTTATTTCCTAGATACCATCCACTTTTAACAATGAGCAGCAGTTTTGGCAGTAAAAGACCAGTAAATGAGTTATAATGCAGCCAACACAGATACTGTTCAGACTGCTACAGCAATCCGTATGTATTGCCCACAGTAAGCAACTGCTTTGGCTTGCTTCTCCAATGAAAGAAAGTTATGTTTGGCTGATCAAGGTTCCCGAAAGAAATTTGCTGTCCCAAACGTAAATATTTGAAGTTTACTCTCATTCCAGGATCAAGCCCAGCAAACTCTGCTTCCCATTGTAAAATGCGAAAGTTTCAAAAAACAAATGTATATTCCACAGCTAACTTCAGGACTAAAGGGGTGAAGAAATCGTAAGCGTTCACTAAAAATAAAAATATATTAAAGACACGATAGCTCAAACCTAGAATCCTTACCTCGCTATACTGGGACTGGGCATTGTTTTCCAGGTACAACATGTTAGCAGTCAAATTGATCAATGCTGCTGTTCTTTCTTCTGGCTCCAGGATTTTGACAAACACCTCCCACCCCCTAGAAGACCCTAAAAATATGTGATGCTACTTGGAAGATAACAGGACTCGGAGTGTGCCTCTCTGCATAATTGAAGTTTCCCTTATATACCTAACTATAGGCAAGGAGGAGGAGGTGGGGCTCTCCTGCCTTACCTGTCCAATCTGTCAAAGTGCCACCTGGAGTCCTCCACTCCAATGGAGAGAGGCCTCTCCCAGCTCATTAAGTAGTTAGAATTCCTTATCACCAATCTCTAAAAAGCAAAGGGAAGGAAAGGGGGGGGGAAACAGGGGAGCAGGGGGAAAAAGGTAAAGAAAGGAAACTATAACTATCCCCTGTCACTTTTCTACAAGTTTGGGAACTCAGAAAGACAGTCATGGAGTTGCTCTAAAGGAGTCACTCCAAGAAACTTCTATATTTATTTTCTGAGAAGACTCCAGGGTTTTCTTCAGGCACAGGCTTTGCTGCTACCAAAGTCCAAAATGTTTGGGAAGAGATCAAGATATAATGCTCGATCCCAGGGACGCAGCAACACAGTTGAGCCTCTGGCTGCTGCAGCATGCAGGTTTTGGACAAAACCCACAAGGAGCTTTCTGAGAAGCAACCACCGTTTCACACACTGTAATCCAACTACATGCTCTGTCATTGTGTGCTTTCATCCACACTCACAGCCAACAGATTCTGTGTTCACAGGACATCACTCCAGCTACTTTTCTTTCCACCTTTGCAATTGCTTCTCACTCACAACGCAGTAATAAACCTTAAAATAATCTCGCTTAAAACAGGAAACATTAAAAAAAATAAAGAACTCATCCAAAAGGACCTATGATTTTGAATTACTTATATGGGAGAAATTGTTGGGTACCGCTCAGTAAAAATCCCCTGGATGCCGTGCCCACAGCAAACTCAAGGTTTTGAAAAGACAGAGTTAAAAACTCAGCCGAGACTTGATCTATGGGAGACCAGAGTGAGCAGACAGGCAGGTCAGAACAGCCCCGCTGGGACTTTATTGCGAACGAGCAGACAAACCCCCCGTCCTGTCGCAGTGCCCCGAGCAGAGACGGCCGCAGCGTGCAGGCAGTGCGGGGTCCGGGCTGTGCAGCGCTGGCCGCCCTCGGGGAGCGGAGCTGGCTGACCCCAGCCGCCCCCCAACGCCCCGCTGGAGGGGTCCCCCGCCGTCCCGCCGAGCAAGCGGGACGCACGGCCAGGACAAAGCCGTCTGGTTTCGCCTGCCCCAAAGAGCAGGGTAAGCGCCATTGAGCGAGGGGAAACAAAACACCTTTTTAAAGGGGTGGGGAGAGGGGAAGAGAGGAAACCAAACATCCAGACCGGAGTGCGGCCGCTTGCCCTCCCAGCTCAATGACAGCGTTTCAGACTTTTATTTGAGGACCTGCGGTGAAGCGGACCGGTGCCTAGGTGCTGCGTCCCCACACGAACTGCAAGCACTCACAGCAAACCTCTGCGGGTGGTGAGCAACCGACCCACAGGTGCTCTGCGGCGCTGGGAGAGGGGTCCCTGGCAGGTCTGCAGCCCACCCGTGGTCTCAGTGTCTCCGTGCAGCCGAGCCCCTGCCCAGGAGCTGCTGCTGCCGCTCCCCGCCAGGATCACTCCCTCGCCTTTGGGCATCATTTAACCCCAACCTCCCCGGGCACGCTGGGAGGGGACTCCAGGTTCACAGGGAGATGAAAGCGAGCAGGCTGCGCTGCTCAAGGTCCTAACGGCTCTCTAGGCTGCCTTCTCCAGTGCGTAGCAAGAGAAGGAGCCACCACCGACTTCCTGCCAATCTGAGAATGAAAGGACATTGCAAACTCGTGCCACCCTCTCTCCAGGCTGGAGACACGCAGAGCATTCACAAAACTGCCATTAATAAAATGGTGGAAAAGCCATCTTCGTGCAGGAACATACACCAGAGCAGAGGATCGCAGTGCCCTCCCTACCCGGTAACAGCTCCTTGCCATGAGAAGTAGGGTAGGAGTCTCGTTCAGCTCTAACCCTGCAAGCACAGCTGGGCACAAAGGCAAAAAGTTGCCAGCATTCCCAGTGCACCTTCCCGTTTCCTCCTTGCTGAGCACAACACAAGGAGGTGCTTCCACGAACGTGGCTGTAGGGAGGAGCGCAAAGCCCTCCCCATCACCACCAGCAAAATCCCAGCTCAGGCTGGGGCCACACACACCTCCAGCATTCCTGAACTACTAGGAAGAGCCTACTGAGCACACAGCAGGTTTCCTACATCTCAGGAACTCAATAGACCACTGCCGCAGCCCCTTCCACTCCTCTTCATCTTGCCTGGCACCACCTAACACCAGAGGCTACGCCTCATGCGCTTACCTGATCTCACCCGAGATGGGTACAAGCCAAAAAGCCACACAAGTGCTAATCTGGAGATACAGGCAAGGTTCACAGGGAGCGGCCACAGCACTGCTAGACAAACGGGCCACTTCGCAGCACCGCTGCAAAGCTTGCGCAGAGCTGGATGTCACCTGTGGATTTTCTGCTAACAGGAAGGAAAAGTTATGCTGTGCTCAGAGGACCACTTTGATCCCTGAATACTGCCAGATTCTTGATACTTGCCCATGAGTTCAAAAGCTATGGAGAAGAGGAAGAGAGAAGGAGAAGGTACATACATAGATCTCCCAACCTCAGACAGTCATTGCCAAAACCTCTTTTACTAGCTGTACTAAGAAACTCAGAAGATGCTCCTTTTCCAAGTCATTAATGCAGCACTGTCGTGTTGTGTATGTGCTATCTTCTGCCGCACAGGTGGCTGGAGGTGGTTGTGGGTGAAGCAACACCCAGATGCACTATGCAGAGATATGTGGAAGTTTATCCAAAGAGATCTGCATGTCAAACATGAGGAGAAGTGTAAATGGTATGAATAAATTGACATGTCAGCACAAATCCCTGCCCTCTGTACACACAGCCCCAACCTGGCTCAGAGTTTCAGAGGCATTAGCTTGTGCGGTCACCTTGAAGTGGATGCTGGACAAGTGGCTTTTTGCAAATCAGTGACACAAAGGAAGCCACCACCACCCTGACAGAGGTGACAGTAGGTAACAGAGCATGGACCAGACACTGCACCCACCAACACTGATGCAGCCCAGACACAGTTGTACCACTCATCACCCCAGGGCTCCAAACTTTGTTTCACTGGCTTTAGACCTAAACGCATCCCCCTGTAAGATGCTTCCCCATGCCATGGGCTGGTGTTATGTCTTGACTATTCCTACAGGCACCAATGGCACAAGGGAAGGGCAAAGGCTTGATCCCTCGTCTTTCTACCTTACCATGAGAAAGGTTGTTGGAGACTTCTTTACGTGAAATTTTTGCATCTGCAAAAGAAGAGAATCAAATGACACTCCAGGAGCTTTTCTAACAGCAATGAGGCAGCATCTCTTAGAGGCTCTCAGAGGGAAACTTGACTCCCTGAAATAACTTATGCTTAAATGGCCGAGTCACAAAACCGAGGGGATGCTCCACACCTCCTCAAACTGCACACTCACTTCTCAGCAATGGGATAGTTGGTTACCATTTATCTGAGCCTTTTGGACAGGTCTCCAAGGGAAACACTAATATCAGTCCTGTTGCAACTGTGATGGTCAAAACTCATGGCAAGACAATCTTTGTAGATAGCGATTATGCCTTATTACACCAATTAGCCTAGTCGGAAAAAGCAGATTCAAGCAAAGGCCCTCCTTTCACACGTTAAAAAGGGTTACTTCACATTGAGGTCAGATGAACAAGGTTTAACTCTACTCTTCTAGTCCAACAAAGTCTTCCCCAACCTGAACTGCAAAGAACAAGCTAGAAAATTTAAAAAAAAAAAAAATATCAACCCAAAGCATCAGGAGTTTTGCAAAGCCTGGCACCTCACACTTTGGATGCTCAGTTGGATTGAGCTTAAAAAAAGAAAAGCACTTCAACCTTGGGAAAAGAAATCTGTTTAAAGTTACCTCCAAAACTTTAGGATACTAAAAATACTAATTGCTAGCTAGATTTGAAAGTTTCAGCTGCAGCCCTCCCAGATCTGACTCAGATACTCCAGAGAGATTCTGGCGACGCTTTGTGGCTTCTGCTGGTACATTGAAAAACAAAATAATACACAAGCAAGACCCCTAAGTTCCTAAAATGATACATCAGCCAAGTCAAGCTGCTGATTCAGGTTCTTTGTTTGACTGTTTTCCCCATGCTGTTACATGGTTCATCCCAGCCTCTCTCACTTGTGCCGCTCGCAAGGTCTCGATAAACCTTCCTGGACGCAAAGTAACTGAGCTAAACCATGCTGATGAAAAACGTCATTGCCACAATTGTAGTGCTAATTAGCGATTGTGTAATTTCTTGTAGAAGGGGTGTGTGTGCGCATGTGCACCTGCCTGCACGTTGGGTAGTTCATGCAGAATTTCCTGCAAAAAAATGCTCAGACCTCTCCACTCATAAAAATAGCATCTGGATCAACTGCGTCACCACAGACTGTGACATTCACTCAGCTCAGAAGTGTTTACAAATTAGGACTGAGATAACAGAAGGAGGAGGGGAAAAAAATAGAATGCAGGGTTTGGGGTGGGTGTTTTTTTTCTTTTTTTGTCACATCTGAATAATTGCTGAATGCTCCAGAAACGAGCCTCTGCCAATTGACTTTGAGAATCTTTCCAGTGAAGACTTTACAGGATCAGAAGTGATAGACTGCAATTGCAGGCATCCAGGTTAAAGAGCAAAAATAAAGCACTGTCAAAAAAAAAAATAATTCAAAAAACCCCAAAACAAACCATGAAAATCACCCTTTCTTCCTGAAACTCATGCAGGGTTGGTCTTCATTGCTCAAACCACAAGGAAGAGGGGGAAAAAGAACCCAGCACATACTGAAACACGGGCTTTCCCCTTTCAAAAGAAAAAGAAAAAAATCATACATGGTAAAGCAAAACAAAGGGAAAAAAAGAAAAAATAAAAAAGATGCTGCAGAAAGGCAGCATCCTGCCTGCTGCTGACCAGAAATAGCCTTGTGCGCACCCCGGGCAGGCTGCTCTGGAGCACTGCTTGGGAGGTGCAGCTCATCCTTATGGAGAGAGACGGGGACCACCGGCTCTCTCAGGGTTAACTGCTTCGCTGTACCCACGAGCAACAATTCAGTGTCCTCCTGGCTTCCCCACCACTGACCAAGGAGTCTGATGCCCAGAGCTTCCTTTGGAAAGCACTCGAGTGTATTGGATCTTCAGGCTAGAAACATGCCCTGGCTGCAAGTGCTTAGTACTGAGGATCAATCCTTTCTTACAAGGACTTCAAACCACTTTTTCCCCCATTTTAGAAGTGCGGGGCAAAGACAGGGACTCACCAAGGGCAGGAGGTGAGCCCCGCTCCCTGCTCTGCCCGTGGTGCAGGTCGGCTTCTCCTTGCCCCAAGGAGCATGCCCTTCCCAAGGCAATCGGCTGTCACAACAGCCCTGCCCTCCGACCCTGGGTAAACACCTGCGCACGCTGCTTATTTGAGCTCCTACAGCCTCCTTATCTCTCCCAGAACACCCCTAGGGCTAATTAGAGAGTTAATGGCATCACGTCAGGAGATAACACAACGAAGGGGGAGCAGGGAGAGGGAAGGTGGAAAGGAGTTGTGAAACAAAACCAGTTCCCTTCACAACCACCGTGCAATATTGGTTTAGGAAAGGTGCACACAGCCCCTGGGGACTCTGCCCTCGGGCCGCCGAACTCCATTTAATAAAGAACAAGACACTCCTCTGGAGAGATTCAGTTCTTCAGTCAAGATGATGCAAGGTCCCAGTGCGTTCCCTACTGTCTGCACAACCAAAACCCCTCCAACCCTGCTGAGGGAGGTCATTCCCTCCAGAGTGCCAGCAGAGACACCCTTCCCACAGCTGGGGTGTGATGCAGGGTGGACAGTGAGCATACAGATTATTTATCAACAAAAAGTGTTGTCTGTGTATTCCTGGTGCTCCTTTTACCTGTTCCACCCCCACACACACACTCTTTTCTGCACCCTAGTAACTCTCTTTAAAGAGCAGTTGCTTTCACCAAAAATACCCGGAGATTAAAGGAAACAACCATCTGGATGCAGAGATCTTTGCAAGGCAGCTGATCAGCGTGCAAAACCACTGGCTACCAGACACTTGAGCAGACACTTTTGCACTGATGAGTGCAAAACCACAGGTCAGCAGACAGTTGACCATGGAGACATGACCAGGGGACTTCAGAGGTTCAAGCGTCAGCCATCAGCAACTCCAACTCCTGTTGGAGTAACAGCCCTCAATATTCAAACTGCATTTTTGCCCAGTGAGGACCTTTGGATGATTAATGCTGCATGCTTGAGGCTCTTCCAAGACATTTGTGAAGCATTTTGCAAAAGGAAGACAAAATTACACAAGAAAATTGATGAGAATTTCTCCTGAGCCACACAAACAGCCCCATCTCTCCAGCTGGAGGTGGGACAGGGGATGGCACAAACCTACATCCTGGTACAAGAGAGGGCTCTGGCCAGGGAAAGGGAAAAGCAGGAGATCGTGACAGATTAGAGAGCCTTTGTTTTTAATTATAAGAGAGGAGCAACTGTTGACAGACCAGGTTTGTTCTTGCACAAGCCACTGAGGGGAAAGTGTTGTTTTTTCCCTTATCTTGTATAAACTACAGATTGCTCTTAGGAAACACGCAACTGCTCAGAAATTCACAATCACAGCAGCTCTTTCCAACCACCCACTGCTATGCTGTCAACTGCCTCCCACCCAAGCCCTTGTACAATAATCCAGTATACTTAAGGACATGGTTTAGTAGGTAATAGGTGGTAGGGGGACGGTTGGACTAGATGATCCTTGAGGTCTCTTCCAACCTTAATGATTCTATGATATAAAAAAAAGTTATCAGCATGCAATAATTCAAGAACAGTCTCCCAAACCTCTGGTTAAACCCTGACTCTGCAACCGATGGCTGTTCACGCTTCTCATGCAAGTACATCGCTATTATCCCATATTGTCCTGGTGTTTTGCACTTCAACCTACACTCTGAGGCAGAGGGAGACCTTGCTTCTTCCTTGTTTCCTGTGCAGGAACACTGAATTTCTCAGTGCTGTTCTTAGTCTGGGTGCCTGCTCTCATGCACCACATCCACCACCACTATGGCAACAGCCATAGAATTCAGTTATTTCGCCAGAGACCTTTCTCAGAAGCTTGATCACTTTAGTTTCTGACTTGTCTAATTTTAATCTAGTCTGGACATCACCGTGAGGTCCACCATACCCATCCATGTGCTCAAAGAGGAAGAGCACTTCAGGATACTATTTCCTTATGTTTAGGAAGGCTGGAGATAAAAATCCATGGTTTTAGAGCCAACAGTTACACTCATTACTGAAGACTCCTTTGATCATTCATTAATCTCTGCAAATTTAGTTGCTGATTAGCAAAGGGTTTGTTCAGCAGCAAGGAAACCAACCCAGGCCACACACCACTCCTTAATCTTCACAGATATTGATTTAATTTTCTGTGACTGCCTGACGATTCACTCCCTCGTTAATTTAAATGCTATCAAATCAATGACAGTGAGGTGGAAAGCAGGTGGTAGAGACATGCAGAGGAAAACATAACCTAGTCCAAAACTGTCCTCATAAAATATTGGAGGAAAAAATAATAGTTATTAACAAGGCTGTGGGAAGGATCTGCAGAACCACAAAGCAACATATATAGTGAGACTTTGGATGCATAAGACTTTCTTCAAAGCAAGAATCTGAATTAATGCAAGAGAAGACTTTAAAAACAAAAGCTACACCCCACAGCTCACTGCGGTGCAGACACTTTGGCCCTGTTGGACAAGGAAGGGGAGCGGGACACTCCCAGGGCTGCGCTCCAGGTTTGTCTTAGCCTGAAAGGAGCATCCCGTGAGCCTGGCCACCCCCTCCAGGCACAGCCAGCACTGCAGCTTGCAACAGGACAGCGACGTGCTCTCTACCCATCCCACAAAGAGGGGTGCCACAAAGTGTGGCAAGGTTTTCATTTGACTGGATAAGGATAACTCAGCACCCTACTTCCAGCTAGCAGCGGAGAAGGGTTTCCTGTCAACTGATACATACAGTGAAGTTCCAGCAAGATAGCATAAACCTTCAACTTGCACCAGCAGCAAAAGTACTTGTGGTCTGTCACTCCACGATCAAGATGCCCTTTAATGAATTGTTTGTGCAGACCTTTTCAAGATATAAAATAAATGCTAACACATTATTGCTCCATACTTTAGCAAGGAACACGTGCAGCACCAGGGAAACCTTTGGAGGCAGGCCTAGCTGCTTGGGGAAGACGCTTTCTGGAGCAACTGCTTCTTGTGTTTGGATGTATTTGCATGTAAGCAGATGACAGGACTCAGTTGCAACACACTTTCACCTCAAACCCTCATAGCAATGAGCCAGGGATTTAAAGCCAGCCCTTCAGAAGAGCCAGGCCAGAACAGACACGAAATACTCCATCACACATGGCGCTCTTCCCCCTATGCTAAGTTTGTGCTTTTCAGCTTAAAAGTAGCTTATTCCCTCCTAAGAGGGAAACAAGAAAAATACTAAAAAAACCAGAAATATTTAAACAAATTTTAAATACGCTTCCAAAATGATCTATAGCACAGCAGACAGATTGCCCATTGGTTTTTTTCCCTGAAGAATTCAGGGAAGTGGCATTAAAAATAAAACGCTTGGTGTAATGCTACTCATCAACTGGCTGCATTCCTGCAAGAAGTAATGCATCAGCCCTGGTCTGCAGCCAGAACCCAGGTAAAACAGCACAGGAAAGGGAGTTAGTGAAAAATTATTTTAACGAAACATAAATGTGTCTTTAGGGCCTTACTACAAACAGAATGAGAGAAGTCTTCAGGCTTTGGCTGAAGGGAATGTACAAATGCATTCTCTACGTGTATCCTTTATTTGAAGAGCTGACCTTTCCTGGATTTGGATCTGCAGCCCTAAATGGAATGATTAGATTGTTTGGAGGGACCTACACTGCAGACGATTAAACATTCAGCAGGATTACAAAGCCAAGCCTAAATTAGCAGAGCTTGTGAGTTCAACTGCAAACCAGAGAGGTGCTGGAGGGAAACTTCCAACAGAATAATGCATTTGCTCATTATGGAAATGCCTTTGCATAATCTCAACTTTCTTTGCACAGCTATGGAACGAACAAATACCCACAAAGAAGAGAAACTTGGCAAGCCTCAAACTCTCTCAAGCACAAACCAGACAGTAATAAAAGCTCTGATCACATCCCTGTGCTGCATGAAGTCCTTCCTTCCTTTCTATGGTCAGTCTGGGAAGACTTAGGCATGGAAACAGGTGGCCACACAACCCATTTTGATGCATCTACTTATCAAATCGGCCTTATTCTCCAGATGCAAAACTATTTCCCAACAGAATGCAGGTCTACAGCACCTGCCAGAGCCCTGGGAAGCACACACCATGCATTAGTCAGCCCCTGCACCGAGACACTCTGCTTGTACCGCTCAGCCACACCAGCTCCCTGCCCTGCTGTTGGTACACAGGGATGTCCTCCCTGTCCTGCCGTCCCACCAGCCTTTAACTAGCCTTGCAGGAAGCAGAGTTCTCTTCTCCTGACCCAACAAAACACTTTTGATCAAGTAATTAAAATTTAACAGAGATCAGAGCCTGCATTTTAATATTAAAGCATTGGATAGGATGCAACTGACATCCCTTCTGGACAGTGGGTTCAGGGTGGTTTTTTTAATCTATCCACCATATTTTTGCTCATTTGATCCTGACCACAGCCCTCAGCTTGCACAGGTGATGGGCTCCTAGGGACGCATGAATTCAGTGCATGACCACCAAATATGAATTACTGAACTGATTTACTTAGTGCTAACACTGAGAGCACACAGTAGTGATCTATCAGCTACCCTGGCCACCTTCAGCTTGTTGTCTGTGGCACGGGAAGGTACCCTGCCCAAGGTGGCTGGGATGACTCTTCCATGAGCCTACAGCACGAAAGGTTTCTTGTTTCTGTTGCAAAGCATCAAACACCAATTCCGAGATGTGTCCTTGGCCTCAGGCCTCGTGCCAACAGCCTCACCACCTTCATGTCCTACATGGGCTGCATCCAACCTCTCACACAACCTGCTTTTTCCTCCACCACTGTATTTAGAGGAAAACAGCAAAGTTACAGAGCTGAAGCTGTCACTTTTAAAACCATGAAACACATGTTGCACCTCCAAAATTTCTGTAGCCACCAGGCTTGGGACACCCACAGTCCATGAAGCTCAGGACCTAAACCCAAAAGGACACAGCCCTGTCTGAAACATCCACACCACCATCTCCAGTGCAGAAATCCACCCCACAGGGAGCTCAGCGGTGCCTAACCCAGCCACACACAGCAAATCCCCACGATGATTTGCAAAAGATGAGGAAGGACAAATAAAATAAAACAAATAAAAAGGTAAGGAATTCTCTCCCCCTTCTGTGGGGAGGGATGGATCCAGGTTAAGAAAACTCTGACCACAGTGACTATCTGAGGAAAGGCATTTCACGGAACTGGTTAGGCAAGGGACTGCCGGAGGACGGCTAGGCTCGCTCAGGGGCATGAAAGGAAGGTATGTACAGGGGGAGGGGGGCGAGCTGCTCCATCACTCAGGACAGCACTGCTGCTCTCACCGGTGAGGTCCCCAGAGCCCTGGACATGCTGCTGGGATAGGGGCAGGAGACCCAGAGACTTCCAGACTCTGCAAGGCTCTCAAATAACACTGTTATCAGGATGCTGTCTGCTGAAGTCCTAGCCCAAAGCAGTTTTGTTTGGGTCCAGATCTCTTAGCATCGGTGAGCAGTTTAAAGGACTTCTCAGGGATGAGGAAGGAAAGCAGTTTTACACCTGGTACAGCAGGCTGACATCACGCTGGGAGGTCTGCAGGGCAGTGCAGAGGTTATTGCACTGCCAAGCGTTTTTTCCTAGAGAGTGGTCCCCAGGCCCAACCTCCCCATAGCTCCAGGGCATTTAATCAGTCAGAAGAAAAAGAAAACAATAAAAACCATATAACATCACCTAGTTTCTAGCACTGCAGGAGACAGCCTTTGAGACCAGCATTCCTTCATCCACCAAAGACCCCACAGTTGCTGGCTAATCCTTGCTCAGGGAAGAGGCTGAGGACCACCACCTTTGGTGAAGCCTAACAAATGTCAGGTGGCCCACAAGGAGACACATCCAGCTTACCTTCCCGACCATCCGCAGCTCCTTCCCGCACCAGGGCCATGGCAGAGACTAAATGCACCCACAGGGACCACCAGCCCCTCACTCCGGCTATGGAAAAAGGCAGATCTCTGTTGGGATTTCCCAGCCTGTCTGTGGTTAACACCATGGGAGAGGAAGGGTCACAGTCGGCAGCCTCACAGGCAGACCATCCGGGACATTGTGAAAGAGCCGGTCACAAGGCTCGCGACCGGAGAAGGCTGCTGACTGTCTAAGGTTACACCAGACCCACAAACCCTCTTCCTGTCCCCTCCAGCTCTTTTCATCCCAAGGTAGTGCCAATCACCAGTTTCTTTTATCCCTTTCTTACATGGGAAGACTATTTCTTCCTTAAAAACAAGGGTGCGAGAACTGCAAGGTCTTGGCTCGGCAAGAGGCAGAGCTGTAGCTCGGAGGAGAGGCGTTTCTTTGTCACCCAACCTTCTCCTCCAGCTCTCTCCCCAGGCAGTTACATTTTTAAGGCAATGAACACAACTGATGGGCGTTCAGCAGGGCAGGATTCATGCTCATTTTCCATCCCATCTGTGTTTCAATGAACACAGTAGCTCCTTCCCCACTGCCAGCTCTGTTGTGAGCAAGCAACTGTACCCCCCCAAAATTAAATAATTAAAAAAAATAATCACAGCTCTCACCAACACTTCTCTTGGGATTGAGGATGGACATCTTTTAAGGCTGAAAGTTTTACTTCTCAGCCATAAGTTGCAGAGCTTATTTTAAAGGCTGCTTGGGATTGCCTTAAAGCCCGCAGAAGGACAATTGCTTTAAATAAACCACTCTTAATTGCTTTGCACCTATTTAAACCTCACACGGTGGTACATTTTGGAGAAAAGCTGGCCTTGCTCTTTCCCTAAGACAAACCTAATAACAAAAAGCACTCTGTCTTCATCTCGCTGTTCATCTCCCAGGGCCCCTCTGTTACTGCTGCATTCCTTTGTGTTTATCTGCCCTCTTCAACTCCGCGCTGCAATCAGCTGCGTGCGGCACCTCGTGTCTAGAAGCGACAGGGCTGAGGTTACAGGAGAGACAGGTGCAAGGGGAGCTTTTGCCCTGGAGCTATCCAAAGGAAAAGAGAAGCTGGAGGGGAAGAGGGTTGTAAGGTATTTCAGATTAAAGCCGACAAACAGCAAACACCTTGCCCCAGGCTACGCATTCTCTGCCAAGGCAAGCTGGGCTGGGAGTCCCAGAAACAGCAAAGCAAACACGGACTGCTCTGCAAGGGGGAGTTGTCACCTGTCAGGGATGTTTGCGAATTTATAGGGAGGTGGTGGTGGTAAGGAGAGTAAAAAGCGCTTTCCTCCTTTTAAAAGATGTGCTGTTTGCACAGGTTTGCGATGCATATTTTGCTTTGTAAAGGCTTTTGTGCAGCACTCAACGGAGCGAAGGTCCTGTCTTCCACTGAAGACAAAGTGGAACGTTTATTAATGTACATACATTAATGTACTCTGAGCCACTGCCTTACAGTAAGGGTGAGGATGGGATGGAATTTCCCCGGTGCCCCTTCAAGCCTGTCATACCTATGAAAAACACTTCTTAAAGAAGTCACTGTGCAGCTCAGCCTCCTCAGAAATGCCTCCTGCAAGGCTGAGGTCAAGCCCATCATAAGAAAGAAGCCCAACAAAAGCTGCCTGCCCTCCTCTCCTAACCCCAGTGCTCACTTCAGCAGTGGTCAGAGAGGACAAGAGGAAGGGATTTTCCACTGATGTTTCACTGCGCCACAGACGGGAGAGGGAGACTCTGAACAAGGGCCTCAAGCGAGCCTGTCAGCTACCACAGCGCTCTGCAGACAGCTCAGAGGAACGGGAGGCTTTGCTAGCCCTTGGTGCAGCAAGTCCACGTTCACAGGAAGAAGTTTCTGCTGTTGACTGTTAAATTGTCGGGGATTGATTTTTTTAAGAGGACATAGCTCAAACATAAATCATCTGTTTTGAAAGGTAGGAGTCCCTCAAACACAGAGAACCTTTTGGACTAGCTGTTGAAGAAGCAACATTTCACTGGATTTGTGCTAGAGAGTTGGAAAAAACTAAGAACTGGCCTTCCAGGTCCAGACGCTGATTGGAGGCTTGCACGCCACTGCTCTGTGCCCAACCTGAATGCAGAATCAAAAGATAACCAGGCTTGACATCAGCCACCTCTCCTTATGTATGCAAAGTAGCCTCACAACATTAGCTGAGCAGATACCCAGCCTCAAAGTGGCCTTTTTACCCTTTGCAGTCCTGCAAGGAAAGACGAGAGCACCGCAGTCTCCTCAGCGGTCAGAACAGATGGGCATTAACAGGTCAAACCTTCCGGCATCTTCAGGGACTGCAAGCAGCCTAGCTTGGGAGCTCTTCCCTTGCAGATGCAATCCTCCAGGTTACAAACACTGCCAGGATGCAGACTGCCAATACGCTTTGGTTGAGCACATTAAAAATGGTGGTTGATTAGCCAAGGAATTAACTGACACAGTTTCTCAGGATGGAAAAACAGAGAAACAAGAAGATTTACTGATACCAACACAATTTCACACCAGGCATTATTTTTACTCCAAAGCGTACAAAACCCAAGAAGAACAGAAACAGGACATGAACAGCTCACACTCCTCAAAAATACCTCCTGCTCCAGCCTGCAAGAATAGCACCTGGCTTCTTCACCAGAGCTATTGCTAAGAAAGAGCTGGTCAGTTTGTGCCAAAGGCAACAAACCAGCAACCACCAGTGCCTCATCTGCATTCGTTTCTCGAGCCATACTGGTGAGACACCCACAACCAAGGCTTGTTACAAACACTGTTTGGCTTTGCTTACTTAGGAGAAGAGGAAAAAAAACAAAACCAAAAAACAATCATGGTTCAAAACCAAGTCTTCATACCTGACCTTCAAGGAGAGGAAAACCAGTGAAGAACATCCTCAAGCCCCAGCTCTTGGTTATCAAAGTTACAACTGTGCCCAGAACACCAACTGTGTTGAACAGCCAGGACACAAGTAAGTAGTCAGCCTGTTCCCCCTCATAGCCCCCAGGCAGGCACAGAGGAGCGATGCTTTTCCATGGGACACACATTTACACCACTGTTCTCCACCACCAGAGTCACTTGGCAGAGCCATGCTCCCAACCAGCTTCTGCGGGTGGGACACAACATGCAAAGCAAGAAGAAACTTCCTTGATCAGATACAGCAGCCACAGCTCCTCCACCAAGATGGGTAAGATGGCCCCAGGGCAATGCAGGAAGAATAGCTCATGCAAACACTGCTCACTGTTCCCAAAAATTAGGGAAGTTCTTCTCACTACTCACCCACATTGGGTCATTCAGCTCTGTGTCCTGCACCCGGACGCAGTCCATGCTAATCTCTATCTTGTTTGTAGGGCCATTTTCAGATGGGCCATCGATGAAGTTCAGATCGATCGGTTGAACTGAGCATATTGGCCTGAAAAGAACAGAGTAACATGGTTAAAATCAGCCAATTTTTGTTTTCCTCCTCCCGCCACGTGCTAGGGTGTCACCCAGGATTTAGGCATGACCACGAACCAGTCTCAGGACAAAGTAAGTAATTACTAGTGAACAACTACCTCATCACCTGCTTTGCTAACAGCAGCCCCTGAACAGGGCAGGGCCTGGAGGGATATTTCTCTTGCCTGACCAGAAAAATGAGGTAAGAGCACAGGAGTTCAATCACAAAGACAGAATTCATGGAGGATTTATAGCAGTAACTGTCTCAGCATCAGTCGTGGCAAGTCAGGAACGGGAAAAGAGTCAGGTTTTTTTCCTTGAATGGACCTGACAGCGTGAACTCTGCACTATCTCCACCTCCTCTCCCACTCTGGCATTGGCAAAGGAGGAAAACATGCAGTCTGGACAGAGTAGTGACGTCATTTTCATAGGGGGAAATGCCAGCCATCCACTTTAAGTGACCATGTGCTAGAAAGCAGTCAGCTCAGCAACCAAAGGTCTTTAAGAGAGTCAGTGTCACTGGTCATCTCTACATCTGTTCCCCATAGCCTGGACAATGAACCTCTTGAGAGCTCAAGATCTGTCAGTCATCACAGACTCCTAACCGCATCTTCTAATCAACAGGTACAGAAGACTTCAAAACCCCCAGCATCAGTCCTCTGAGGAACCTTACCACAGAGGTGTCCTGTCCCAAAATGCCTTCTTCCACAGGCTCCACGTAAGGACTACTTACTGTTCCAGGAAGTCCCAGATATGCTGGAGCACCTCTGGGCTGAGGAATTCCCTGGGTTGTGAGCTCTGGGACATGGCTGATCGGTAGTAACTCTCCTTCCAGGAAAAGTGGCTCGGAGTTTCTACAAACCTTAAAAAACAAAAGCAAAAAAAAAAAAAAAAAAAAAAAAAAAAAAAAAAAAAAAAAAAAAAAAAAAAAAAAAAAAAAAAAAAAAAAAAAAAAAAAAAAAAAAAAAAAAAAAAACAAAGAAAAACACACAAAGATACGTTGAATGCACAAGCCCAGCTCGATGAAAACCCATAAATAGAAGCTATTGTGTGAAAAAGGAGACACGCTGAATGCCTGGAACATTCACAGCTGTACAACACACATTCCACACTGCTGCAGATGCTGTATTTAGATGGGAGAGAATTTGGCCACCCTTCCCAATAAATTAAATACCACTCAGAGTCCATTGAGATGCCATGTAGTAAGAATTCCAGAGGGGGAAAAAGAAAAAAAAGATACCTTCTATTCTACCCCCAAATAATCAACATTCCGTATAAAGGAGGTAGTCTTTGCAGCAGGTGAAGCACTTAAGTGGTGTGCAATTCCACTCTCCTGGCTGATTGCCTCTCTAGATTGTACACCCTTGGACGATTTAGGTGACTTCTACACCCAGCCACTGCAGCAGAGGTCTTGGACTAAAATAAGTAGTTTTTTTTTTAAAAAAAAAAGTTAATTAAAAAAATGTATTTATTCTCTGTAGAAATAAGTTCTATCACATCAGATTATATCTGCCTGTCTACTGCCTTCTCACTTCCAATAATTTCTGAGCCTGACTGGCTGATTTCTGCCAGATCTCCTAATTACCTTGGCCATTTTTATCCTCTTAAGCTCCCACAAGCCTCACAGAAATAGGTGGGCCCAAGAGGAGCAGTGACGACGCCGGAGCACTCGCGCCTTCCACAGCTGCACATTCTCATCCCACTGGCCAATTTCTAAATTCAAACACAGCAGCTTTTACACCCGTGTCAAAATACTCAACGGTTGCAGGGATGTAAGGGGCGGAGGGAGGATTTTCTCAAGTGTATTTGCAGTTGAAAAAAAACCACTCTCGGTTCAGCTTAATTAGAGTACGAGGCAGGTGACCGCCTTTCCTGCTACAAACACGGGGACATCCTGCAAAATTTTCATATAAAAGAGTTGTTTCGGCACAAGACAAGTGAACAGCCGTGCTCCCTCCTGGGGCAGGAGCCGAGGCTATAAACGGATTCCAAAAACAACTGTTTTGACACATTTTGGTGCTGTTTAACACAATGGTCTGAACGAACTGCACGGAAGACCCTAATTTATTAAGTTGCCAAAATTAAGAAAGCATGTTTCAGAGTCTGCAGAAAGCAGGGCTTTCCTCACCTCTGCTGCCCACAGAACTGCAGGCTCTTTGAAAAAGAGCAGAAAATTTTCCTAAGCTAACAGAAGTCAAAATGGTTTCAGCCCTCAGAGCCACGGCGAGCGGGCCTCAAAACAGGTGAAAGTATCACTTCAGTTGCTCATCCTTTTTGTGATGAACAAAAAAACCCCCAACATCATCTAAAAGTTCATGAAGAGCCAGAGACAAAAATAAAATTCAGAGGTGTCGTAGCTAATAGCTCTGTCCCACAGATGTGATCACATACCCACACTGTCTGTGAATAAATAGTCACAAATCCTCTAGAACAGCAGTTATCCCACAAAGTGTCAGAAATTAGTCCTTTCAAACTTTCAGTCTGGTAAGGCACTTTCAAGGGTGCTGTGTTCAAACTCAGAAGAGCCAGTCTGGCCTAAAGCCTGCTACATAAGCTGGGAACCAATGCTACAACGAGTTTTGGGAGAGCGAGCAACGGGGAGCGAGCGCTTCCTAACCCACTCTGCCACTAAACCCACAGACCACAGGCACTGCTCGATAGCCTGCACCCAGTCCTGGCCTTCCAAGAACAGGTAGAGAAACCCCACAGTGGGTTTTTCCAAACCACTGAAGCGCTTGCTTTTAACAGTTATTTGCCATTTATCACAACTGCCCTTGACTTAAACACTAAAACCCTCTTTTTAGGAATCCAGTGCAAATGTAGTGACAACAACCATCCACACCAGCTCACTACTACGTACACAGGAACCAACTTTACCAGAAAGAGTTATCACAAAACAGACCTTCCTGAGAGACCTTCTTTCCTTCAAAAAGTCTCAGTGCAATGAGGTTTCTGCATGCTATAACATGCCCCAGGTTCATTTCACAGCTCCACAAAGTCATAAGTCTCAAAAAGGCAAAGCAACCGCTCAGGCCTGCGTGCTCCAGTCCTTGTGATCCCATTCAGCAGCAAAGCAGAAACTGCTTCTCATAAACCTACCCCAATCAAGCACTCTTCACAGTGCCCACGGTCCGCAGTGCAGAAGAGGAAGAAGATATATCTGCATGGACGGGTAAAGACAGGTTTGTTATTCCACGCCTCTGAAGCTAACAGTTGTTAGAAAGAGTCAGTCCCATTAAGGGCACAACCAGTGCATCTCTGTACTAAACAGAACTCCAAATTTCTCCAGAGAGAGGCATCTGCCAGCGCTATCATCTTTATCCCTATACCCAACCAAGCTCTCGGCTTAGTGTTTCTAAGAAAAACATTATCAGGTTTTACCTGATGGCCAAAAAGGCACATTTCCCTATACCAAGCAAATACAGTTCCCTGGTTAACAATTTCACAGAATCAAAATTTGAGAGACTCCACCACTCTGTGTAACACCTTTACTACCCCATAGCTCTATTTCCAAAGGAGGCTGCAGGACTAGGTAGCCAACCCTGGCAAGACACCTTTGAGAAGGCTACAGCATTACAGAGGTAGTGAGCATTGCTCTTAGTTTGGTGCATCCTGCTCTCAGGTGGGCAAGAGCTATGAAGGAACAAGAAAACCAGCTTCAGCACAAGGCAACCTAAATGGTCTCCTTCCCTGTGATCTTAATAAAATCTAAACCTGGTGCCATTTTCCTTAACAAACAGCCTTCAAAACAGAGGAGCAGCCTGTCTACTGAACAGCATGATCCAGTGCCCAAATTCACTCTTCCACAAGAAGGCAACAGCTAAAGCCTAAGCAAGATCTATGCATAAATTTCACTAGTTAATTGTCTTTTCCCACCTCAGCAAATGCTCTAGCTTCAGGAAAACAATCCTCAAGTGGCTACAGTTAATCACAAGATAGCAGGAGTCTGCATTGTTCACGTTGCTCCTACCAGCTGCTTTTTTTTGTTAACAAACATGTAAACTCCATCCCTTTTACCCACAACCACTCATCCCAAAGTGCATCATAGGAGATAACACAGCCTGTTATACCAAACTACCAAGCATGACAGGACAAAGCATGGTAGTAAGTCTTACCTAGCTTGCCCTCTACTTTAAGTCTACAAGCCCATTAGCTGCTGAACTAGTTGGCAGGCAGCTCGCCACAAGCAGAGAGCACTAACTGCACCAGGTTGGAACTAGAGAGAGATTCACAGCCACCACCAAACTGCAAGCTGAACAGGACATTGCACCCACAAGTCCCTCCTTTAAAAACCACCAGGGGATTATTAATTAACAGAAATAACAGGTTAAGTCTTCTCTGAGAAGTAGCACCTCACCAAGAGCACAGGGTTTCCTGGTACAACGCTAGGACGCTTTTCCCGAACCACCAAATCCCAGGACAGGTTTCAGCCCAAAATCCACTCTTACTGAGATCTAGCTCAGCTCCATCCTCTTTATTTTGCTGAAGCAAGAGCAGCCCAGACTCCAGGTGAAAACACTTTTCCAGATTCATTCTGGGGGCTGAAGCCTTGAGCACACTGATTGTTCTGCTGCCTCCTGATCACTTCCCCAGAAGAGCTGTGTTACAGCCCACTGGAGTGGGACCACATCCCAGCTGATTCAGTTTGCCATCACACTGATGAGTGAGAACTCTGCAAAACACGGCAATGAGAGCAACGTGCCCCTCTAGCCCTACCCATGCAGCACTCAATTTCAGTCTCCCAGAAGGCGAGGAATGTTAAACTTCACCAAAAAAAACGAACCAGAAAAACCAAACACCCCCCAAATACACCCCACCAAAAGACAACAAGCAAACAAAAAAACCCTGGCAAGCACAGCATTTGCTTCCATGGAGCCAAGGGTCCTAATACAGGTGGAAACAAAGCCCTGACTGCTTTGCCCAGCATGATATAAAGTGATGGCAAACCAGAGAGAAGACAAAACATTTCTGCTCCCACTACCTCACTCTAAGCACTTGCTTCCACTCTACACCACATTTTCCTCCCTTCCTAACATGACATCAAAGACATTAAAGAAAAAGGAACAAAACAAAAAAAACCCAAATCACTTTCCACACCCGAAAACAGTGACAGAACACTATTAAACTAAACAATTGCAACATAACAACACTTCACACCCAAAAAGCCACCTTTCACTAAAACCAGCTATTTTTACAAAGAGCTAAAACCCAAAAAAGTGAACTTGACTTACCACTGGGGAAAAGACACAAGCTCCTGGGGACAGCAAGACCTAGGTTTGATAGGGAGCATGCACAGCCCCTCCTCTGTAGCTTTAACCTTAAAGGCAGATGCCACCTGCTTTCACTGATAATAGTGGTAATTTCACACTGATGCAGGGTGTAGCTCAAGCACCACTGGGGTGCATGTGTGAGTCCAGAAACCTCCTTCTAAAATGAAGACTGTTGCAACCAAGAGATAGCATGATTCTCTTTGGTTTTTCATCCAAAATAGGTTTAGAGGCTCTGAACTGCCCCTGGGAAGTAGAGAGTTTATGGAGAAGTAGAGTTTATGGGGAAACCAGAAATTAATAAGGTATCTCAGTGAAGCTGTTGCATTAGGTTTTAAAAGGTTCAGAGACCTCTTGTTCTCCTTAGCTTCCCTCAGAAGCTGGAGCTCTGGGGTGGTTTGTGTTTCTCCCATATGGTGTGCAAACTCTTGGAAGCTATCCATGTTGCATCCATCCAAGATACTGAATTTTGTGGCTTGATATTGGTATATAGCCACAGTGCAAAATCTTGTGAGAAGAAATCTTTCACAGTAGGGATGAGCAAAATGATTTGGAGCTTTTGTTGCCAAAGTTACGGGATGTTGCTCTCTGCTTCTCCCTACCAAATGCTTATCAATAGTGTACAATTTTCTGTCACTGGGTCTGTAGTCCTCAGTCAGTGAACAACCAGATGGGGCCTGAGAAGTCTCTCTTTGTCAGCTCCAGATTTTGCTATTTTTCCACAAGATAAATTCCTCTAAAGGACCTGCTAGTGGAGTACTTGGGAAACTTAGATGCAAAAAGAACATCTACTCTTATGAGCAAAGCACTTCCACAATACATAAATGAACCTGAAGAATAATTAATAATGTCTAAATAATGATATCTAATATGGCTCATTTTATTCATAGCTCTCAAAGTGCTCTACAAAGGAAGACAGTGTAATTACTCCCATTTTACCTGTGGGAAAACTCAGGCACCAAGAGGTCATAGGGATTACTCATCGTTACTCAGCGAGCCAGTTGTGCAGCCAGAAATACAACTGTGGTCACCTGAGTCCCTGTCTGGTGCTGCTCAAAAAGGAACTAGTGATTTTGGGTGTCTAGATGGAGAAATTCCAAAAGGCCCTAATTTCTTCAGGTAGAGTATGTGTTGGAATTCCTAGAGCAAGAAACCCCCAAACTTCATTTATCTTCAGGCACCAAAATGCTGATGCCCAGGAATGAAAACTGTGGCTGCAGAAATGCTGTGACCGGCTTTAAACCACACTCAGAGTTCAGGGTGGAAGTAGAATTTAAACCCAGATGCCCAGACTAAAAACTAATCTTTCTTCCTGAATGCTTACAGCAGTTAACCACTTAACAGCCCTTAATTCATGCAGAGATTAATATATTAGTTCTCAACTGTCACAGGGTGTGAGCTGGGTAGAGAAGTAAATCACGGGGCAGAGAAGTCTGCAGCCTCAGATGCAGCAGTCCCAATCCACCTGCGATTCTCTGGTTACACCTTGAAGTGCATCAAAAGCAACAGTAAGCAGATGATTTAAAGTTCATGAGCATTATGCTTAATTGCCTCAATCTTGGTGTTAGTTGTATTTTTAGTTCTTGAGTGGGGAGGGGGCTGCTTTTTGGATCATGCCGTTAAAACTCGAGGAACTTGGCAGCCCTCGTCCGGCTGGAATTCCCCCCGCTCTGCATTTTATCACTGCAGTGATTTGTAGACATCGCTACCTAATGAAGCTCACAGCTGTGCAAGAGGAGAAGGAAGCGGGGTCTGGCAGCACGGGACAAGCGTGCGCCTGGCAGGCAATGTCATCTGGAATTCCCCGAAGCGTGGAGCACACTTGTCCCCCACGGCCCCGTCAGCCACCCTCAGCTGCAAAGCACACCCTGGAAGCACCCATTAGAGACCTTCAGTAACCAAATAGGTTCATTGTTGTAAAAAGAGGGGGTAAAAGGAAAGCCTGTGGGTAGACAGGCAGGCTCTCCCCCCCTCAATAAAGAGATTGCTGTTGAATGTCAGGGATCTGTATTGCACCTCTGTCTATGCCTCTTTCAGTGTTTTACATCATCAGCAAGCATCCATTCCCAGCATGAACTGCACTATACTACACATTTTCCCATTTCTTTCTGTGCCTCATGCCATATTCCAAGGTCTTGGCTCACAACGGCCCAAGAGAGACTGACTCCCGTCCTGGCAGAGGCAGGTTGTGCTGAACTACACTCACAAGTGTTTATTCTCCTTTAGATTTCCAGCCCAGCTTTCAGATTTAGCTTTTTAAAATCTAGACTTCCAGCAACTTCTTTAAATTCTTCAGATTTTCCTCCCATATAACACTGCTCCTATGTGTTAGTCCTGTAAAACATCTCTGGAAGAAGAGTGATGGACACATGGGTTTGGAAGGGTGAATGTAAGGAATAACACTGACACACAGGATTTTTTTGAAACAGAATATAGCTTTCACCTGTGGTTCAACTCCTCACTCTTTTTTCCCAGATCCTGCATTTTTTCAGATGTTTCCCAGATCGGATCTGCAATCTCACTGAAAAACACGTTGGATGGCAGTATTGGGGAGGGGAGGGAGCTGAGAGAAAGGTGGTCCGGTGACACAGAGATGTGCACTAGAAAATGAAAGAGGCTAACTGCCCAGAGGGTGAACCCTGATCTCAGAAGTAGCCACCAACCAAGGAGATATGGGGAACACAAGGAGTCAGGAGTGACGGTGGCGAAGGGCCCTGTGATGCTACCGGTGTCCTACAGCATCCATTGAGGACAGCCTGGGGAGAACTGTTAGCTTCTGCCATGCCTGTAGGCAAATGACACTTGCATTGTACATACCCTATTTCAACTGTGAGATATATGATATTTGGAGGAATTAAAGCAATTCTGTCTCAGAAGAATGCTGATTGCATGGCTTATAAAAACTCTGTGGTCTGCCAGAATCTGCTGTAACAGTGCATCCCCATCTCCTGTGATTTAAATTTCTCTCTTGGAAGTGTATGCGTGAACAGAATGGAAAGGGATGGTTTGGCTTTCTGATTGCTCTTTACTAGAGCCTTCAGTGCACAGGCAAGAGTAACCTGTACCAAAGAAAGTGAAACTGGCTGCACAGAATGGTCCTCCTAATTCACTCTGCTGAAAAATACAGGGGGGATTTTTTTCCATTCATCATCTTCTTTCAGTTAGAGTCATTTTGAGTAAGACTATGCCCACAGCGGATGCAACATTTGCAGCTTTACGGCAGCCCCACAAAGCACGTTGTATCACCGCAGCTCTGTGCCCCACACCAGTGCCCTGCTCCAGCACTGGCAGCAGAGCTCCTTTGGGACACAAAGGCTCCCTCTGCATTCCCAGTGCTACTAGGGATTCCCGGGTTGGGAACTCCATGGCCTGCTCCCTGAAAACTGCTGGAAATGGCTTCTGGAAGCAGAATGTGTTCAGAATCTTATCAGCGTCTCCCACAGCTCAAGAACCCGCCGCATCTCTTATCCACATCTCATCACATCTGCTATCAACATGTCATCATTATCAGCCCAACAGCAGTGACCAGTTCTATATAATAGAGGCATTTCTTTGTCCTCAGGGCTTCAAGCAGCTAATCACTCCACCAGCACTAGTAGAACTGTCCCCTAATTGTTGGAGCAAAGTCACCCCTAATTTAGTTTTTTTTTCCTCCTCCAAGGATTCCTTCAGCATCTTGTGAACTTTCTCAGACCTCTCTCTTATCTCCCACTCAACCTTGGACACCCCCTTCTCCACCCTCCCCTTCTCACCCATCCTTGGAAACTACCTCCTCACCCAGCTGCGGACATCCCCTCCCCTTCTGCTCAGCCCTGACACCCACTCCCTTTCTCAGCAGGGACCAAGAGAGATGGAGCTCTGGTCAAGGTGAAAGCACTGCCACAGCAATTCCTGCACCTCCCCACTGCAATTGGTGTTTTCTAGTCTGGGGTACAGAGCACTCGTAACCTCCAGAAAACCACCCAGGAGCCTGAGCAACCCGTGCTGAGAAGTCCAGAGACAGAGCACAAGCCTGGGGCTCAGGACACTCATCTCAAGCCCTGGCCCCCGGGCGGCCTGTCCATCTTTGTTCTTCCAGTCCTCCGGTATGGCAGTGCCACCAAATTTGTACAGCACACAGAGACCTATTGACCATCAGCACATCAGTCCCGTTCTCCCAGGAAACACGGTCCCAAGACTTTCCAAATTTAAGTAATAAAATAAAATTTAAACCTCCATCCATCTTTTAAAAGCGTTCAACCCAAAACCAATTAAAAAGCAGCTGCAATTGTATTATTTTGTAACTCACTTTTCCAGTCAATCCCTTCCCTAGACCTATTTGCAGCAACAGTTAGAGGCAGTGCCCATCTGGAGAGGGAGGTGGCAAGAGCTGCCTCCTCTTTGCAGCTTTGGCTGCGCTGAGAAAGTCTTCTCAAAAGCAACACGAGTGGAAAATCCAGGCCCAGCCCTCAAAATTCTCAGGTATTTTTGAACCTAGTCCAAAAATAAGTATTGTAAGAGAAACTTTACAGGCGAACTGTTCAGAAGCCACAAAACATTTTCAAGTCCATTTAAAAAGAAACAAAACACCACCTTTGGTCTAAGTAATAGACATCATTTGTTCAGTTCTAGAGATCCAGCTGAGAACATGCATTTGGGTCTACCTTCCAAAGTTTACACAAGACTTTCTGCAGCCAGCCCTGAGAATGCTACAGCAGGACAGACAGAGTGGTGCCTCCTCGCCTCGGTACAGGAGAGGATGAGCGCAGACCTCTGCTGAGAGGTCTCCTGCTGGGTTGGTGCTGCCTCCAGCCCCATTGCCACACACCAAGCTCTGCTGCCCAGCGCAGCTACAACTAAAGACAACAGAGACCGTCTTATGTGCCTCTGGGGGAGACTGCCTAACCCAAAATCACCCCATGACCATTCGTCCACCATCAGTAATGATTTGCAGCAGGTGCCTGGGGACACATCCATAAGCTGCCAGGGAATAAGGAGACTTGGAGATCTCTGCTGTTGCATTCTGCTGCACAGTATGGGGAGATGCCTCATCTTTTCTGGAGGATTATGATGGGAAGGGCAGATGTTAAATGCCCAAAGCAGCCTAAAACAGCTAACCCGTTCCTTTCCAGTTATCCAGATCTCTGCAGCATCAGGGAACATCAAAATAAAAGAAAGCAACAGCCCCAGAAATGAAAGTGGGCAAGGTCATTTTCAAGAGATGTCAGTCATGACAAAACACAGCTATTACAGGCCTTCATAACTACCATCAGTACTGTTCTGTAGTGATTTTAGGTATGTAATAAGGAAAATCAAAAAGTTCTGAAGGGGCAATGGCCAGAAAACTAACCTTCCTGAGGCTTGCTAAATCAAATTCCCCCTGTTGCGCTTTGCTCATCAGTATTTATCCTGTGACCACAGTATTGACCCAATAACAACATCTACAGAAGTTCATTGCTGTTCATTTTTCACAAGGAGCTTGCTTTCAGTATTGTCCACAGGAAATCTGGAGGCCCTAGTTTTCCTCCTTTTAACTATTGTGTGCTGAAATCTTGCAGTGTTGAGTGCAACCAGCATCTCTCATGTTTCACTAGTCTACCACCATGACACCAATACAGAGACCACAACACAGAACGAGAAATTACTTTATTTATTACAGATAGTAAAATAATTCAGCCAAGCGCATCAGAGCTTCAGAAAGGCAGTGGGGGTGTCAGGAACTGGCTCTTACTACAAGGCTCTGAAAGAGACCAGAGTGGGGTGGGGTGAGAGAAAAAGGCACCAACAGAAAAGTTCCACTTGCAGCCATGGTATAGCAGCAGAGAAAGGCCTTGGCTACATCCACACCGTTGGTCTGGCCCAGGTTGAAGGTCTAGTTTGTGTATTAGCCCTTATCTACATGCAAGCACGTTTTTCAGACATGGTCCTGGCCTGAGCTCTGGGCTCCCTGGAGAGGAAATGAGTGTCAGCTCTGTTGAGCCCAGCCTCAACGCTACCTGGTATTCTAGGTAGCGTGGACAAGTTAGGGATAGTCTAGGCTGGAGCTTCCTACAGTCCAGACCACCACCAAATGTTCTGAACTCATCTCTTCCTAAGGACTGCACGCCATCAGAGCTGCAAGGAGCACATTGCCAAGCAAACCTGAGAGAAACCCCCAGAACAAGGGTTTGCCATGAGCATGGCCAGTCCCCCAAACCAGGGACATGTATTGTGCTGAGCAGCTGCCAGGGAGCTCTCTTTGGGTTCCTGACTGGCTTGCACGTTAACATAATAAAAATGAGGTTATGTGGTGCAAAGATTAACTGTTACAGTCTAGGGAGCGAAGCCAGAGCAGTATTTCTCCCAAACAATAACAGGGTTAATACGGGGGGGGGGAACAAAAAACCACCAAAACCCAAAAAAACCCACATTAGTTTGTGCCTATTTTAAAAGACACAGTCAGAACCCACCATCATCTCATATGCGATGCTAGTGCTTGCAGAGATGAAATTGGGCTCAGTGCTTCTTCCAGGGAGTGCAGGGATGAATCATCATCTGAGGAACTCTCACACTGCTGATTTACATGCTCCAGACCATGGTACGAAGATAGCATCCAGCTGAGCAGATAACAGGTCATTTCAAGCACAGCATTCTCTATTTAGTAGCAAATACACAGAGGTACAGTGTATGGGAACTGACAGAGTGACTCGTACCATCAGATATGGTGCATTTACGTGGAGTCCTTCCGCAGAGGCTGTGAACACTTGGTGCAGCTTACAGCTGCTCCTGGCCACGAGATGTGTCTGCCCCATTCAGCCTGTTGCTGTGAGATGTAGGGGACAATGAGGAGCCTTTTGCAGCAAGTGACTGTGGACTTTGGAAAACCAGGTAGGGCCAGCTCAGATCTCCAGGTGTCTGATTACCCTCCATGTCCCTGGGATGAAGATGGAGGGTGTAGATTTGTGAGTCAGGATGGAGGTGCTTAGAGCTGTGGTGTCATATCTGAGCACCTGTCCTCACCATCCTGCACCCAACATAATTTCTGGGGTGTTTCCAGCCAGCAGAAGAGAGAATAAGGGGCTTCTGCCTCTCTTCTCCCTGGAAAGGAAGCTTCAGTCCCCACCGAACCTTTCCCAAGCACCAGCACAATCCTCCAGAGACAAACAAAATAAGAGATGCAGGATCCAGCTCCCTCCCACCTCTGCTACAACCGCCATCCACCAAACCGAATGTGCTTTTCTGGCCCAAAGCAACAGGCGTACCCAGGCTCCACAGCGTGGCGGAGGCACACACAGTATGGGCTTTCCTGGCCGTGCTTGCAGCCCTGGCTGCTCGTGCGGGGGTCGCAGCCCTGCAGCACACTCTGAGCTCTGTTTAAAGCCTGGCAGAGGTTTCCTGCAAACAGCCTTTTCCCTGCTTGTGCCGTATCATCGTCAGTAGCATTAAGGGCACATGTTCCCCAGGACACTAACACACTCTGCCAAAAACAGTTACTTTTAAATTTGGTGATGTTTGAGCCTTTTTAATGTGTGAAGGAATCAGATTCTCTCTCTACCAGGGTCTTCCCAGCAGCTCTTGGGATACGTTTGCCCAAGTGCTTGGTGTGCTGCAGCTGCATCCCCAGGGAAGGCGCTGGGCACCTCTGCACAACCAGCAGCAGGCAGAGTTGCTGCTGTCCCAGTTCATACAGGACAGGCATTCCCCAAACTCAGGTGCTGTGAGGAGGCAGCTGGGAAAGGCTGGTGAGAGGACATGTCATGTGGGTCTCAACATGGTCCCCCGCCAGGAGAAAGCAAAGCAAGAGAAATCATGCAGCCCACGCTGATTTACAGCCCTGGGATACTATGCATGGCAGGGTATTTAGTCATATAAACATGGTCAGAGAGGAAAGGTGCAGCTTCCCCAGGCAGAGAACATGAAATATGTGGTTCTTTTTTAGGGCAGGAAGGACTCAGACTGTCTCCTGCAAAAGACTTGTGTCATTTGAGTCGAGCCAGGTAAGACTCTAGGCTCCCTAAGGCACCTACTCTTAACAAAAGCTGCTTCAGTCTTTAGTGACACAAATTCTTTTGTCTATAAACTGCTCAGGGGACTTACAAAGTCCCCCTCTCAAAATCTCTCAAGAAGGTTGAATTTTACAACAACGTAAAATAAATCATCACAATAATACAGAAAGTCCCTAAAACTCTTTAAAAGCAGGAAACTGTAAACAGCAACATCCTGTGTTTCAGTAAATAATTAAAATGCAAACCAGAAACACCAGCAAAGCAGATGTTCAGTGCAGATTCCTGTAATATGAACCTGGTTGAAGCTCCCACTTATTACCCCCACAGCCAACCTGCTAAATCTGATGTGTTTTGGATCATAATCAGTAACTTCCATTCCCAACCTCTGCCACCAGCGATGGCAGAAATGGGAAAACGAAGTCTTCTGCTGAATATTGTGCTGGCTGCATTTTTCATTACATAGCAACTCTGCAGCAGGCCAGCTATTGCCAAGCCCAAGGGCAGAGAATCCTTCTCTCAAAAATAAGAGCACTTGAAAACACCTTTCTCTGTGTCACAAAATAGCTGCAAGACAGGGCAGATGAAGAGCAAAGAATTAAGAGCAGATTATTAGTCCTGGAAGACAGGAACAAGTGAACTGTGAGAAACACGGCTGGTGTGTAAGGGAACGCTAGCTGGAGTGCCCACAGGATCTTTGCTTTTGCAATTGTGCCTGGTGCTAAGAAATTACAGGGTTGGCTCCCTATAATTTTATCAATACATTGCCACACCTAACATGATTTATGATTTTTGCTTGTGATTATCTTAAAGCAGTAGCTCCTGGAGTGCTATGAATACATCAGAGTCTTAATGTTGTTTAGCATCAAGATTTTTAATCCGGCAATACTTGACGACCCAACGCCCGCGTTAACTCTCAGAGCCAGCTGAGCTATGGTTTCACAGCTGTCACAGCCACCTCAGAGACCCCACGGGCAGCAGGGCACAGCAATCCCACGGTTTTGCCCCGCCAGCTCTGGCTCCTACTTCTGAGCTGAGAGGCAGACACTGCTGGCAGTACACAGCCGAGCAGCCGCTGCTCGCAGCTTCCAGCTCACTGGAGCACTGCAAGCTTCTTTCACGTGCAATTACTGACATTACTAACCTAGACAGGCATCGAACCTCCCCGGGCAAGGTTTTGTAAGCAGACTTATTTTTATGTTGCACAGAGCCTACTGAACCCCTGATCACTTACTGCAGGGTTTCCCCCTTCTGACTCTTGGAGGTGGCTGTTGTCTTTACAGCTCTGTGCACTGACCAAATTCCCGGTGCTTACATGCATCGGTATTCACCACATCAGGCCACCTGTTGGCATTCCAGCACCTGACTGGAGATGATTCAGCCACAAAATCCTGCGGGGAGATGGTCTGCTACGCAGCAGTAAGCGGTTACAAACAGGCACCAAAACTCCCTAGGGAGCCCTAAGAACACATACAGATGCTGTCACGAAGCTATCTAAGCGGCTGGAAGGATATTATCCATCAATTTATCTCTATCATCAGAAGACCTAGTCAAACAGACCTCAGAAATCTATCATAGCGAAACCTTTTCATTCTGATTATTTCAGTTTTGATCATGGGCCACACAATTTTGAATTAAACAGAAATAAAAATTTGAATGGCATTGTAACCATCGTCTTGCACCACAACGCCCAAGTTCCCGTGAAGTTTTTCACATAAGTGCATAACTAGCATAGAGCCAGACACCAAATTAAGCACCAAGTTTCCTTGATTTCTTCTTCATCTAAGACCCTCCTTCCTCTCCCATGCTTTGTGACACCCATGGACAGTTTTTTTTATAAGGGTACAATGTTCCTTTGGCCACTTGTTTGATATCAAACGGTTTTATTTTCTCCAAAATTGAAGTTGAGCCCTTCTTGTCTGTATCAGGCCAGAAATCCATATATTTGTTGAGAGGAGCCGTTGCAAGTTAGCTTGTAGCAGAAGGTAACATGCAAATCAGCAGGGGATTGTACTCATACAACATGGACCAAGAACACCCTAAACATCTCTGAACAGATGAGCTCTTGAGAACTCACTTCTTTAATTTCTTCAATGTTTTTGGAAGTTGGAGTTGAACAAGATCCTATGAATTAGGTATTCTCTCCACATAGTAAAAAGGACCCCATGAAAGACTTTACATATTTTCCTTCCAGTCATTTGAGATCTAGCTGAAACAGAAAAGGACCGATTTGGTTTTACTTTAATCCTTTAAGCAGCACTAAAAGGACCTCCAAGCAGATAAATATCTTCTTATGACACTCTGAAGGGCCTAAACCATTTTGGAGAGGAAAAGAGAAAACTTCTGTCTTTGGCAATGACCGTGAAGGCGGTGTGACATCCTCAGCACAACCACATCTCTCTGACACAGAGCAAAGAGGTCCAGCAGGGACAAAACAGAGGAGGGCAGCAGGCACGAGCAGCCTGCAGGGGCTTTGCCAGGAAGAACGAACCGAAGAGGGTTTAACGTGCTGCTCTTGAGCAGTGTTTTGCAAAGATCCTATCTTCTAATCCCATCTTCTGATGAGACTGCAGTATAAGAACAGGAGAGTAATCAAAGAACAGACGTCAAGATAAACACCCTCCCCTCCTCACCACCAGCAGTGCATGTCCTTAGTGAGGTGCCGATGCGGCAGCCGAGAGGTCCCATGCTGGCAGCATGTCCTCCCTGCAGAGCTGCTCTGCAAAGCCCTCCTGCCCATGAGGCCACCCTGCCATAGCTATGTCTCAGCACCCTGCGTGCTGTCCCCTTGTGCATGCCTGGCTCTGGCTGAGGACCCTTCCCTGTGGGATTTCTACTAGGAGTGACAGCACAGGTCATGAAGGTGACCACCACCTCACCAGAGAGCTCACTAAGGCCTATAAGAGAAACACCTCCATAGCTCCCCTCCACCTTTCCTTCCTGTGTGGAGCCAATTCTGCTCCTCCAGAAGTCACCGGCTGCTCTGAGCGCACCACAAGCTGCTCAGAAGTCTGAGTCTTTGGAAAGTACCTGCTGTATGACTGGTTGTTTCTGCAAATAGATCTATACCAAGTCATGTGGCTTTCCTTACTTGGCTTCAGGTCTTTCTGCCAACACAGCAAATTTGGGCTCCCATCTCAAAGGTGAAGGCAGATGATTTTTGTCCACCTTGTCACAGCAGTTCAGTTGTTCTTTGGCAAAGCATAGTATGAGGAAAGAAAAAAAAGTGCACCGTTGCCCAAACGCAAGGACTCTGCAGAGCCTGCGCATGGGCTGAAACACTCCAGCAAGACATTACCCTGTGACAGCTTAAACAAAGCTCTGTCGCAACATAACCCAGCTAATACCCGAGTGCAAGGAGAGCCGCTTACACCAGCACTGATTCACAACCATGAAGGGGCACAGCACCGCTGCTGCCTGTGACCAGGAGTAGCAGCCAGCACGTTTTGCCTCAATGTGCCCCCTCCCAACCCAAAGGGAGGAAACCTGCTGTTTCATTACTGCCTATCAGTAACGGTGAGCACCGGGTACAGTGAGTTTTTCACCTTTGTGCTGCATTGCAAACGTTAACACTGGCGAGACTCCTACCTGATAACTGCAGTCCGTTCACCAGCCCCGTTTGATACGCGTGGGAACCAATGAAGAAAGGTGAGGTGACATGTGCAATGCTCCCGACAAAAGATCCCTTTGAACCCAGGAGCTCTGGCTGGCTGGAACTAGACCCTGCTCACCAAAATCCATCCAGATACAGCACCCAATAGATGATGCTGCCATGGCCTGTGCCCTCCCCTCCCTCCCATGCCACAACTAATTTCTGACAATCTCCCCTCATCCTCTTCTAAACATAGACTTTTTTTCTACATAGTTGTTTGGTGGGTTTTTGTTTGATTCTCTTTTTTTTTGGCAGCCCCACCCAAAACCTAGGACTGTGTCTGAGAAGCCAGGTTTCCAGCACAGATGCTGCAGAGACCAGAGGATTTCAGGGTTGTTCCTCCAGCCTCTGTTATTAGTGAGATGGAGGAGGCTGGGCCATATCACATTGTGCTGAGAATAGAAAGCCAGAAATCAAAGAGGAAAAAGCAGCTTGTGTGAGAAGCCTTTCATTCAAAAGGGAGGAGTGAGACACAGCAAACACCTTCAGCACATCAGTGATGCTAAATCCTGAGGCCACCAATTAGCCTGGGCATGGGGAGAGGGGCGAGCAGAGCAGGCAGGACCATAGTCTGGTGCACCAGCAGGTGCGTTCCCAACAGCCCCAAAACAGGAGAGCTCCTGGGTAAAACACAGCCTAATGACCATTATTTCCAATAATACAAGTAACTTGTCTGTAAACACCACTCCCCCAACCAGGCATTAGCTGAAGGGAAAGAAAAAAAGCGGCTTTGGAGAGAGAGACTAATTACATAGCTCTCAACAGCTGGACTTTGATCGTAATTACAGTGTCCTCTTCATCTTACATTAGTGGCTTTTAACTGCAGCTAGGTGGGCACTTCTTGGAAGGTGGAAATCCCACCCATTTCAGATAGTTAGCTCATTTTATGACTCAGAGCTGGCCTGGGTTTTCTACAGCACAGGATGAGGTCCCATGGTACCATGCAGACAAGTAACGTATGGGGGTCAGCAGCTTGGCACTTCAACGTGGGTGCTTCTGCCCTTACGGCAGCACCCTCCCGGGCCAAGCAGCCACAGCACTGAGCCCGCTTTACTGCTGACTTCAAGCATTGCATGCAAATCCCTTTAAAAGGGAAGCAAAAGTCGAAAAACTTTGAGGTTTTTGCTCAACTCCTTTATTGCTGAATTTTAGCATCTCTGAACTCTTTCTGTTTAAAAAGAAGAAAGATGAGCACGCTCAGGATATACTTTTCCAATCTCATTTCAGACATTCACGTGCTACATTTGCACCCCTCACTTCAGCACAGGGATGTACAGCCCTGTCAGCGCCCGGTGCCCCTCTGCAGCTCCAGCGCCCACAGCAACAAGCGGGGTTGTGAAGGAGGCGGCTGCTGTCCTGTGCCCCAGCTAAGCTGTCTGTAGTTTCATGCGATGCAGGGCTGCTTTGCTTCAATACCCGCATTTATACAAATAAATAAAGAGCCTAAACGAGAGAGCTAGGCTGCTGAGAAAAGGCTGGAGCGGCTTAAACAATAATGCGTCGCGCTGGGAGTCTGGGGGCTCAGCTATTTTTCCTCATCCATGGCACTGAATCGCTGCGCTGTTTGGATATACCGTAGCAGCAGCAGCACACAGTTTCCCCGCTGTGAGATGACAGGCAGTAAGTATACAAGCATTACAATGGCACATTAGTTAATGCTCCTAAGCGTGATCTGCATTCACCTCTCGACAGAGGAAATGTTTTAGCTGGCTCCCACGCTGTCTGCCTGCCGGACACCCCCAAAGTGAAGAGATTAATAGGTGAAGCAACGGCAGAGGGTAAATCTAAGCCACAAATCTTAGCGCTAACTGGGATTTATAACTGCTGCTCCCTCCACGCTGACCTACGGGGAAACTTGTGTGACACCCCCCCGCCATTTTAACAGAGTTTCAAACACTTTTCACTATTGTTATTTGGCCAGCATGCCTCAGCTCAACGTTATCAGTTTGCTGTTTAGATTATTACTAGATGTAATTTTAAAGTTCCAAAGAAGCACGCTGGTAAACACACCCAGCTAAATAAAGCGCTTTGCCCACATCAAAGTAAAAGTGTTTCAAACTGCGCAAAATAAATGCAATTGTGAAACTATTCAATTTTATTAAATCAGTCAGACAAATGTCACCCGTGCTGGGTGACATTCATGATGTGCTATCATGAATATGCAACCAGTGGAGCTTAAAGCTGAAGACAATCTATGTCTTCAGACTGAGAAAAGTAACTCTGGAACAAGCTTTCAGCTGATTTTGACCTGTGGCAGAGCACAGCCACTAATAACTGGACAAATGCCACTCTCAGCTCATGTAAACAGACATGCATAACAGCTGAGACATGTTAGTACCCTGAGCTACATCTCGATCAGGTTTTATGTCTGAGGGGTGTCACAAACTGTATCTATCCCAAGCTGTCCCGAGGCTTCCCACACCGTTAGGGCCATTTAGAATCTCGTCACGCTGTGCCGAGGAGCAGCGTTTCAAGCGAAAGGCCTGGCTTGCTGGAGGATGCGGATTTGAAGGAGAGAAAGGCTCATTAAAAATTTCTGCAGAATACAGCCAAGGGAAATTTTTTTTCCTTTAATTCCTGCTCCAGCTGTTTTTTTTTGTCTGAGCCACAGCCCCAATTTTATGAACCTGTTCTTTGACCTGGGATGGGATGTGACTGGCAGGAGCTCACAGAGCCTGGGAAGCTGTCCCAGAGCTCAGGTACACTTCCCAGTGCATCTTTATGCTTTCCAATTTACCTTTTTTTGTTTTTTGGTTTTTTTTAATTTTCGATTTGGGAATTTGCCTGGCTTTGGCTTCCAGCCACTGAAACTTATTCATCTGCTAAAAGATCCCACTGCTGCCAACCTGAATCCACCTTCCCGGATGGGCACTGCTCTGGTACTGCTCTTCTCCTGGAGGCGTGCACATCCCTGCCGGAGTCAGCGGTGCTGGGCGGGTTTGCGGGAGATCAGAGCATGGCTGCGTGTGCCCGGCCAGCCCTGGGGCTCGTGTTGTGGAAGGTCTCGCCGGTGAAACCAATACCCCCGGCTTCGTTCCACATTCCTCTGCCACGGCAGCGAGGCCAAGGACCGTGCGCTATTTCCCAGCTCCCCTCCCCTCCTTCCCCTCCGCTGGCCCCAAACACAGCTCCTTCTCGCTGCCAGGTCTCCACTCTCCTCCCCAGGACCTTCACACTGAGCACCCAGCAGATTAACGGTGGATAAAAACCCCCAGAAGCATTGCAACAAATACAGATAGTCGTGGAAAAAAATAAAAAAATAAGAGATCACAAAGCTGCCTGTAATGCCGTGGGCTGGGTGACGGTGGCCAAGCCCTTTCTTCAACAGGCAGCTATGCAACACAAGCAGCCTTCCCCAGCACCCTGCAGAGGATGGAGAATTAATAGTTAACCCTTCCAGGCATCAGATGCCTTCGTGAGACACTAGCCAGGGCTCTTTCAAAATGCAGCCAGAAACTAGCCCTAAAGTAGCTCAACAAGTGACTGTGCTCAGAGGATTTCACCTCTCCGAACTTTATGACTGGAAAAATACCATCTACATGTCATTTACATGCTTAAATATAGTATCTTCTATTGGGAGAAACAAACAAACCGACAATGTGATACTGTGATACCTCATGCGGACATGCTCTTTTATCTTCTGGAAAGTTATAAAACTCAGCGCAACAACAAAGCTAAAATAAGAGTGGTTGTCAGGCTCTGAGGTCGGCTGTTAGAATGAAAAAATATTCTTGGAAAAGTGGTCTCTCTCTTAGAAGGCAGTTTTTTCTTCTCCGACTCTTTCAAATGATTTGTTTATCCTTTAAATTCCAAAATCTCAGAGTTTAATAGTTAAGTTCCTATTCTTTCCAGGAGCTTTTTCATTTAAAGGAACAAATAAACACACCATAGAAAGCTAAAGCCATTCCTGCACTACCCAAAGCACAGAGCAAGCTTCTGTTCCAAAACACAGGGAAGAGATACTATCAGTTTTTGTGTTATTTATCATATATTTTTGTCTCTAATGCCAAAGAGGAAAAGGGAGATATCTTAAACGGATGCCTATAATTAAACAGTAACCTGTTAGAAAGCCAAAAATAATAATAAGCTCCACTGAGCATGAAGAGAACGGCACATTTTTTCCGCATGCAGCCCAGCTGCCACCAGACGATAGCAGGAAAGTTAACAATTACACAAGACACTCAGATCAAACCTGCGATAGGAGGGAGTTACGTCACGCTCAGAGACTCACCGCTGGATGCAGGGATCAGGGTAGTACTGCAAGGTGGTGAAAGGTGCCGGTTCAAAATTCATTTCCTCCGAGCCCCTCTTTGGGTAAAAACCAAAACAAAATAAATAAATAGATACAAAGCCAGCAGGCTAAAAGCAATAAGGTCAAGTGGTACACGAGGTACAACTTTAGAGATTTATTTTACACTTGCGAATGGGTGGGATCTCCCAGGGACTTGGCCAATGGGATTCATCAAGTGACCTGAGCATCACCACCAGTCCCTCCTCGCCAGCTGGGCATCTTCTGCACAGATATTTTCCCCTCCTCTCAACATCCTTAATAAATTTCGGTGTACGCCGGCCACACTTGCTGGGAGCTCATCTGGGGCATCTCTGAACTTCTGATCTCGCCGGTCATTGGTCGCCTTCCCGCCTGACTTCACAGTTTAATTTTGGCAGCTCCTGCAATTTTGCTAACTGCTGTGGCCACCGGTCATCCTCGTCTCCAGATGGCCGGAGTTTCCTCTGCTGGGTGCAGTGCCTGTGCTGAATTTCGTTGCACTTTAAAAGCTTTCCTTGTCAACTCTGTGGCTAGTACCTGCGTAACGTTGCCCGGGGAAATTTTCAGTCTCTCTCGCACCGCAGTTCGAACAGACTGTTGTGGTCACAGTTTCAAAAGCTGAATGACAAAATACGGGGAAATTCCTCAATTAAAATTAACCCTGAACTTTTGCTCCTCTGCCTCGCCTTCCTGCCCTCATCTCCCTCCCAAAAAATTATCAAACATTAACAATTATGTTTCCCTCTATAACTTTTGACCTTTTTTCTTTTTTTTCAAAGAGAATTGAGATGATCAAGAGATCTTTCATTGTTTTAGTGTTCTGTAAATAATATATACATTTTCCACATGGAAAGCAACAATAGTTTTAAATATATTGACAAGAAAAGAAAATTAAGAAGAAAAAAAAAAAGAAAATAGGAGTCATATTTTTCAGGCCTCTAATGCCTACAGAAACAAGAGTGAAGTCCACCAAAACAAACTATCAAAGATGAAAAGCAGATGTGATTTTCCTGGAGGAAAATAAAAGCCAGAAGGGAAGACTTTAATTCTCCCNCATCCAAATAGTACAGGCTGTAAACCTATCCTGGTTTTGTGGTTTGGGGGAATGAATGAAATATGAATCAGGAGCTAAATTAAAATGGATTCCATCAGGAAAAAATAGCGTCCATGTATCTATGCACCAGTGGGTGCACCATTCTGTATATGCACCATTCTGTATATGACGAGAGGGGAAGGGGCTGCCCTACTGCTCACCCACAGTGTACCTTTTGTGCTGATGTCAGCATAAATGCTGACTTCCAAGGAAAAGCCGGGAGCCCTCAGAGACAGCAGCGATTACCTCTTATTTTTCCCCTGTGTGTTTTCCTTGTAGGAAATTTTGGTTCGAAGAATGTCATATGGAAACATTTTCTTTGCTGCCTGGGCCAGGGTGGCAGGGGAGCTATTTCAGACTTGACATTCTCCACCCACACTCAGCCTGATAGTTCCTAACATCTGTGAATTGTGAATCCTGTAAACTCGCAGGGCTGATCCCCAGCCAAGTCCGAGCAGCTTTCATTATGATAAGTGGCACGCACCAGGGAAGAGAGGCTGGAAATGAAGGATGTATTTATTAGCTGAAGCTAAGGGTTCCCTTGCTGCTGGACACCAATTCCCCTGCCTGGCCCGTGGGGGAGCAGTAAAATGAAATACAGGCTGAGCTCTGGAGTAAACACCAAACATCATAGCCCGCTTCAGTGGGGAAGAAGCGTGGAAATGTCCAACCCAGGCTCTGCTGGGGAGGGGAAATCCCACCAGAGCTTATGCGCACACAATGCAGCCCTGGGAGTGTGACTGTAGAGCGCCAACATCCCCTTCTGCTGCTGAGGTCCGGGCCGTGCTTACCCCCGTGCAGCCACCTATCCTGGGGTGGCAAATACCTCCAGAGAATGGAGAAGGAGGGCCAGGGGCCAGCACAAACTTGTGGTCCACACCAATAGCCTGGCTCTGGTCAGTGGGCTAGTCCTCTCCCTGCACAATCTATTTGAGCAAGAGCTTGGGTTCATGCTGTCTTGCTCCAGGACTCAGTTTCAGTCTGCACCCATGGGTGTGAGTATGGCAACCAGCCTGGCTGGGGCAGTGCGTGCAGTCACCAGGCTTGGCTGTAGGTACACTGCCGAGACCTCCCGTGATTGCTCCTAGAAGCAGACCAGAAGCTTGTTGGATTTCTTCTACCATGCCCATGGTGGGACTGACTGTTATTTCTGCAGTCCTGGCTTCACGCAAGAGCAGCCATGCGTCGTGTGCTCTCCCAACAGCCTCGAAGGGTTTTTCTTTCCTGCTAGACTTCAGTCTAAAAGGCATAAACCTCATGCAAAAAAAAATGCTGCATGAAAAACAGCTGTTCACATGAAATCCTGCTGTACCCACTTCTCCAAGGGAGCTGGAGTAGAGTTTCTCAGCATGACCTGGCTGCCAGGAACAACATATCAGGAGTGGGGAAGGCCAGACAATTCCCACCTGGATACTCAGACCTGCTCTTCTGCTTTTGGCCAGCCTCCTCACCTGGCATGTGTCCAGATCACCCATCCAAAGGGCTTTGTGAAGTGCAACAGGCAGCTCCTGGAATTGATGCTGCTGGGCTGCCTCTGCCTCCAAGGATGAGCCTGACCCCTGGTTTTACCCTACCGTAACTCTGCCCAGCAGAGTACCCCTTGGTACCTCGGACACGCTATGTACATGTTTGCTACAGCCCGAACTACTGAGCCTGTGATTCCTGCTTGTAGTGCTGAACACGTCTAGCAGCACTGCAGCCAAGAACAGGCAGTTAGTCTCCAGCTTGCAATTCACACCAAAAGAGTAACTTCTCCTGAAAAGACATAAGTAATTTAAAAAAGAAGCACCCCATAATTGTAATGAGTACTAGTGGCTTGGTACAGGGCTTCCTTCTCACTCACAGGGCACCGATGGGAGGAAGTGTCTAGCAAAGATATTTCCACAAAAACTTCAAAAGGGGCCACCAGCTGCCCAAGGTCCTCACCAACCCTCATGCCTGGGGCTGAGCAGATGCAAATGGCTCAGTTCGGTTCCTTTTGGCAGCACACACAGCACCTGGCTGTTTTTCCCAGAGAGCTGGACATTTTCAGCTTCCCAGACATCTGGGCATGTTTTGAAGTAACTCAGAAAGTCGTTCTTTTGCTTTTTTGCAGCTGGAAAATGGAGCCATGGAAACCCACGGGTGACAGTGCACAAAGCCACCTGCAAAAGCCAGCAAGTCTCCCAATTTCTTTCTCCCAACCCAACTTCCTTCCTGCCCCCTGCTCACCGTCAACATCTCGCTGTGGGTTGATTCACCATTAATTTAGGCAGAGCTACCTCCCATCACAGTTCGGCTGTGGCAAACTCCTCTCAGCTGCAAGGCGCTCCTTTGCATAGCGCAGTCTGCAGTGGAAACACAAGCCACAGGGTGTGTATTGCCAGTACCCCATGCATAGCTGGGAGGCTCTCAAGGCTCAGTGGTATTTGGCCAACCCCGTTTGCACTGCCTTAAAGAAAATGTGCTGGGAGATAGAGCCCTAGACACTTGAGAGCTGAAGATTTCAGAGAGAGCCTGAGCGGGTATAGGAGGACTGGCAAACTTCATCACGGCAGCCTGGGAGCGCAGGCAAGGAACTTCTTGCAGCAACAGACCGCAAAGGCAGTCAGCTCAAGAGGAAAAGGAGCTCAGTGGTATCCTCAGTGTTCACTACCCTTCCTAGGAGGTTTCCCTGCTGGTAACGTGGGTGATGCTAATCTAACAGCGACAGGCATGTGTCCTGCAGAAGCAGGGTGGAAGCCGGGGTGTCAGGGATCTGTCTGGCTAGCGGATTTACAGCCGAGCCGCTAGCGCTTGCGGTGAGCGGGCGGCACAGGGATATGCGGAGGAAGCATGTGTGTAGGTGGGCAAGAATGCAGGGCATCGCTCCGCCACTGCCGCTTTCGCGTCTGGGAGAGAAAAACAGCCAGAGAAACAGCTGTGAGCTACTCTCCCGTTACCCCTCCGTGCACCCTCTCTATGGCTTCAATTTAAGCTGTCATTGAAACAACCACGAGATTATGTTTTAGCGGAGGCAAACATTTATATCCTCGGGAGCAGACTGCTGGGGATTTATAATGGACTCCCCACCGCCACCCAAACTCAGTGCAAGGATGCCTGTGTGCCTGACCCAGTCCCGAGAGGATGGCACAAGTCTCCCAACACCTCTGTGGCTTCAGTCCTGATCTGAGGAACTCTGAACAGCTTGGAGCGATGGAAGATGGGGAAGGGGAGATGCCAGCTTTGTTCTGAGCCACTTTTGCAACTGCTGGCTTCAGGATTTGCCTGGAATCAGCTCCACCCTTTACACCAGGGGATGAAAGCTTTCATTCGCAGCTTGGGGTTTGCAGGGGAGTGGTTGTGGTCGTTTTGGGGTTTTTTTAAGTTAAAATGAATTTCTTTCAAGAGCAAGAAGTCTGTGGGATATTTGGGGATTTTTTTGTTAGGAAAAGTTGAAGAGAGGGAAATAATTCCCTCCCAACAACAATAAAAGGTCTTTAGCTTTGCTGTTCAAGGGAACAGAAATACACAATGTCAGTGTCTGTTTTGAGCACATTTTCGTTTCAACTAAATATTACAGATGTTTAAAGGTCTCAAAGATATGAAGGTTTTAGGAGTTTTGTGAACAGGACCAAGCAGAGGAAAGACAACTTCCAAGAAACTCCACTGAAGGGAAAGTGGTAAGAGGAGTATGACCCCCACAGACTTTGACGGATCTATCCAAATGCAGTGATGGTGGAAAAAGCTTCCATAACAATTCACATTCTGCCTCCAGCCTACAGGGATCTCTGATCCCACTGCTCCAGAAATGTCAAATTTCTGGCTTTTGGCTCATACAAGCCTTCCTCCCACCCCATCCTCCACACTGAGACAAGGGACAGGGAGAACAGCAAACTTAAAAAATAAATTAATAAAAACACCACAATTCTACACACAATCTTCCCCATTCCCCCAGCACCTTTTGTCCCTAGTGCAAGCATAAAGCAGTACAAAAGAAAAAGGGTACCCATACCCCAGTCCCTCCATGCTGGCACGGGGAGCCCACAGCTGCTGGTGGGGACATGAGGAGCTGAGCCCAGGCAGTAGATCTGGGACAGAGCTGTGCAGATGCAGCTGCAACATCTGCGGTCCAGGGCATGCTTGGTCACCAGTGGCCAAGTCTGTGTCAACTCAGTGAGCAAGCAGTCCAGCACAACCTGAGGCACATCTAAAAAGAAGCTGGTAAAGGTGTCTTAACGTACTGCACCCCAAATCCTCCTCCAGCTAAATTTGAACGCATCAGTGCTAAGAACTGTAAACTTTAAAATGCACATCAGCTTTAAGCTGCTGTCTGCATGTGATAACACGCAGCTGGAGCTCTGCACTATCTTCACGTTGGCCATCAACTTGTTACGTAGGGCTGGAAAGAAACAAAGAAGATGGCACTGTTCCAGCCCTGGTCAACAGTACAACATGAGTTTCTTTCAAAGCTGTCTGTTTGCCTTTAGCGTCTCCTCTGTCACATCCAAAGTGTCAGCACAACCCACTCCTTGTAACAGGCAGTATTGTTTGGCGTTTTCCTTTGCAGGGATTTCATGAGGCACAAACCATTTCTTGAGCATTTGTCCCCAGAATCTTGCCTCAACAGTGACTCTGATGACAGGGACCGTAAGACTGACGACCCCACAGTGGAAAAGCTGAAGTCTTCCATGTTCTCCCCCTTCACTATCACCTACCTTGTAGTCTTTGTCTGTCAGGACATACTATAGTCCTTTGGTTGGTTGGTTGGTTGGTTGGTTGGTTGGTTGGTTGGTTGGTTGGTTGGTTGGTTGGTTGATTGGGTTTTTTTCCTCCAGAATTAGTGGCAGTGGGAAATTTTGTCACTTGTTTTCACCCAGCAGGTAGGGGGTGGTATGAAAGCAGACTTGAAGCTGAACAGGCATTTTGGAAGATGCAGTCATAATGTTCTCACCATTGAGGAGATGTCAAATGAAACTCTAACTGTAAGGGCAATACCATGAGTGAAGAGCCAATAGGAACACCAGAGAGATTTCTTTTAGCTATTCCTGAACACCAAGGCTATTCTCCCTATGGAAAGGGAACAGAAGGAACCATCTCAGAAACCAACATCAAGACACCACCACCCCAGAACACAACTGATGCTCCTGGTTGCTCCATCTCCCTGACATGCCATGGAAAAGGATAATCAAAGTTCCATAGTATTCACACTCGCAGGAAGAAATAGAGACACAGAGAGCAGCAACTGTAGTAATAAACCAGAAATAAGGCCAAAAGCAGATGTCCCTCCCACAGTCAGTTCCCAGCAGTGCTCCGGTCCCCGTCCTCGAGAGTTGCAGGACACGGTGCAGCTCTTGCGGGAAACTCCCGCTGCCCGGGGCGGGGAGGCAGTGACGGACCTGCCGGGCAGAGGGAATTTCCCTCCCTGACGTCAGTGCAGCTGCGGTACCATCTCCAGACGTTCCCGAGACATAGCGGGGCCACAGCCTAGGCTAAAGCTGGGCTGGAGGCTGGAGCGCCCCAGGACAGGTGGCACACCCCGCTGTGGGTCAGGATTGCATATCAAAGGGGTGGCAGGAGCTGTGTAGGTGGAAGGCTTGGCCTCCCCATACAGCTGCCACGCGACATGTCTGGCATTCTGGTGAGAATCGTGCCACAAATACACATGGTGTCATCGCGCCCTGTGGGATCAAGCCCAGGTTGGAGACAGAAACCCTGGTGACCACATCTTTATGGGTGAAAGCTCTGCCCCGGCAGAGGAGGACAGGACCGGGAGCGCCCTGCCATTTTCCTTCAGTTTCCTAGCACAGGCTCACACTTATCCTCTCACCCCAGACCCATCCCAGAGTTTTTTCATGCGCTGCTCCCATCTCCCAGGCTTTCACATCAGAAGCATTGGTGCGTGGGCATCGAGGATATCAGCTTCTGAAGTGCTGGTGACAGCCAACAGCACCAGACCAGAAGCAAATGAAAGAAGAGGCTTGCTCTACATGAAGCAAGACGAAAACTTTCAGCTGGTTGTTTGAGTGGAGAGATTCACTCCGAGAGAAAGTCTCTAGCAAGGATGGCATTTACTGTCAGCCTTGATGGAGGACACAGCAATGCAGCAGGGTGAGTATCGTTGCATCACTCATCTTTCACTCCTAACTTTTCCTTGTGAGTCAGAGCTGAGCTGAATCGCAGCAACGTCTTGTTCCAACTATCATCCCCTGCTGATTTCCATCTTCTGCATATTCCGCACAGGCAGAAATCTCTCTGTCCTTTTGGCAGCTCCAGAAAATAAATCCTCCATGCAAAAGCATCGGTCTCAAAAGAATTTCTCATTTCCAAACAGGATACAACAAAAACGCACTGCTTGGCTGGCAGGGCTGTAGTTCCCAGCATTAAGGCTACGTCTGTCTTGCAATCCGAGGTGCAGGCACAGCTCCTGCAGGCGTACCCAAACTAATGGGATTAAAGCCAGTTCAAGAACCAGCAGCAATTAAAATAAAAATCCCCAAAGCATTAACCACTAGCAATGGAAGGCCTGGTTGCAAACCTGCACATCACTTCCACACCTCCCCAGCCAGCAGGACCCAGCTCACCCAGATTACCATTAACGTGGGTGTGTTCACACAGGTAATAATCGCCCTCCTGACTCTGCTGGAGGTACAGCCTGAGAACACCTGCATTTAGGGGCACAAAGGTCCTTTTTTCAAGCCGTAAGTCTGGAAACAGTAAGGACAGGACATACTCAGCTCTGCTAGTCAGTCCATCCTCCTCAGGACAGAGCACAAAATCCACTTAATCACTGACAGTAAAGTACATGAGTATGAAGTAAAGGTTTGATGCCATTTAAGTAACATGTGAAAGTTAAGAAAACCTCCCGCCCCTCCCCCCAGAGCAAAGCCCAGGAAAGCTGAAGAGCCAGTGTTTCATGTCTTTATGGAGAAGGTAATGACTTAAGGAGAGTCTCCTGCATTACCCCCATCTTTGTACTTTGATGTTAATAGCCCATATATGCATCCCTGAAAAAAAACAACAAGACCTTACATGCGATATGATCAAAACTTCTCACCTCACTTTTTCCAAAGTGAAACAATTTCTGTTGTGACTCAGCCTGAGCACGTCATACATTGCCCTCCTGAAGCAAGCAAAAAAGATTAACCCTCTGTCCCAAGCCCTCAACTCAGTCTTCAGCTTTTCAAACCAGAAGTTTCCCTGTTGCCACGGGATGGCAGAAGCCAGCGTTGTTCTTCTCTAGGAAGCGAGCCTGCCAGAAGCAGCGCATCATCTGAGCAACCTCAGCTAACCAAGAGGTACCTAACACACAGGCGGTCCTACATTTTTAGAAACCCAGTCTCTCCTTCTGAGAGATCAAACCTCCCTCAAGCAGCAACGCTGGTACGAGGTGCAGCACAGTGGGCAGACTGATAACCAACAGCTGATTTACAAGAATCAGCCTCTTAAAACCCTCAGTGATACAACACGTTCCAAGGCAGCGCACATCTGCTGTACAGGAAAGCGAGTTATTGTGAGTACACGTAACAGTGCCATCTGGTGATCCCTGCCATCACGCTTCTGATGGCCCAGCAGTTGTGGGCAGCCACCCAAACCTGCCGGTACTGGTGGGACCAGCTCCAAGGTGCTCAACGGACACTTCTTTGCAAAAAGTCTCACTGCTGACCATCACTGCTGTCATTTCATGGGGCAGCAGGTCAGAAAGACTCAATCTGGAAGCAGGGATAAGGGTGGAGGTTTTGGTTTGTGGGTTTCTTTCTGCCTACCAGCTTTCCTGAAGGGTCCTGCAAGCATGAATTTTAGTGAAGCTGAGCTGGGTCCATCCATTCCCCGTCCTACTACCATCCATCAAAAGGTTGAGCAAGCCAAATCCTGCTCTTCACAATAGCTCTGCAGCCCCCTAACTTTCCATACCCTTTTCCACTGGTTTCAGATTCACTTAGCAACCCTGGATCTCTGCGAGTGTGAAGGCAGAGGTCAGTTCTGTCTTGCAGGAGTGCACTAGCCCTGGAGAACAGGGTATTTTAGCCCCTAGGCCTGCATTTGAGACAAATGCAAAGTTGGAAGCATTCCTGACCCCCTTCCCCTTTTTTTTTTTTAAAGTCACCCTTCTTAAGGGTAGGGCTCCAAACCATGGCACGAGTTGCTCAAACAGCATCAGTTCAGAAAACCTTAACGCTGCCTGCCTCCTGCTCAAGGATTTCCAGGCAGCATCCGCAACGTGCATTAACTGCACTAAAAGCAGCGGCTTTTAGGAGTCCTGGGGAGGCCACCTACCACACACATGGCTCCTCCACATAAATCTGCATCAGCATAAGACAGCACCAGAGGGGCAACCAAAATGCATGGCATGCTGTCACCATTAACCACTGAGCAGTTACAGGCTGCCTGCATGCCTATAATCCACGATAAACATCAGGTAATTGGCGTTCTCTTCACTCGCGCTATGCAAGAGGTGCTACCCAAGTCCTCCTAGGACAGGTCCTGGAACTGCAGGAGCCACCCGAGGCTGATCTTGACTTTGAGAAAAACCTGTCACTTAACACAACTCTTTCCAGCCTGCTGGAAGGGAAGGAGGGGACACCTCCAAAACCTCAGGAAACTGTAGCCCTAGCAAATGCATCGCTAATCTTCTGATGAATGTCTCAATATCCCAAGTGGATACAGCTGAATCTTTTCTAGTAAGTCAACAGAGAAGATGGGGAAGGGAAAGTTAGTATAGTCTGCTCATAAAAGGATTTTCTCTTGTGTCTTCTCCGTCTCCAGGAATGGTCCAGATCTATGCTTGCTCTCCTTGTGGGAGACCTGGCCACTCCTACCCTTGACGGGTTGTATTACAGCCTGCCCTGTAATAAGTAAAAAACCCACCCAAATAAACCAAAAAACCACCAAAAAACCAACCCAAAAATGCAAAAAAAACCAACCCCAAACCAAACACAAAACCCCAACCAAACAAAAAAAAACAACAAAATTTTTCCGATGCTAGCTCCTAGCCATGTCACCCAGGAAATCAGTTTATTCACTTGCTTCTAGTTCTAATGTTGTGAGGTACCTAACAATCGGGACTTGAAAGTACTGTTAAATATGCATTAAATGCTTATTACTGATAACAGCATTTAAACCGGCATTATAAATAAAATATGTTCCTGTCTAAGTGCACCTAATTCATGTCACTTTTCAAATAACTTATCCTAAAGCATCAGCGATCAATTACTAGGCAGACAGGCTTTAAGAAAGCCTCTTCTAAAACAGATTGCAACATGCAGATTGTGTGCTGTTAAAACGATTCACATGCCTTTTTCACACATGATTTCAAGTTACTAAGGTAAGCAAGACCACACAATATAACTTAATACACAGCAATCAAAAATTTCCACACAATCCTTTAATATAGAGCCATGTCCCTATGTAATAAGTGATGCAACAGACTTTCCCTGAAGTCCCAATTCCTGCAATTGAAGCTTAAGCCCAGCAAAGAAAGAATTAAAATTCCTTGGTTGCCGCTGAATCACTGGCTGCATTGGGTTATTTTACTGTGCATTAGACTTTAATTATAACTAAGCTCTAGCCATCTGTTCTACTCCCTAATTATAGATGCAACAAATATTTCACAATTCCAACCGTTAAAGAGATCTAAGAGAGCTCAGCCTACGGTGTGCAAGGTTGGCTTCATTCGGACCCTTCACACTCCTGTTTAAGGTGCTGGGCAAGAAAAAAAGAGTACTCGGTACATGAAGCCCGCTGTTGTCATTAATCCCAGGAGGCCTTTGCTACATCAGCTTCCACGCTTCTTGGAAAGACTGCAAACTACCCTCTGCCAGGGCACAGAGGGCCAAACTAGTGCTACCTGCTGGTGGCCTCTAACCCAGGTATTGCTGGTACCATAAGAACTTGAGAGGGGTGAGCAATTCAGATCACCTGCTAAAGGCAGGTGGAGCATCAGCAGTTACGGCATTTGGAAAGAACTCTGGCGGGTAAGTTCTGGGCTTTTTTGCTGTGGTGGCTAAAGGTGTTTCCACTCCCAGCTGTCCACCTGGCTCCTCTGGCTATGGTTATCACCCTACATGTATCTTACTAGGATGAGGAGTGCTTCAGCTGTATCACTTCATGGATCAGTGTCTCATCAGCACCAAAAGAGCTGGGACTGTCTTTAGACATCATATTGTGAACAGCAGCAGCTGAAGACAAAGCACCCATCCTGTACTTCATGCCTGCTACAGCAATAATCATCTCAGCATGATGGCCACACAGGGAGAAGGGTTAGATGATAGCACACTAACCAACCAGAACTACCACACGGCACAGGTTTCTTAGCGTGAGCACTGTTACCAGCTCCCTGCAGAGCCGGGAGTATAGCTGCCCTTGCCCCTAGGCTGGTGGATACCCTAAGAGGAGAAACCTGCTGCAGACTCTAGAGCCCCTCAGTCATCTTCCCAACAGCTCTGCCCACTGTCACTGTCATGAGACACAGCTGCCCGACTGTGCCACCACCTCCTCCCTCCCCTGTCCATAGCACTGCCCAGTCCAGAGCTTCAAGCACACTTACAGCTATAGGGTGTGCTGGTGCCTACGCAAACCACCTGGGCAACTGCCCAGTGCTTTCTAATTACACACGTCACCAGTGACCTAGGCAATCCCTTGACCAACAATAAATAGTCAGATGCCCCGTGAGCTCCAGAGCTGTTATTCATCACAAAAAGATTTTGTTTCATGGCAGCTGTCTGCAACTGCATTCGTACACAGCCATGGAGAGGAAAGTACCTCCTTCTCAGGTACATGCCACGGGCTACTTTTTGTTTGCATGTGTCTGGCAAAAGTGTGAATAAACTGCACAGGAGAAGAAAACGTTGAATTCAGAGCAGAAGTTTGAATGTTTATATTTGTTAGTGTATCAGGAAAAAAACCCAGAGCTTTGTAGACAAAAGAGAAAACTGAGAGAGGGTAGAGTAATCCAGAAGCACATACAGTTTTCATAGTGGGATTTTAGATAGTTACAATTTAAGATTATCTTATCTCCTGCCTCCACCATAAGTTTTCAGGTGAAATCCAGTGGTTTCTCACAAAAATCGTATGTAAGACCCTCTTCATGTTTCAGTCCATTTAGGTATATGCCCAGACTTTCATTCTGAATGTAATGTTAAAATGAATTTTAAAAAAGTCATCAACCAACACTCTTCTGCTGTGCTTTGACAAGGACCCAAAACCACGACGTTTCTTGTGGTTTTCTTCTAAAATCATTATGATAGGGCTGAGTGGAATCACGAGGCAGGTTTGCCAAGTGGTTTGGTTCTGAGAATATAAGAGTCCAGAGTCAAAGCATTTACCTCTGGCATCAGGGCAATGGATCACAGTGTTTCTGTGGGCACTCATAACCATGTGCTTGCATGTCCTAGCCTCTGGGTGATTATATATCACACAAAGTGATAACATGCACGTTAAGAATAACTCTGCAGGAGACACCACATACGGAAAGAAGTGACTCTCCATGATTTCCTTGAAGTTCATCCCAGAGCTAAAGCCAGAAATTCCTACTCTGTCATTCTAGTTCAGCTTTAACCCATAAGAAAATCAACAGCAGAATAATTTGGTTGCTTCCGCGTCAAGGAAGAAGCAGACCAAAGTCTAGCATTTTTCCAAAGATCCCCTAGAGCTTTCTAGAGTCGTATGTGGAGTTCCCTTTGCCTTCAGGCATGCCACAGTCTTACTTATCTCTGCAAAGGTCCTGGAAACTGGTGGCTTCCCTTTCCACCACAGATGCTTGTTTGGTTTAGACTTTGATGCTGCACTCAGTAACCATCTGAGAAGTGACCAGAGCAGCCACAACCGCTGCCCATGGATGAGAGTGCAACCAGACTGAAGTTCAGAATATAAGCAGAAGTTCAAATGGCACAAAAGCATTATTAACAGAACACATGGGATCCAGATCTGGGTTGAAACTCTGTCCTCATTCAAGTCACAACAGAACTCTCACAAACTTAAGGTTTTTGCCACCGGGATATTCTTTTCAGTTTAATTAACAGGCTGCAGCTATATCTTTCCCCTTTAGGTGCTTCCCCACTTTCTGTGCCCTGGGGAGCACTCAGCACGCAAGCAGCCTGGGGAACAGGTATTCAGAAATCCCTGTTAACACCGGAGTCAGCGTTGTGAGCAATTTACCCTGTGCTAGCAGGCTGACATAGATACTGTGAGCAAACGCCTGTGAGGAAGCTAGATTAGGGCATCCGCTGAAAGAGATTAAATAATTCACTGTGGCATTTTTCAAGAGCTAAGTTAAAAGGGAAACAATCTCTTCATTTGAATTATTCCCCCCCTCCCCACACAAAGGGATAAAAACCTGTTTACTTTTCTTCGCACCAATGATCAATTTTATCCGATGTGATTTCTGTTCCTGATCTCCCCTTTTTTGCCACCCAGAACCAGCCAGATCAATACTGTAAGCTCAGAAAAAGGAGGAAAGCAGCGCAGTGAAAGACTGCAGTCCAAAGCCTTTTGCTTTGAGTCAGCACATCAGATGTGTGTTTCTACTCACAGACATAGTGCAAATTCTGAATCAAAAGCCAGGATTTTCCCCACCCACCACTCTATATTCACTGAACATCGCCAAGCAATGAATTCAACACGTTGCGCTGAGAGATGAAGTTATGCTCCCTGCATAACAAGGACAGCTGCACTGCACCGAGGATGCACTAACAATGTAGAATTTTATTGATTTTGGCTGATCTCAACACTGTTGACCTCAAGACGTGTGATGCTAGATGAAGATGAAGATTAATGGTGAGGAATCTGGATGGGATCGATTACTGGTTTCTGTAGACACATTTGGCGTGTCTGTGGGGTAAGTATGTTGAGTTGCTCTGCCCTGTTCTTCTGAGCAGACACATAGCGAGCTCTGCCCTAACCAGATACAATTCAGCTCAGGACCAAAAGCCGTGCAGTTATGCGAGCCTGGCTGAAAGCCCAGACCAACATACCCATCACCAACATAGTCACAGCCACACAGCTCAGACCAGCACTGGCTTTTGTCCAGACCGGACCAGGGCTCACATCTGTCTGCAAGTACTGCATTACCGTACTCTCCATCCGGCAAAGTCTAATCCTGCAAGGCTCTATGCTCAGGGTGTGCCTCATCCCTCGTGATGCATCATTTAGCATCATCTCAGGTCAGACCATCCATGAACTGTAGGAGAACCTCTGGCATTTCACAGTGGCCAAGAACTGTGCAAACCAGGCTGGGGAAGGCATTCAGCAGATTCAGACTGTCCTTAGATGATGCAGCTGACCTAAAGCAAGTGATTTGCAGTTGATTGGATAGTAGTAAATAGTCATCCTGCCTGCAGGGACAGAAAGCATCACAAATATGCAAGTTACAGTAACTTTCCAGAAAAGGAGAGGGAGGAATAAGTGGAGACCTGCTCTGAGATGAGTAACTGGATCGAGTCATCTGCCCTAACTGAGGTGCACCTGCTCTCAGGCTCTCTTGCTCCAGCCCTCAGTACCTTCACCTCTCCACCACATCAAGGTGAGCACGAAGTACCTCTCTGTGCCTGAGGCAGCTCAAGAATTCCCAGCAGTGCAGGAGCATGAGCAGGGAAAGGGGAAGAACTGGGAAGGGTAAGAGAAAGGGCAAAGAGCCTTGTGGTTGATGCTTCTGTTGCCACATGGAAAGGATCAAAGGGAGGAACAGCCCCTTTTCTGTAAACATCCCCTGCCCAGCAAGGGCCATACCGACAAAGGTTTTCACCCAGCGGGCACACAACTGGTGCGCCCACCAGCATGACTTTCCAGGGCTCCAGTCACAATGGAGACCAAATCTTGACAGGATGCTTTGCCATTTTGGCAGCCAGCTAGCATAGACAACTGTCTGTGGTTAGAGAGAGCACTAGAGGTAAGAACACCAGAATGAGTCTTGCTAGGAGCTTCTGAATAAAATCAAAGGGATTTGGACCATCTGAAAGGTGTAGAAAAAGATGTGTAAGAGTAGGAAAAAAATTAATGACCCTGTCAGGGACTAGGAAAGCAGTCCTGAAGCACTGAAAGATAGGAAAGCATGATTATAGCAGAGATTGCATCCAGGACAGACAGACCCCAGCAGAGAGGATAGGGTAGAGTTCCAGAGCTAAGGCTGTAGGAACTCTCTGAAGACATGTTTCAGCACAGGTCTCCTCCAAAACTGCATATATAGGTGTAGAAACTTGGGCTGGCAGAAAGGGATCAACAGTGCATTCCCTGTTCATGCAACAGGTCTGGAACTTGCACCATTCTGCAATAGCCCTCTGCTATCATCCTGGAAAGATACTGGAATATGAAAATGGATCTCCAAAGGTATGGGTGGGAGGGGAAAAAAAAAGGAAAATTCAATCTAGGGATGTAGCAGGGAAGTATACTGACAGGGACACACTATCATTGCCCAAGCTTCTATCAATTGTCAGTAAAAACCACTCCTTTTCTTTCCAACAAGAAGTTACAATTTTAATTCTTTGGGATTAATGGGCCAAGATGAGGTAGGGCAAATGCTGTCATCTTGGAAGTTTTAGTACATATGCTACATCAATGACTTAAACTGATCATAGAACCGTGATCTTGTGTCAACCCACGACCTTCAAAGAAAGAGCTTTTGCAAAGGGCTTCACCACGGAAAGGGCAGGCACATGGATGAAAAGTCTTGTAAGCGTCACATGGTTTCCTTAGACTCATACGGATGCACCCACGGGTATACTACAATGTAAACAAGTGTGCAGTGAGGGAGCAAAGAGAACCCACAAAATATGTAGAGCAAGGAAGTTCCTGAGAAAAATAATGGAGAAAGTTCTTCTCAGCTGTGTGCTAACTCAGATGCAAGGAACCACGAAGCTCTCAGAATTAAACTTCACAAATGAAAAGGATTCGTCAAGAACATTCTAAGAAATGCTGGGCTCTAACACCATATTTGCTTTCTAATGGAAATGACCTGCCAGATATTGAACATTGTGGGTTAATTGCTGGTGCAAATGAGGAATGAGTCACACAAGACTATTCCAGAAACATCAAAACTCAAAATATTAATCCATGGCTTGCAAATGAATGTCACTGCAATTAATGAGATGCTGACTTGTGTCTGCAAACTTTGGAGCCCCTGAGGCTTTTATGGGAGTGAGGAACAAAACAGCCAAGCTGTTCTGATCCAGTGCAGCGGTGGTGCACACAGAGCCTCTGCAAATGAAATAAGAACGGACAAAAATCTCCTCCTGCCAGAGACAGGCAGCTAAACATTGTGGTGACACCGTACTGCTCTGGCAGAACAAGGCGAGGATAAGCCACATGAAAGCTAGTTTGTCTACACTGGAGAACTAACTGGAGCTGGTATTGCGAAATGCCGTCACCTGCCACGCTGAGCGGCTCCCACTCAGCTACTCTGTTCCTGAGCAGAAGTGGCTTCAGCTCAGAGCAGTTCGAAGCCAACTCATCATCCCTGGGTAGCTTGTCTTCCCTTTTGTACCTGTGACCACATCGCAGGGTGATTCTGGTCTGGTCAGTGTCCTCTGGTAGACAAAGACCTGATACTTGGACAAAGTCTGCCTTTCTAAAGCAACATAATTATACCCAACATCATTAGCAACAAAACGATTAATTCCTAATTCCAAAGCGCTTATACAAATAAAATGGAGATAAGAAAGAAAACAAACCCTTTGCAAACGCAGCAGAGCATCGGGTGTCTGCATACGCCTCATTTAATTACCTATTCAAAAGGAACAAAGCGCCTTTCGTACTGTGAATCCAAAAATTAATTAGTCTCAGTTCTCATTAAATAATGATCCAGTTCAGCTCTAATTAAATTAGGCTGCCTTTGACAATCAGCTACAGCCTAGCTATTGAAGGTAACTAGCTCCTTTCCCCTGCATCTCTTCCAGGCATCAGAGACAGGGATGACGGCAGTGACCTGCAGCCCCAGCCCTGCCACGGAGCACAGAGCATGACCAGGATGTCCACAGGCCCTGGGAGCAGCCGGCATGCAGGAAGCCTCCTTGACTTTGGGTCTTCTGCCACAAGAACTAATGCCTCAGGGAGAACTAACCTCTCTGCAGCAAGTCTACATGCATTCAGCACTGTATTTCAGCATGATCTGCTTTTTGTCACTGCTGTGTTCAGCCCCAGGTGTTCCACATACCCCCGAAAACTCCCTTTCTCTGCCTGCCAGAGGAGACTCAACCTGGCTCAGCATTTGTCCTTTTCAAAGTTTCCCAAAGGGCAAGCAAAAAACCCCATGCTCTGGGCTTCCGCTAGGGGATGAAGGATATGGAGGTTCTGCCCAGACAGATACAGATTCCTTAAAAAGAAATAAAATAAGTTTATTACATCACCCTATCATCACTGATGCTGGCCAAAAAAATCTGCCCTGTGGAGGCTCAATCCAGCATGGGTTCTATTCTGCATGGCTACTCAAGGTTGGTGGGATCTCAATCACAGCAATATCTTTTTTTGCTGAGCTGGTGTCTTGCAAGTCTCACTGTCCTGTAGCTGAAACAGGACAATTCACCTTCCACGTTTTCTGCTCTTCCAAAGACCCTGAACAGAAGCTTGAGGGAGAAGGACCAAGCACACCCTTGGGTTAAAGAAGTGGGTTATAGCACACCAGATTCACCAGGTCCCTGCCTGCAGCACTTCACCAGGCTTCAATGTTTTCCAGTTCTGGGAGACCCAAAGACAGAGATGTTAATGTTACATTTAGTAGTCCAGTCACTTATCTTTCATCATTTACCTAATTTTAAACTGGAAGAAGCTTTTTGTTATCAGAGGAAGCCATAGGTACAAGTTACACCGTGTGACTGCTCAGTGTGCCAAGAAGAGCAACTCAGATTAAGGAAAAGAACATGCACATCTGCAGGTTTCGGACACTGTCCCCTTTGGGTTGCTCTGCACTTAACAGCCAACAGTCTAGCTTTATACTCCAGCTCTTGAGAATAAGTGGGGGTGAAGACTCTAGATAACCTCCATGCCACTCACTTGTTAGTTGACTCCTGACGTACTTCTCTTCTCCCTCACTTTTTTTTTTGTTTTGTGTGTGGCTGGAGTCCTCATCTGCTTAGCTATTTCTTTTACAGAAGTAGCTTTGTTTCTTTGCTCATCCATTGATTCTTTTGAAGTTTGACCAGATTTTCAGAGACCCAACCAAATCCCTGGGAAATACAACGCACAAGGAACTCAGGGTGGGGAACCACCACACCGAAATAGCTTTTTCTCCTGTACCATTTTACAAATCCCAAGAGAAGGAAAAGATACAGAGGCAGGGAGACCGTAACTGTTTATAGATCAGCAGTGTTAAACCACAGATAAGCATTTCGGAGAGTTCACACAATAAACTGTGTATCAACGTGCTGCCAGTGAAACATAAGTGAACGGTAAACTTGTAAACTGAAGTCCAACTGTCCAGCAAGTAACTACATCAGCTTTCGCAGACAGCATCACTATTCAGTCCAATCTCAAACGTCACCTTTGCAAACAACACATACCCATCTCCCTGGCACACTGGCACCTTTATTTCTCCAACATGGCTATTAGCTGCCAACCAATGTCCTTATTCACTCAGTAAATGCCTGCTCTGGAAGAAATGGAAACGGACTTGCTGCCTCCCTCACCACTCATTTCCCAGGCAAGTACTGCAGCTCCAAATGCCACCAAACCTCCATGATCAGATCGGTGGAAACATAGAAACATGGAATGGTTTGGGTTGGAAAGGACCACAAGGATCGTCTAGTTCCAACCCCCTGCCATGGGCAGGGACACCCTACACTTGACCAGATTGCCCAAAGCCCCATCCAGCCTGGCCTTGAATACTGCCAGGGGTGGGGCCTCCACAGCTTCTCTGGGGAACCTGTGCCAGGGCCTCACCACCCTCACAGTAAAGAACTTCTTCCTAATGTCCAATCTAAGTCCCCTCTCTTTTAGTTTATACCCTTACCCCTTTCCTGTCACTATACTCCCTAAGACACAGCCCCTCACCAGCTTTTCCAACAAGTTAAAATTACCCTGAACTCCCTGCAATCTGAGAGCTCCCAAAGTGCCCCCACATTAAGGAGATTACACAAAAATGTGAAATGCTCAAGTCATTTGAAATTGCCATGTGATCAGTGCGGGGTAAAGGGACATTACTGGACTGCTTTGGATGGTTCTGTAAAGCCTTGTAGCTTGAGATTCAAGCAGCACTAGATGTACACACATCCCTTTAGAGGTATCAGATGGAGATAGAATAGCAAAGAATAGCTGTCGTAGGGAGAGACTCTGGCTCAGGTAAGGTCTGTATGCCAACTGCATCCAGATGCAGTGGCTCTTCTTACTTGATAAGACCTTCTGGGAATCAGTGAATGGAAACTATTCTGTATAAGATACATATGTGGTGATGCCAGTTAGGAATGTAAGAAGATGGGGAACAGCACAAGGTATGTAAGCCACTAGAGAGAGACAGACCTGCAAGAACTAAGCCATTTTCTCAAGCCTAAGCACAAAAAAGTATGTGTTCCCACTTGCATCCCTATAGCACACCTACAGAAACCTCCAGAGAGCTGTTAAGATGCTTCTCTTCAGGGTCTGGTCCACTGTAACAGTGTTGGAGTGCTGTGTTCCCATCTCATCTTACAAAGGTTTCAGCAGAAGGTGGTACAATCGTTGCAAGAAAGCTTTTAAGAAGATTTTGATAGCACATTTTTCCTCCTCTCCCTCTATAACATCCATACTCTCTTTGCTTTTGGAACGGGCCAGTTCCCACCACTGTTGACAGGTGCTCAGAAAAATACTCGATTCACACAAACTTTATGCTTCCTGGTGGCCAGGTAGATAGAAAACACAAGTGCCCTGTGCTCTTTGAAGGGAAGACTGCAAGAAGGGAACAAGCTTTTACTGGATTTAAGAGCATTTGAATGAGAACATTTATAAACTAGAATGTAGGAGAAGTATCAATGGGGGAGACTATTATCTTAGACAGCAGGGGATCAATTCTTCCATCAGGGGACCTCTCTGCTGTGGATTTATAATGCTTATTATTGCATTGCAGCCTCAATATAATGCAGTAAGGGAAAGAAAGTTCTGGCAAAACAACAACAAAAAAAGCCCTGCGTTAACCACCACACAAAGCCCTAGGAAATTTGACTTCACTGCCTGCCAATCACAGAACCCACTTGCCTGTTGTTAAAATTGAAAAATTTCATGATCTGTCCCTGCAGGGAAGGAAGAGAGCCTGGGAATGCACTCATCTTACAAGCGTTTCTTTCCCACTTGCACGAGAGGGAAAGGGTGCGGGTGGTTTTGCTGCAGAAGGAAGCAACTCCAGGCTCCTGCTCCAAAGCCCATACTGCAAGGAGAGAGCTGGCCTGGTGACACACAAAGCAGATGTCTGTACGCAGGGGAAGCCCTGCAAAACCCGATTGACACAAAGGCGTTTTTTAGCTGCTCTGCAGCTCTGATTGCAACCACTTCCTCATCACTGCAATGAACTACCTACTAGAACCAGGCTTTTGGAGGGACACGTATCTGAATAGGAACTGAGCATTGCACCATGCCCCAGGGAACGGCCACGAAGATGTACCCCAGGGACACCCACTCTATCACTGAAAAAAAGTCATCAGTGGGCTGTAGGATTAGTTGCTTTGGAGATGTAAATTTGGATGTGCTACAGTATGGGTGTGTTATTTTGAATGCCAAATATCTTTTAAAGTTAGTATCATTTCTTAGTGTTGCATTAAGGGAAGAGGGGGCAGGGGAAAGAGGAGACTGAATTCCCCAGCTGAAGCAGAAATACAGCTTCTCAAGCTGCAAAATGAAGGAGCATGCAGTGTACAGATCCCAAATTCAGAGTGGGCTGCGGGGGAAACTGTTCCACACTGAAGTCTCCTATTTGAGTGAGGTGGAAGATGCACAGTGGAGTTCTGTCTTGGCCCATGAGTCAGAGAAAGACCATGTTTCTAAGTAAACCAGCACACAGCAGAAGCCTTTTCAAAGCCAATGAAAGAGGTACCCAGAGCTCACATTTATAAAGCGATGACAAGTTGCAAGAGAAGGATTCCATTTCTTACATTGTACATATGAGGATTTCAAGGGCTTTTGACTTTGTCTAATCAAAAGCCATTTTCACCACAACACTCAAAGACTTTGTGTGAAATCAAGATAGTTTCTTTGCCAAATTTTCTCTGGGTAAACTATTGCTCCTCACGTGCCAAGTTGAGTGAAAAGAAAGAGTAACAAGTTTTAACATTTTTCTCTGCTATTAGTCAGAGAGGAGAGTTAAACCGCTGAGGCTTAAGTTTTCCACAAAAATTCAGTCTAATTAAAAAGAAAAAATGCATAGGAAATTTTACCAGGGTGCCTGAAAACAGGGACAGAGGATAGAAAAGCTAAGACGGCTCCAGCCAAATCAGCGTCCTCTTCTCTCCTACAGTAAGTTACATCCCTGTGATCAAGGTATGAATTTTGCAGAAGTTCAGTCTGAGCTGCAGACTTTGCAGCGTTCCCACACAGTAGAAACAAAAGCAAGAATCTCTCACGCTGCTTGTGAACGTTTCTGCAAGGCAGCGCCTCACCCAGTTCTTAACAGGAAGCTTCCCATTAACAATAAGAGAAGGATGACGAATGAATGCTTAAACGCTCCCAAACCCATTCATTTCTAATTGTTTTATGACATAAACCAAGCTAGTCACACAAATGTTTCAGGGAACCTGTATTCTATATGTTCACGATGAACCAAAATGGTTCTCTGGCATATCTTGTCCCTGCGCTGTACTCCATGCTGCACAAACTTATTCGCAGGCGATCTTGAGATGATGCTCTGACAAACACCACGCACACACACTGCAAAAACTCAAGAACAGATTTGCATCTCATAACCCACCTTTTCACACAGTTTGTGTCAAGTATTGCTAGAAAAGAGGGGGAGTAAACAACCTTCTGTTTCGTAGAGATGAACGCAAAGTCACATCTGATATGCCGTGACTAGCCCCCAGGAGCAGCCCTACACTGAGGAGCATGCAGGAATTTCCCACTGACCACCTGTTCTTGAAACTGCAGGGGGAAATCCCACACACTCTGGGATGAAGGGAGTTCAGTTAAAAACAGCCCTTAACAATTACAGCTGCAGGTTATTTTTAATTGAATTCAGATGATGAATGTGAACTAGATGATTTCAAGTGAGATAAGCAGGGAGATTCTTACTCTTGTCAAGAAGTTACAGAGCATGCGCTCTCCTCAGCCAGCCTAGAGAGGAACTTTTTAATCACTGAAAGAGAAATTATGGGTCCAAACTATCGAGGTCTTCAGTACTCTAAATAGCTTGAGGGCAAGTCAGCACGAGGTGCTGGCTCTCTCTAGACAGACCTAGAGGGCCTCAAGAAGCTACCTGCGGAGCTGGTGCACAGCTCTCCCTGTCACACCAACACCATGTCTGTTCTCCATCCTGGAGGAGGAGGGGGGGGGATGTTCTCACTCCTACTGCACAGCAGTTCAGAGCTGGCTACAGACTCCCCACACCACCTCAGATGCATTGCTGAAACTGCCTGAGCACCGGAAAAATAAGACTAAGATTTCCTTCCTTCCACTCTTAATCTTGTCCATCTAGATGATAAGTCCTTTTACAAGTAAAAGATGCTGTGAAACAAGAAGGCAGCCAGAGTTTTCAATAATAGAATAGAATAGAATAGAATCATTAAGGTTGGAAGTGACCTCAAGGATCATCTAGTCCAACCATCCCCCCACCACCTATTACCCACTAAACCACGTCCCTAAGTACCATATCTAACCTTTCCTTAAACACCCTCAGGGGATGATGACTCCACCACCTCCCTGGGCAGCCCGTTCCAATGGCCGACCACCCTTTCCAAGAAGAATTTTCTCCTCATCTCCAACCTGAACCTTCCCTGGCGCAACTTGCAACCATTTCCCCTTGTCCTGTCACTAGTTATCTGCGAGAAGAGGCCGACCCCCAGCTCGCCACAACTTCCTTTCAGGTAGTTGTAGAGGGCAATAAGGTCTGCCCTGAGCCTCCTCTTCTCCAGACTAAACAAGCCCAGTTCCCTCAGCCGCTCCTCATAAGACCTGTGCTCCAGCCCCTTCACCAGTTTCGTTGCCCTTCTCTGGACACGCTCCAGGGCTTCGATATCTTTCTTGTGGTGAGGGGCCCAAAACTGGACTAAACCATGACTTTGGTCCTGCAGTGCTGCCAGCTGCTTTTCACTTACATTGTGCATTCACGTGGTAATTGGATGCTGAAACAGAAGCTTTGTAGGAACAATGGATACCCCTTGGCATTGGCAGAGAATAAGAATGGGTTAGTAAGTTTGGGATATTTTTCACAGAAGCTGACAAAAACATTAATTAAACTCAAGACTATGTCAGGCTGAATAACAACAGAGCAATGTGGACATGTGCACAAACTATTAAGATGTCCATCTCCCTGCACCGCAGCATCTTTTATTTAGATTCTGAGCTCATTTTATCCATGCACGTGGCAGAAGTGTAAAAAAAGACAAAAAGTCTTTTCTAGGCTATTGTTACATAGAAATACAAGTAAATTCACTCCAGCGGAACTTGATCAACACTCATTTCTAATGTAATGAAAAGAGCATACACGCAGCTCCTCCCTTTCCCTCAACCCCAGACCTTTGAGGGACATTATTTCTATTAGGAAAAAAATGAACTGTAAATGCATGTATGGAAAAGAAAGGGATGAGCAGAGCTTGGGGGGAAAAGTAAAAAAATCATGCCTAAAAGCATATGCAGTGTTTCACAAGATAATTGCAGCAAAAATAGGAACCAGAGCAGAACCAGATCAACACAGACAGCCTGCACTACATTCTCATGACTGTCTCAAGAGCATTTTAAGGGAAAGGGAAATGGAGGAGATAGATTTCTACTGAGCCATTTCCTGGTATCTCAAAGATGACTAAAAATAAAAATCAGAGTAGCAGCACTACTGAGTAGGTACAGGTCTTGCATACACCGTGCACATTCAATGTCATTGCCTGTATACTTGGAGCCAGGCATAGCTCAGTACCAGGTGGAATCAACCTATTGCTTAAATGCACCCCAGAGCTGCCACATGGGGGAAAAAAACCCCAACAGTTATGGCTCAGTTGTGTGGGATTTGAGCTGGTAAGCCCCCTGCAAACTCTTCCACAAACCTCCACTAGAGATCTAAGTTAGGTGGATAAATTTTATAAAGTTATGCTAAGAGAAGGAAAGGAAATCCAGCAGTTACCTGCCACAATTTAAATGCAAAATAAATTTCAGGAAGCCACCATCCAAAGAACCAGAGGAAGAGACATCCTGAAATAGCGCATCCCATGGAGTGTCCCCCTCCAGCCCAGCTGATCAGTTGGGGCAGGTGAACCACCCACCCAAAGGGAGTATCACTGCGCTCCGTCCTGGCTTAGCCCTGAGCTCCAAGCTGCTTATCACTGTTAGCCTCTCAGGACCCTTTCAGAAGTAATAGGCACTGCACTTCTCCCTGGAGTGTAAGCTGATTTGTTAACTAGCTATTGAAATTAGTAATCCTCAGTTGAGTCAACAGTTAGGCAGTTACATATATCGCCTTACAAGGAAAAAAATATTGACACTCTTATACTGTCAACAGATCGAGAAGTAGGCAAATATAGACAGAGATAGAGTATCCAGATAACCTGCCAACTCCTACCAATTCCAAGCAAAAATATATAAACAGAAGGCTCTCAGCTTTATAAGAAGATTTGCAACAGGGCAGCAGCTACACAAGGAGCCCTGGAAGCATCTTCTAGGCTGAGTTTAAGGCCAGAGGAGCATTTTTTGCTATCTCCAGGATTTTTCTGATCAGAAGGGCTGCTGATCTTATAGGCTTGAGCAAGTGGAAGGTGGTGTCTCTGTCTCCTCTGGCAGAAGCAGCAGGAGCTTACAGATTCGGCTGCAGCTGCCAAATAACCCAATGGAACTGGAGGAATCTGGATTTTGAGCCACTTTAAACCAAAATCCCTAATTTGATTTGAAAGAAATCTTGATGTTGCCATGCTCATTGTGGCTTGCTGACAAAACGGACACAGGTATTCCCAGTCTAGAGCCCATCCCAGATTTCAGAGATATAGTACATACCCCTGCTCTTCATCACTCACCATTTTCACCTGAGGGAGATAAACAACGGAAGATGCTGTGCCAGCAAATGCTTCAAATTATCCTGCCTGAAGCATCTTTTCTCTTCTATGCCTTCTCCCATGGCTCTGTCTCCTGTAGCAATTCCTTTTACATATAACCTGGAAGTCCTCCTTCAGCTACCTCCCCAGGGGGTCTTCTCCTTGGACACAGCTTTTTATATATAGCTGGGCCATCATCTGCTCTCCATGCCACACAATCTGGGAGGGACTGGTGCTTTAACAAGTTACTCCAGTGGAAGTACCTCTCAGAAGGTCTTTCCCTAAAAGGCAAAGCATCTTTCTACAAAATCAGGCTAATTGTTTTTCCTCCTAGAGCAGCTGGTAACCCTTGCAGCAATTAGTTATGGCTAAGGCAACTGAAAATGGTAGAACTCCTTTGTTGTGCAAAGACCTATTCTTTATGGAGATTACTTTAAGGACAAAAAGAAACCCCTCCATCTCTATACTCAGCCCCCTGCTATATTTTTTTTTCTGAGTCAGCTCAGAGAAAGACTATTCAACCCCTTTCCTCATAAAAACCACGCAGACCCTCCAACAATGACAAGTATCTGCTTAGGCTAACCACATGCATCCCCACAGCCCCTACTTTCTAACACACTCTTGGCAAAGCCAAAGGGACACATTGGTTTGTGGTCCTGTTGGAACTAAGTCTCTAATGGAGGCCTGAACCCACACCAGGCTGGGATTAGCATGCATGGAGTAAATATTGGCTGATGTTCAAATAATTAACCTCAACGGAGGGTAGAGCTGCAGTCGTGCAGGAGAAAGGTTTTAAGATATCAGCCATACTTTTCACAATATCTATGAAGGTTCAGCTCTGAGGACAGGCATGTTCCAGGTTTAAGCTTGTGAGGTGGAAGAAGACAAAATTTACCCTCAGCCCATCAAGAAATGGGCAAAGGTTCAGTGTGAGCTGCAATTTCTTCTACCTGAACCAGTTTGCCCAACCCTGGAGATGCTACTCAAGATATTAGCTTTGCTGAGGTTCCCATCTGACATCTTTCAAGGAGGGCAGAAGGGCTCACAGAACTCCAACTCCACCTTGGCTTATAAACCTGTCAAACATGTTTCTTGGCAAGGTAGCAAAGTCATTTCCCCAAAGGCATGGTGGTTTTGCTTTGTCTTTTACCAGGTTCTAGCCCTGTGGTGCTAGCAGTTGTCACTGGGAAACAGTCCCAAACCAAGAAAGCAAAGCAGAAAAAAAGCAAATAAATAAAACCCAACAAAAATGTTAAGACCATGGCTACACACAAAAAGGACATGTTGAGCAGACAAAAGCCAAGATGGATGAAAAGAATGACTCACTTATTTTCAAAAGTTTTTTGCCTGTTCCAAAGCAAAAACAAATGGTGGAATAAGTAATTTCCATTGTGTTTAGCTGCTCTCTGTGGTTTTTACCAGTAGCCACAATTGTCTGTGTTGACTTAAGTATTATTTATACGGTACAAGGAATGAGTTGTGGAAAAGTCAACCAGGGATTTGACAAACTGCAAGAAAGACCTTGGAAGTTTTACTTGTCTTCACTGTGCCTGACACTCACCACCACTGGCCTCTTTTGGTCTCTCCCTCTTTTACCCTTGATAAGAGAGTTTTGCCATTGCTCCTTCTTTTGTATTACAGGCTGAGAATACTCTGCAGGAAAACATCCAACACCAACAACAAAAAGGCAAACACTGGCACCTCATCTGAGAAAACATTGGAAATGGAAGAGGTAAGAAGATTAATTCATTCTCTAGGAGGAGGCTTACAACCATTCCGGCTGCAATGACACTGTCATCCCCCCAAAACACAACAAATACGGAGATGTGTCAGTGCAATAGGTGCAGAGATGCCCAACAGGCTCTGCACATGGCAGCCTTGGATTACCAGGATCAATGAGGGCAACACAGATACATCTGTGCTGATGGCGCACAAACCAGCTTGAGTCTGGAAATGACGTGGCCACATTTCCAGGCACCATTGTGCAAACCCAGTCACTTTGTTTCTGGACAGGAGTTACATGCTGAAATGGCACTTTTCTAGCCTGCACTTACTTACTGGCTCATTATCTCCAGTTGACAGATCCACATTTTATGCTCTACCATGGCAAAACTATGTGGTCCCCCTCTCCTCTCTCTTCCTTTTGCCTGTCTTGGCTCAAATAACATTTGAATTGAAATTTCTAAGCAAACAAAAAAGTTTATTTTAAACCAACTTTTGAGAACAGTTTCAAAATACTTAATATCTGTGGATGCAGAAAAATGTTTTGTTTCAATCAAATGTATTACAGAAATTTTATTCAATATTTCAAGGTCAACATAGTGTGTGTGTTTGTAAAAAAACCCCTGCTTATTATTTCCTGAATATCTTGACATTATTTCTCCCTCTTAAGATGAATGCAAACACATCTTAGAGTTCCCCAGGGAACAGAAATGTTCTTTCCTCTCCAGTTCTGCTGTTAGCCACCTGGATACATTGGCTGCATATTAGGACCTGCAGTCGAGTATTTACTGGGAAAGTAGACACCTTTATTAAAAGGTGCTTCTCATTTAAAATAGCAACTAGGCAATCTGGGATGAGACCAGAAGAATTCAGTCAATGCCCTATCTAAAAATTTCTCTGAACCTCACTATTAGAACATCACAGGCTTGCAGAGTTTGTAGGAACCTTTACAGGTTTTGATTAGCACAAGATCCCCCAGCTGCTTCCCTTGAGTCACCTCCTAACTTATCGATTTTAGTCTTGAATCAGGGCAGAAGTCAAATACAGACAGCATGATTCATGTGCCTCTCACTTGAATCCACCCTCTTCTTGGAAAATGAATTGTCATTTGCTTTGAAGTTATCTTTTTCTCAAGTTAACTTTTATAGGAATTGCAACCTGCTCGCTGAGTTTTTTGGCATAAATTGTTCTATTAGTGTGGCAATCTCACTGCAGAATGCAGCAGGGTGGTGACAAGAAGAGCTTTCCTGCAGCAGGGCCGTGCAATGCGTTCATCTCACTTAGATTTGTTTTATACACACGACAGCAACTCTACTGGCAAACGAACAGAATCAGCATCGGGTCCTAAACTGTGGCAAGCTTTTGACCTCTACAGCCTTGTCTGCTCTAGAAAAGTTGACTCTGGACGTCTTAAGTCAAGGCTTAAGGCACTGCGAACTTGAATAACCTCAGAATGATCCTTACCCTGCTTAAGAACCGTAGCTAATCTCAGCTATTGTCACTGAAAACAAATAAGAGAAACAGAGGTCCAGAACCAAAGCCAAGTAAATCTGGACTAAACACAGCTACTTAATTTTCTTTGTGTCGTGCTGCGTCCATACTGATCCTCTCCTAAGATGTTTTGGCAAGACTTCTCCAAGTCCAATTTTAAGTATGTCTTTCCCTATTCTCTCTTTCTAAAGCAAGATATCCTGCCTTAGGCTACCAGTCTCTTTGATTTGTACTGGTACCTCATCAGAATCTAGTGAACTGTCATCAAATTCCCTGGCTCCCTCTAGCCAGCTCTTGGTATTATAAATCTTGGACTTTTTGAAATTGCATATGAAATCTTCATTGGCTCAGCCATTCTTAAGCCATGATTAATAATCAAAATAATAAAATGTAAAAAGAAAAGTTAATTACACCCATGCTGGTAACTAAAGTGAATAGATCTCTTGCACACAAAACAAATCCCTGTACATTGACTTCCTCTGAGTCACGCCCCAATACACCCACGCCTCGCCTCGGAAAGGTATTTCTCATGTCATCGTAGCCTAAAGCAAACACCTACACTCTCTCAGAGCCTGTAGAAGAAAGAACCCAACCTTCCAGCATTGGGATCAAAGGTGCAAACGCCACCATCTTCCCCAGGATGTCCTGCAATTAGCAGATGATAACATGGACATGGTGGCTTGGCCTGAGGTCATTTTTCTCAAGAGAGAGGGTGTGTGATGGCTTCTGATGTAGCAATAAGCTCCAGACATTGGGCCAGGCGCAACAGAGGAGGACCCAGCTCCTCTGGTCTCACTCAGTGTGGCCCCTCTGAGGACCATAGTTTGGATATGGAGTGAAACGAGGCTCTTACACAATGTGCCTAAATTTTGACTGGGTCTTGCAGAGATGCTTGGACAAATATGCATGGCTCTGCATTCAAAAAGCAGGGAAAGAGAGAGAGAGATTGAGAAATGAAAGAGGAGACATGCAGTGATAAGAGAGGAACAAGGGAGAAGAAAAAAGGAACAAAAACCCATGAAGACTGAAGCGTTGGAAATGCTTTCAAGAAAACAGTCTCTTGCTCCTCCCTGGTCTGTTTTGTTGGGCTTGCATTTATGAACACATCCCCGTCTGATAGCTCCAGTTTGCTGCTACAAAACAACCCTAGGCTAACCGTTTTGCAGGGTCCCACTGCATGGGCAGGGTGTTTACAGATGAACACTCTTTGTGCAATGACCTTCCACAAAGCATCTAGCTCCTGAAGAGCATAGACAATTGAATAAGTATTCACACTCTTGAGTTAAGAAGGGTAGGTCACGTTACGGTCATGCAGTGCCCTTAGCTTGCTGTGAACCAGCTTAGTTTGAAAGCCTCAGTAAATCTCAGCCGCCACAGAGTGACCTCAGGTGCCTCTGGGCTGCAGCTGGTTCTCCTCACTGCTGTGTCACGCGGCCTCAGGTCCCTGGCGAGCCTTCTGCCTGCTGTGGTTGTTCTCCTGCCAACATTGCAACGTGGCTGGACATCAGTTCCCAAAGCTGATGGCAGAAGCCATTGCCTGGCCTGGCCTGCCACCATCACACCGTTATCACCCAGTACACCCGGTGCTTGCCCCATGTTGGCTGCAGCTTCATCAAGAAGGTCTGTACATCCCAATAGTAAGAACCCCACACTGGTCATATCTTCCAAATACCTGCTGGAGGCAGAGCAGAGGACACTGTGACTGTGTTCTCCTTGGGGCCACCAGACTTGTTGAGGAGGGCTTTACTGGGTCAAGTGCCCACCACCACCTTTGAGAGGCTGCAAACCACCAGCCAGAGCTGGAGCTGACCCTCAGTTCTGACAGATCATACATGGTCTGTGGGTTAGATGGTGCTCATCCTGGGCTACTTTGTGTAGCTCAATCATTAGTCATTCAGGGCAAGACTCTTGTAACATCCAAGCCTGAATCAACACCTTTCATGCCAGCAGCGTTAGCAGTATAACCAACTCCAAAACTAGGGGCATTAGATATAGAAAGAAAACAGCGTGATCAGTTTTCATGGCCAATGTATTATCTGCAAGGCTTTACAGCCTCAGAAGCTAGAAACAAAAGTTAAAACTGAGGTCAACAGAGCGAGTGAAGCAGCATTTTCTTGCCATGTACTGCCTTCTCACAGCGGTGACCAGCAAAGCAAAGGCTGGGGCCACTGAACTGGATTTTCAGCAATTGTGCCCTTGAGACAGATGAGAAGTTGGAAGGACTCTCAATTCCTTCCCAGCTCACATGTACATCTATTGCATCCCTGAACTTACAGAGGCTGAAAATCCCAGGAAACTGAGAGAGGTGATGTGGGGAACAATTACACCCATGTCAGTAACAGCGGGCTGAAGTGCTTCTGTACCTGACCATGCCCACGGTGTCCCTACCTTTCCTAATGGTATAGAAAAGGAACATAATTAGCAGCATGCAGCACATTGATGTGTTTCAAAATCTTTGCTGGAATACCAACACCCAGACAAACAAACAGAGCCGAGCGTGCTGCAACGAATATCTGCTCCATCTACAAATAAAAGCTCTCCTGATTTCAGTATTAGCAACCTGCGGTGAAGGATTCAGCCTATGGAGCTACCAGGTCTATGCCAGGCAGACATATATCAGGGCTTCTCTGCAGCAGCCAAACAGACAGAGACCCATGAAAAGGTGATAGTGATGGCACAGTTGGATAGTCCCGAAATACCAGTTTCCCCATAAATACGCAAATCAATTAAAGGTTACGAAATGCAGTAATTTTCTATGGGTGTAGCTACATGCTTTTGAATTTAATGAGCAAGTAAATGAAGCTGGGAGAGAGAAAGCAAAAACACACTTTTGGCTTTTACTGTTTTGTTCCTCAAAACCTACCCAACTTCACAAGCCTTAGATCACACCTGGTGACCCTTACAGGACCTTCCAGTTCGTGTCATCCTGCGAACAGTCAGTTACTCCTGCCCGCCATCCCCTTGGGCCTGATGACTCTTGGGAGGAGTGAGAAGTAGGAGAAGGAGAAGAATTGCCTGTCAGGCACAGGAAGTCAGACACTCAGATGGGATTTTTACAGATGGCGTGGGGCTAGAAACAACGGCTAGAAAAAAAATGTCAAAAAGCAAAGACATGCAGCGAGCACTGGGAGTGGAAATGGACTAAGTTCAATATTGCCCCTTTTTCTGTCCTTTGAAAAAAGTTTTCTTTTTCTCTTTTTCCAAAGCCAGATAAGGAACTTTTAGCATCCAGTGGGGTTTTATATCTCCTGCAGTAGGACATCCCTATCCCTACAAAGGACAGGCATCTGTGTATGCTCCTCTTTCTCAAAACGTAGAATAGTTTCCCAGATGAACTTCAGGTGAACCTTTCATAACGTCCCAAATTTGCCTCTTAGCTTATGACCTGATCTCCTGAATATCCTATCTTTACAACTAAACAGTTCTTTGGTTCTTTCAGGGCAAATGTGCAAAAATGGCTACAAGCCTTTTGGCTTATTTGCCTTGCTTACTTTACACAGTGAAAATTTCTGCTAATTAAGAGCCGTGACTAGAACCGTGACTTTTGTACCCTTTTTGGGGGTCATCCTTGGCAGCAGCCCATTTTTAATGAAGAGGTGATATGGTGAGTCATTCCACTGGCTTCCCAAGGCTGGAGGAACAATGCGGGCTAGCCCATGCACAGGCAATAATAGGCTTTCTGAATCATTCTGCAACGATTTCTTGGCATTGCACTTAGGAGATGAGATACACCTCCAGATTTCTCCACTCCCCAAAATAGAAGATACTGCCACTTGGGCACATTTAGTAATAGAAAAAGTAGGAATAGAGTTGCTGTGCCATTAGACCTGGTCATAGAATTTCCTTATCTTAGTGTTTGGTGCATGGTCCCATATTTGGTTGCAGTTTTCTGCTTGCAAACCCATTTCTGGGACCGCATTTGTCATGCTACATGCCTTAGTCCTAAATGCTCCAGCCATGATCAAGGACTTGGTCCCAGATTCAGGAACCGATGCTCCTAGGTGTGACTAGATGTCTGGCACTCTTTCCAGGAGAGGGCAGCACCCCTTGCTCATCCCAAGGCCCAGAACTACTAAAACCATTGCTTTCTAGTCACTAGGAATTTTGACAGTCAAAAAAAGAGATTTCTGCTGTGCTGGGATGTAGACAGAAGCACGCTGCTTTCACTGAACAGCAGGTATGGAAAGCAAGCACTTTGCTTCTGATTGAAATGTTTTTCTTAACCAGCAAGAGATTGCTTAAACGAGTACAAAGATTCAAACTCCAGAGTGTGAAATAAAGCAAGGAGAAAATTGTTAGACTAAATGTTCTTTTAGCCAATGCCTCCAACTTTAAACTGCTTATTTGGCTCTACTCCCAGCTTATTAATTTTACAGAACTAAAAATAAACAAACAAATTAATTCTGTAGAATTGAATATCAAAACCCAAAGAATCTACAACTTTTCATTAAAAATCCAGGGACAAACGTTTTGCCTGGCTTCTCAATCATTAAAAAAGAAATCTGCCTTCCAGCACTACTATATCCGAACAGGGTCTTTACCCAACAGATGCATCAGTAGGATCAATATAACAGTATTCATGTCCTAGAATAATTTCTGTTTCACTTCCATTACAGAAGGGAGATCGTGACTGTAATTGCCAACACAAGACCACTCTAGTCCTCACTAACATCATGCTATCCCAAACCAGATCTCAACTTTGTATGTTGGACGACTCCTGAGGTCAATTTACTGCTGCACAATTATCCCATTCTCCATGTAATGAAGCAAGGGGAATTCACTTTATTTCTAATAGAGAACCATGCCACAACCCTTACTTTAAATTTGCATTACAGAGAAACCTTTAAAAAGAAGATGTCGTTAGGCCAGAGGAGCTGGCTCTGCAACATGCTTCTTAGGTAATAATATCTTTCACATTCTGTAACTTCTGAAATATAGGTATGACATAAACCCTATGGAGGCTCATATCACCGAGATACTGCTAACTCGAGCCCTGCAGCCCTTCTCATTGGGTGCAGAGCAAAAACACTGCAGCCAATCACCCTCCCATAGTAAGCAAAGATGCTTGGATACTGTGCCCTGAAGTCATGTCCTGCCTTCTGTGGTAACCCTAGAAAGACTGTCTTTTCGGTTTGGGCATTAGATAATTTACAAAAATATCCCACGCTGTGATCTCAGCACAAAGGGCACACAAGAGCACAGGTGGAGCCCTGCCTTGCCTCGGGAGGATGCTAAGTTAAAACCAAAACGCATCTCAGTGCATTTGGCTTTCTGGATTGGGTCCTGGTGTTTGGAGAACATTTACTGTCACTCTGGGAGACCTCAGCTCAGTTCCCTGCCTTGAGACAGGCTTCTTTTCAAAGCAGGGGCTCATACATTGGTTTTGTGCTAGAGTGAACAGTTTTGAGGAAAAGTACCTTCAAGATAGATTTTTAGCTACTGTGGTGACACAACCACACAAGGGTACTAGGAAACTAGCCCGTCTACTTCCTGTCCTCCTCTCACACTGGTCAGGACACTCCAGTGCATGACGAAGTTGCTATTGCCTAATGGGCTGTTGCACATCATCTGATATGGTGCAAGTGATCATGTCCTGGTCTTTGCCTGCAGCAAACAAATCTTGGCTCTCTGTCCTCACAGGTTAAATGTAATTTGCTGCAAAGCAGGTGTCCACGTGTGCGCTGTTATCATACAGCAATGGATACTGTTGAGCTGCTGTTCTGTGAACAGTGCCTATGCCCTTCCTGGCACAAAGAAAGGCAGGCTTGACTTCACAGAGCACGTAAGCACATGCTGGCTGACATGCAAGCTGGCCAACTGAAGTCTATAAAACCGCTTTTGTGGCCACGTGCTTTGCTGGAGGTGAGTCCCTGTGTCAAGGGCATGAAAACGAAAAGTCCTAGCACCTGCATTTTGCTAGGCCAGGTAAGCTTTACGAGAAACACTACCTGGCCATCACTTCGCTGTGAGGCATAAGCCTTATGTACTGTGGTGTTGTTAAATAACTTCAAATTCTGGAGGTAGCATAGCTTATTCTTATGTTTCTCTTTTCGTTCTCTTCTCTTTTTCCTATTTATATTAGGTAAAGTGGTGAACTGGCTGAAAAATATTTCTTGCTTTCCTAGAGAGCTGCATTTGACATACTAAGAAAGAAATCCATCTCTTGAATGAAAGCTCTGTAAAATGGTGTGGCTTATAAAGCAGTGTGAATTTGGGGGGAAAAAAGTCAACTCTATGGCAAAAGTAAAGCTTGAAAGAAGAAAAGACCACTTGCAGAATCTGGGGAAGGAAAGGTCCTGAAAATCCAAAAAGCAATCAGCTAGAGATCTCCTGACATCTGCTATACCGAGAATCTTTTTAAGTTAGACACCTGACTCTCTGCAAATCAGTCATGGGGTTGTGTGCCTAATGTCTAAAACTCAGGACTGAGACCCAGGCTCATGTGTCATTAATCCCAGATAAGCCAATCCTTCATGATTTTGATCGAAGAAATGCAATCCTGCAAAGCAATAGGCAAGACTACACAGAAAACCGGATGCATAAAGCAGGACAGAAGATCAAGCTGCAATTCCACAGAGGCGTTGAACTCAGAAAACTCTTAGCTTTTTGTTTTTAAAATACTCTAGCTACAGAGAACAATATGGGCTAAACAGAGTCTCAGAATTGGGCTGTCTTCCAGACTCCATCTCACCTCTCCCGAGAGTCTGACTGACAGACCCCTGGTATTGCAGAACAAGAAATGTTTGAAGGCTGGCACCTCTGGGTGCTCCTGTGAAGCCTGAGGTGATTAAATATCTGCATCTGTGGTCTTGAATAAATACTAAATTTCATGGAACAATTTTGCTTCAAGTGCATTCCCTTCAAGTACAATGGAGAAAATTTTTCTTTACCAAAAAAAACCCAACAAACCAGCAGGGGGATGGGGGTTTCTTTTCATTTGGGAAGGTCTGTGGAGAAAGACAAGGAAGGTCACAAACACTCTTCAGTGAGGTACATTCACCCTGAGTGTTTGTGTGAGCATCATGAAAATATTGCGGGCTTCGGCTAGCTGGGGAGCAGAAGCTGTGCTCTTCAGGCAGGTGACCGATGAGACACTCCTTGCGGCAGCTGATGACTAGTGCATAGTCAGAACAATCGTTGTGGTGAAGAGCATCTGAATAACCAGCAGGGTGGGTGGATGGCCAACAAACTCAAGGCGAATAATTTCATGCAACGAAATCTGTTAAATTGTTTGCACAACATGGGCTCGTACTTAAGGACAAAATTTGATGATAAGTTTTGTTTGTTGAGGTGAGAAGTGATGGTTGCACTGGATTTCAGAGACAAAACTAGATATTTTGTAAGAGTCACTTTTCTATTCAAGAGCCTCCTTTTCCTCTGCTGAGTCCTGACCTGACGTACCTCAACCTCAGCACAGTTCTGACTGCTGCAGGGATGGAAAGGGCCGTGGTCTGCCAGGCAAGAGCCATATTCCAGGGACATGCTGACTGCAACAGGTCCTGAGCATACTGACTACGGCAGAGGACTACTTGAGTGTCACAGCAGCCCAAAGCACATTTTAAATAGCCTTGGCAATACACGGGGAATTCCTCCCAACTAGACCCAGACAGCTGTGAGCTTCATGGAAATTTTGGACCTTCATCCAAAGATCATAGCTCATTCTTTTCTCAGAAAGAACCAAATCAAAAACCATATGCACAATGCAAACTTGGTAGCCAGGTTTAGGTGTTTGGCTGTTATAGAAACCTGGATTATGCTAGTCAGTATACAAGTAGAGGGAAAAAAGTAACTGCTTACGAACTCAACTAAAATGCAAGAGAAGCAACAGATGGCCACAGGCAGCCAGCGGGGAGAAGAGGCAGACACCAAAGACTTCTGCACAAAGAAGTGAAAGTCTTCATACCAAATTCAACGCTTTTCAAGCAAAATGTGTGAGCAGGAAGGAGGATCTCCTCCTTCCCCTCTTTCGTTCTCTCTATCAGATTGAAAAAGAGCACATGCACATGTGAGAGAGAGACTTCCTTAAGCTGCCCTCCAGAAGAGCAGGTAGGCAGCGGCAGCTTTGAATTCTGTGCTTGGGGCAACTGCTGCTCTAATCTCCAGTGATGTCTATTCTCTGTCTGCCTGGCTGTGGGACTACAGAAGACCATATTATTTTTTACTTCTTTGTCACGTACTTTGTCAACTCTTGAGAGGCAGATGTTACTCCTTTCCTGTGACTGGATACTCATTGCAAATTTCTTAAAAACTGCCTGCTGAGTAGTTACTAGCTTCATTTCTTCCTCAGTATGAAAAGAATTCATCATTGCCCTAGAAAAAAATAACCATTTTCTTGACCAAAATTAAGAAAAAGACAGCTTTTGAGGAAAAAAAAAAGTAAATAATGTACAGAAACAGAAGAAAATTCATTAGAAATTAGTCCTCTGATGTGTCAAAGGAGTTACAAATGGAAGTTATCGCTTGCTCAAAAACACAAGCAGCAAGGAGGTAAAGTACATAGTGTCTCCAGTGTGAGTATATGAACACATTTCCATTGTCAGCCACAGCAGCAGGTTGCCTTCCAGAAAAACTAGCCACTACATGAGAGGAAAGGAGATCCATGGACTCCATGTAAAAACATCTACACCTGCCGAGCAAGGGTAGTGGCATGCATTAGGGACATCATGGCTGGCTCTCAGCCACGGTGAAGGCTCCCAACATTACAAACGACAGTACTTTTGACCAGGTAACTTGAAAGCCTTGCAGATGAGCTCTCCTTGCACCTTCATAGATGCACAGAGAATGACAAGCTGCAAATTCACATGCAGGGAAAACTTGTTAATCCTACCACATGTCGTCAAGAAAACACATTGCCGCTGAGGGGCAGCTGGAAGAGCCATGCAGCAGGAGACATGAATGCCACGCTCTCCTGGTAGCTCTGCACCAAGCGCATCAGCGCGCTCTCCTGCTGATCACTTTCCCAGACCGTTTATTGAGCTCGTAAAAAAAACCTCGAAACCCACAAACAAGCATGAATTGCAAGGGTGGCAGGCCTCCGAGGGTCAGCAAGCCTGTTAACACCCTGAGGGGCTGTAAGTGCCTTCATTAGCTTTTTTGCCAAGTCTACTTCTGCAAAGGGTCATCCAGGGAGCAGAGGGAATGACAGCACAGTGTGAAAGATGAGAGGGAAGGAGAGGAGGGTACGCAGAGGTGCCCGGGCAACGCTGCCATCCATCAGTCACGGCAAGCAGCTGCCGGACCCCTGAGCGTAAAGGGAAAGGGACCAGGGTAACCCATTTGTTTTGCTTTCACCACGTTCTCTGCACAGGTTGTCACGGTCCTGTATTGCCATGTCCCCTCATGCACGATGGGCTTACCCAGCACCCATTCCTGCAGAATGCAGCCGTCCCCCTCCATGGTCCTCACAGTGACTGATTTAGGGCACTTACCATGGCAGTGCAGCTACAAAAGAGAGCCTCTGAGCCTGAGTGGCAGGGCCTGAGGGCACAGGAGCTGGCATGTCCAAGAGGAGAAAATCCTTTCGCCCCGCAGAGGCCCTGACCTGTGCTAAGAGCTGGCCGGTTCCCACAGGACTCCAAGGCTCCCAATCTGACCTCAAAACTCAGGTCCAGTCCTGACACCCCTGGCATATAGGTGAGTTCAGTGCAGAAAATGGTGCATATCTGTCCCTCACACCCAAAGCTGTCAGGGTGAGGCTCACAGCCAGCCTGGACAAGTTTAGAGATCACCACTTACTTATTTGTGCAGAAAGCCCACTTACATGTGCTTTACAATCCCACATCATATATCAAAGCCTCTTCTGTCACACAGGCACATATGTAAATCCTTCAAGCAGACACTGACCTGAATTTATCCCATCTCACTCCCATAAAAGCATCCCATTTTAATTCTCCATGGTGATGGACTCATGGCACTGGACACAGCTCTGCTCAACCACCTCTGGCATCTGCCATGGAACAGCGATCAGAAACTTAGCAGGGTGGTGGGGTACCTTGCTGGGGCCAAAACAGAGCAGGATTTTTCTGTAAGATTTTCTACTTTTCAGAATAGCAGCATTTTTCACCAAATGTAACATACAATTAAAATCCAGCCTTGATGAATCTTTCCTTGGGTTGGGCAAGTTTCTAAAATCCAGAATGGATTTTCTGATAACTAAAGGAGGGAGAAGGTTAAGAAAAAAAACAAGCGATTTCTTGCTGCGCAACGACACCGTGATCAAGTGCAAAACTGGAAACCTGGGGCTGGCATCAGCTCAAGGAAAGACCAGTTGGGTTGCTAAAACTTACGTGGGTGGAAGAGGTGACCGGACACATTCATGGAATTTGCAGCCATTAAGTATAAAGACAGTAGCGGGATGATCTGGGAAAGGGCACGGGGCAAACACTGCTACTTGTCCTGTTTTCAGACTTATTCCAAGCCATAAATGGGTACAGCCAGAGACACAGTTCAAGCTACACAAATCCTCAGGCAGTATGGACATTTCTTAGTGGCTCTGTGAGCTCCTTCTGGAGTTCTCTTGGAACTATTTAATTTCCATATAAATGTCTAAATGGTCATTGGATTAAAGTACACACCTTGGATGTTATAGTTGACTGGTCAGGGCTGGCAGATGGTATGGAAAGCTCAAACCAAGTTCCCCGACTCTCCCTTGGGTTTCAGCATGTGAAACTTCAGCTGTCATTGCAGTAAAAGACCAAATGACATAATCTTGAGAGCTCCTCCAAAATTCAATTCCCCTCCAGCAGCTCCAATTCCATGAAAAGTTGAATTTGCAAAAGGTTCTACAATATTATAAGCTGATGATATCACCCAAGACACTGGCAAATGGCTCAAAGGTCCCAAGCTCTGCTTGCTGGTAACCATGGCACTGCAAATTCTGTTTGCTAAATACTGGCCCTGAAAGGGAAGGCAAAGGTGAGAAGCTTGCAGAAGGCAGGCTACGGTGCACGTTGCTAAGCCACTGAGCAATAACATGTTGTGTGTCCTGTGGGAGTGATGGCATCAGTCAGAACAGGCACGTGACTCAGCCCTACCAACATCGAATTGAACCTTGTAAAGGACATGGCTAGATTTAATTTCTACCTCCTCTCATCTGTAGGGGATACCAGAAGAAGAAAATAAAAACTCAGCAAGAAAACCTTTTCAATTTAATTCTGTTCGTAGAAACATCAAAAGACCAAATTGCCAAGCAGGCTAGTTTTGCAAATGCTGGATTCTTCCCTGATAAAGATAGCCAGGCCTTTTCAAAGTCACCCATCAATACTCAGGAAGTAGGAATACAATTAAATTCCCAGTCACCAGGAACCACCACCCTCAACCATCCAGGCTTTGGAAATGAGGCTGGTGTTGGACAAGAAAGCAAGAAGTGAGATGGTTCCTGAACTCTTGCAGCCTTAGGAACACAACCTCCATTAATCTTATAGTGAGAAGCAAAGAGCTTTGATGCTGCCCAGTGAAACTCAGCACAGGGATCTCCTTGTTCATGAAATAACCAACTGGAAGTGGTCTGGCCAGGCTATGCCAGTACTGGAACCTGAGCCCAACATTGTGGCAGCTGGGTCAGCCTCCCTAAAACTCTGCACTGCTTCATGAAAACTGTCCTTTGGCCAAAAAAAACCCTGAAGTCCCCATTAGAACCACATGCTTTTGAAAATACTACCTGCCCTTCAGCCTAAATATCAGCCAGGGAAAGAGGGGAAGGGAAGCAAACAGCCACCGAGTGCTGCAGAGTAGGTGCAGTCAGCAGTCATCCTGCTGAGTCACTCCTGTTGTCTCCGGCACGTTGGGGTTTAGGGTAGGATAAGGTTCTCTGCCTGGCCACCCTACACAGGTGTTCCTTGCAAGTATGAGTGTTGAAGAGCCTCAAGTGCTTCTGCAGAGACTAAACTGAATGTGGTTAGTGCAAGTCATAATTTACCAATACCAGCTGGCTCCTGGGATGAGCAGAAACATGCTGGGGTCAGGATGTGTAAAGTAGCCCTATTAAATTATTTTTCATTGGCTGGCTGTGCTCATGAATGCAGTTTGCACATAACTCATGAAAGGAGCTGTGGTGAGAGCAGGTGAAGGAGAGGATGAGGTTCTTGCTCGCCATGATTGCAGTGTGGCTAGTCTAGCAGACACCATGGGAAGTCTTTTGTTGGGGAGCAACTCCTGCACTGATGTTCAGAGTGGAGGAGAAAACTCACATCAGGAATCCCACTTCTGCTGGGAGGTTCCCTGTCTTACAGCTGGCAACCTCTCAAAAGAGACAAAGTCAAGGAATGGCGAGCGCATCAGGATGGAATAAAAGCAACCCCTATTGCTTCCTTCCCCAGCTCTCTGCAGCACGTGAAACTGTGCTTTGGAAAAGTCTAAATTCACACTCTCTAATTCTCTTGATTCCTACATGCATCAGCTCTGTCCTTCTTCAGCACTGTAGCATAACCTCCAGAGACCTAGTTGGGCTTCTTTATTTTCAGAAAGTCTGCTCTCACAGCATTTTCAACTGAATTTAGGGCACTAACACAACCAGCTCCTCTTCTTGTACCCAAAACTATTAACCAGCAAGCTTTCTACCCCACATCTGTGACAGTTTCAGGGACAGGCCAGCACCAAACCTCTGGTTTGGAGACTGGCTATTTTATAACGCATGGCTCAGACTCAAAGGTCTGTATACAGGATCAAAGTGAAGTTTCACCCCATTGTGTCTGTGGCAGTATTCTCATGCTTCATAAAGGTTCAGAGTTCTGTGCCTTCAAATGCAAGAGTACCACCCACTGCGTCAAACCTCTGTCTGGGAGGCTCAATGCCCCTGTTACACACCAAATGTCTGGTGGGCACTTACTGCATCTTCCGTCGGTGAATGCTAGTTAAGTGAGAGAACATGTGCACTGCTGCACACACAGGAGCTATTCACAGCTTTCTGACTCTTTTTTTTCATGTCAGTGTCTGCCTCAGAAGTAGCCTTCACCATCAATGAGTGATACCTGCAGCTCTCTGCCACTTATAGATAACGCAGGTATTTAGCAAGAGTCTGAGTGCTGTGAAGCTACTGTGGGGTTGAAATGCTTTTTCAGAAGATGCTGTACTGAAGTTTAGGTATAGCAAGAGAGAGTCATAGACATGAACAAGTTGACAGATAGCCCTTCTCAGAGTCTAAGAGACCAACCACTGGGTCCTTCACCCCCCTATCCCACTGGCAGCAGAATCTGAGGCCACCTTCTTGCACATAACCACCTGGTGAGTTAAGTGTTTGCAGGGGGAAGCGTAGTGCAAGAGGAAAGTCCACAATCTTCCCTCCTAATTTCTTTTCAAGACCCAATTTAGCCATAATGCCTGTTACTTTTTACTTTAGGTAGAGAAGTGTACTTGGCACAAATTCTGCGTACCTTTCAGTCCCTGGATCTTCTCCACCCTCCATCATATTGAACCCAACATCTGGATCTGTGCACTTGTTGGAGATGGGACTCATTGCTCACATACATATGGCAACTAGCAGACACCGTCCCTGTATACCGCACTATTAGTGACAGGAAACAGCAGCGGTTTTTAACAAAGACCCATTACAAACCTTCTTAGTTTTCCAGTGAAAGTTTCGCCGCATTAGGACTGCAGGATCCACTTCGGATACAGAGTATCTTTTGCTAACCACACTAAGCTCTTTTAAAAAACAGCTTCTATATGACGAGAGGCTCCAATTAAGCACACAGCAGCCAAGGCAAGTTCGTTGTATTACCTTGTCGAAGGCACACTGAGCTAATCCTTGCGGAAAGTCCCCTCCAGTCCCCTGAAGTCATTGTAACATGCACACAAGTGTGCGTGCATGGGTATAAATAAAAAAATGCATCATGGACCTCGGTCACCAAATCTGGCCTTATTTGTAAGCGCTCCCCTTGCCGCAGCCTTTTCTAGCCTTGACGCGATGGGGAGGAGGAAGGTGTCACCTGTTGGTGTCCTTGACAGATGTAAGCGTGAGCATGTGAAGGGAGGCAGTTCAGGAACAGCGAAGGAGGCAAAACCACTCTCAGCAGCAATGAAGGGTCTGGCAGAGGCCTCTGAACAAAAATTAAAGCTACTTGGAGTAAAGGAGAATTAGGAGCTGGAGAAAAGGCAGAGCAGTGTCTTTCTGCTCTAGGAGCAACGGGGAGTGGTACTACTAGCAAGGCAAATTAGCACACAAAACCAGCCTCCACACAACCCGGTCGGTCTAGGGATGATCACAGCTTGCTAAAAAGTGTCTAAGAAAACATAAGAGAAATACGTTTTTGGACCACAACCGTGATAAATCTGTCACACAATCACCCCTGTCCTCCATGGAATGTATTTCTCATGTAAGGTGCAAGACCTGAGCTACCTTCTCATGAAATGTTATGATTTTTAGAGAATTTTGCTTTTGTTTATAATTTTTTGTGCTTGCCAAGAACTGTTTAGATTTAGCGATTTTCCTGAAAATTTGAAACAGACAGGGAATTTGTTTCCTTGTTACGTGCCTGAAATTACTGAGAGAAAGAACATTTTCGTATCATTTTACAGATGCCGCTCTCCTCCTTCACCCATTTCATCATCCTATGTTCTTAGGCATACATGTGCAAGCTTCACAGCAGTGAACACAGTCGGACTATCTTGGGCTGCGCACTGATGTAATGCAGCTACTAATAGGACCACGCACCGCAGCTCAGCATCTGGTGTATCCTCTGTGCAAGATATTAAAGCAAAGGAATGGCTCAATGAGCGAATATATTAATTGTTTAGCTTTGGCTTCTTTAATCAGAAACAATTGTATCCTTAAAGAATAGTGAAAGAATATCGATTTAAAGTGTGTCTTTATGCACGCACGTACACACACGTGTGCACATGTGTAAAGCCTCAAACAGACCCGCACTGAGGATGCACACAAACCCCTGTGTTAGCAATGCCAGAAGGCCACAGGGAAAGAAAAGTATTCTCTGCTTAGCTGAGCACTGGGAACCTGTATTTCAAGTCATTTCTGTTTGCAGAACTAAGCTGAACTCCCCTGCAAGCCAGAGGCAGAGCAGCTCTCGCTCCCGGCAGGGACCCCAGCTGCAGAGCTCCCTGTGTCCCCCTCTTGCGCAGAGGGCAGCTCGCAGCACAGCCAGCCCCGAGAGGGGGAGACCTCCACGGCAGGCAAGGGCAGAGTATGTGCCCGTTCCCCAAAGGCCTGACCTGCAGAACCTCAGCAGCCTGCTCACCCTCAATGAGCTGAAGGTCAGGGAAACAGCAGTTTGGGAAGCTGCTGCTTAGGTACCAGGGAGTAGGGACTGGTCCTTCAGCCTCTGATGCCCAGGGGCATGAAAAGTGCCCGACACCTCATCCTTATTTCAGCAGCGCTTGGGCAGCCCAGGATGTTCCAGCTTGGAGCAAGTTTGGGCAGGAGATTGCAAGTGTTCCCAACACAAGGGATGTCCCATTTTTTACACAACCACACAGCTGCCATACCAGAACTGGGCAGAACTGGAAAATTATACCATATATTAATGCGGCATGTGAGAGGGTTACGGTTTACCTTTTGTTCTTATTTAATGAGAGGGCGGGAGAAGAGGGGGTTAAGGGAGGGGTGAGATCATGATAGATGAAGAGAACTTGCTTGGCTAACTCTCCATAGCCTGTAGCTACTGCAATATTTATGAAAGGGAAGGTGCACCTTGGCAAGTTAACCTGCCTGAAATTGGAAGGTTTCAGATGAAAGGGAAATCCTGTAAAGTAAAATTGAGCTGTGCTTGAGAGGAGCACAGTGGCAGGGTAAGAGAAGCCATCTCCTCACCAAGAGTTTCCACTTCTGAATGCTTCACTTTGCCCCCAAAAAACCACAAAAGAAAGCAACCTGGCCAGGCCTGTCCGCTCCCAGAGCACAAGAACCAAAATCCCTCTTCTCCATTCGGCAGAAGTCCTCTGGCATGTGCTGACACTGCTCAATTGCACTGACCATGGAGGTGGAAGGACCCCATCCTGACATTGGCTGATTTATGCTGCATTTTGCTGAATTTTGAGATTATTTGCACAGACAGGGCAGGGCCCTTGGGTGTCCATTACAGGTCTGCTTTTTCAAGAGGAAAACCTTGAAGATGCTATCATTAGCGGCATTTCCTGCTTCTTGTACAATTCTTACTGACTCAAAAGAAAAAGAATTTTCTGTCAATATTACTGAAATTTCTTATTTACCAAATACTGCATCAGTGTAGGACTTGGTCGTTTTTAGAAGAAAAAGTATCATTTAGAGGAAAAGAAGTATGAATTTCAAGATCCTGCAAAATATTCCCTTGATTTCTTTTTAGCAAAAGACATGGAAACAACTTTGAAAAGTTTCAGAAAATATTTGATATAATACAGATAAATTTTAATTAAGATCTTGCCTGTGGGCAGACCCACAGCCCTGGTATCTCGCCTCTTATCTACCAGCACAAGGCACTCCCAGTATCCTGTGCTCCCATGGAAAGAGCAATCTCTGAGCACACAGAGATGGCTTTCTTTATTTGCTTAACTGTTTCCTCCAGAAAGATGGCTCCAAATCAAGGCATCAAGCCACAGTTGCAATTGGAGGAGGGTTTATTCTTCAATTTGGATGAAAAATCTAGATCTTTCTCATTCTCTCCTCCCACTAAAGTGAAGGGTTTCAACCAAACTGGATGAGTGGCTGTACTTTCTATTGCTTTCATTTTTTAATTATAATTTCCCTAATTTTGATCTCGACCTATCAGTAAAAACAAAAGAGCGGTCTGAAAGCTTCAAACAAGAATGGTGTGATTTTTCCAGCAGTTTTTCCTTATTGTCCCTCCCTTCCCACGCCAGCCCTGGCGCATGGGGGCAGGGGAGGGGAGTGCTTGGCAGTCTGCAGGTTCTCACACCCCTCTGCTGTCTAGACCAGGGCTATGTCTGATTTTCTATTACCCCAAGGCTACAATTTCCAGTGAAGAAAATATTAAATTTAAAACCATCTGCCCGTCTTGGCTCCCCCTGAAATGTCAAAACCCGTCAGAGGCCGAATTCCCACGTTTGGCATCAGAAACCCTCCTGTCCGTTTTGCAGCTTTAACGTCGGCGGTCCTCAACCCATGACGTTAAACGCTCACACAACGTGTTTGGGGCAGGGATAGACATTCATGTAAAGCAAGCATTTCATGAAGGTGCTGAGAAAAGAGCAGATATGGCACGGGGCAATGGTGCTGGGAGCCGAGGAGGATTTAACCAATCTACATTTACTCCTCATCTGACTCATACTGCTGTCCTCCGACCTTTTCCTCCAGAGACCTTCGGCTCAAGCTTGCCTGCTGCCGACCAGGCCAGGGTTTCGTTTGCAGCATTAATCACAGGCAGCCCTCCCCGACGTCTCGGTGGCAAGCTGGGGTCAGCGTTGGTGTGCTGGGAGGGGAGGAGGAACAAGGCTAGTCAGTCAATCTGCTGCCTGGTGTCACGAATGATTTATGACCCGCTTCAAACCCAGCCATTGATCTGTCCTGCTTTCCCCAGCGTGCTTGTCAGCGTGTAATAAAGCCAATGGGAATTCCTGTGTGTTGAGTCAAAGAACTTAAGTATGCTCAGGTTTGCTTATTTAGAAAAACACACCTGAAGTCTCCCCATTTGGGAAGCGGCTCAAGATTTACAATCCTGTAGAAATTTGCAAGGGTAAGAACAAGAAATACAACCCCAACCAGCCCTTCAGGCAGCCGGCCAATTAATCTTTCCTTTGCCGTCTGCTGCTTGTTCGCCTTTCTGCCTTCAGCAGTTTTGGAAGATCTAAGCCAGGCAGCGGCGGTGACTTCCTCCCGCCTGGCCCGCAGTGAACCCCCGAGAGCCGTCCCGGAGGTGAACCCAGCGATTCCCTGGGCTGCATCTCCCGTAAGGGCTGCTCTGGAAATCACCTGCCACTCTCGGTGTGGGTTACCCTCGCGGCCAGGCCTAACGCTGTGCGCTCCCCAGCGAGGCACAGCCTCCTGCAGCTTGCAAGAAAATGTCTGCCCAGCTTGGGGATGGCTTGAACTTAGAGCACCACTGACCCCAACAGCTCTGTAACTGGGGGACCTTTCTAAGAACGGTTCTTTCATCACCTGGGCTTGCTGCGAGGAGGTCAGACAGGATATGTCTGTGTCATTGGCGCCACAGGATGGTGCATGCTAAGGGACAGCACGCAGCACCGAGTTCTCTTCCCACTGCTCCCTGAAGCCACAGCCCCATGCGGATTTGCAGCCATGCAAGGTTGAAGCAGAGCACTGGCTGAAGGGCAGGTGAGTATTCTTGCCTAAAATACAGCACACATGATATCGCTGGCCACAAGGGGGTTAATATTGTTCTGCCCTTGCAGGATCTGGCCTTAATTGTAGCATCAGCGACTTCTTACTTCCAGTACCCATCAAGAAGAAAAAATTGCTCTACTGCTTAGCAGGGGCTATACATTTAAAATGCTGAAAGGATAACACTTGTCCAGTACAGTGGGGAAGGCATCTTATCCTCTTGCTTTGCACTTGATTAAAAAACCCCACCCAAAACTAATAATAAAAAACCCTGAACAAAAGAAACTCACATTTTTTCATACAACACTTTAAACCAAAAAATCTGCATCTCAGATCAGAAACATGTCAAGTAATGATGTCAGCAAGCTCCCAAAATTCCACTTGTAAAGAGTAGTTTTCCTAAATGTAGCATTTCTGATATATTCTTCTTTTTCTAATCAGAAATCACTGACTGAAGAAGCTAGTCAGAAAGAAGTCGGTAAACCCCAGCAATTTCTATTCTGACAAAATATTCACTTTCCCTGAAAAGAAAATTCCCATTAACGATTACTAGGCAGTAGAATAAATGAGATTGTAGAGCAGAGCTGTTCCACAGATCCCATTAAAACTGCTAACCGAGGAGCACTGCATGCTCTGTTTTCAGGGCACTCACAAATGCTCAGCTCCTCTGGAAAGGCAGAGGTGAACCATTCCCATCAGGTATCTCAAAAATCACAGAATTCCCAATCAGTGGCCACTTAGAAGGTGTTGGCCCTGGTTCAATGGATTTTAAATTTCAGCTACTGTACATGTCATAACAGTCAAACGATGTGAAAAGAGACATAGAGAGCTGCAAGTTCCTAAGAAATATTAGCGTCAAGTCTTGTTGAGTAATGAAGGAAAGTGCTCACCTATGGGACTTTCCACAATTCTTATCAGTTATCAGCACACTTTCCCCATGCCAGAGACACACATTCTCCAATCTTGCTTTTTTTCTGGGATGAACTTCTCAGCACGCTTGGGAGGGGAGAGACAAGCAGGAGGAGTAAAAAATCCTTCTTGAGCAAAGCACCAGAGTAAATGTCATTAAAATGTTGATATTTAAAAAACCCAGGCACATTTGGACAGCCCGGGAAGGTCACCCTATAGTAGTGCTGGATTCCTCAGCCCAGTGTATAAAACAGCTTCTGGTTTTGCACAGCCAAGCACTATTTCCAATAAAGCCCTTCTGCATCGTTGTATCTTCCCATCCTGCCACTCAAAGGGACAGGGGGAGTGTGGAGGAGGGGATCTCATAGGAAAAGAGGCCATTTTGTGTCCAAAATCAAAATTTCTAGGGCAGGCAGAGGGATTTCTTGCTTTCTGTACTTCAGTTTTCACTTATCCTCTTCAGTCACAACAGAACTGTCACGTCAAGGAGGGTGGACATTGAATACCCCAGCACCAGGAGTCACAGCATCTCCTATGTAGATTAACACCACTAACTCCTCCTCCTTTCTGGGGCAGCTTTTGTGACTTTTCTTGTCTAGAAGGCAAGTCTCAGTGTAATAAAACCAGGCAGTTTGTCCTACTTGCAACACAGATGCTGCCTCATTGCTATAGCGGAGGGAGGGAAGCTTTTCCCCAACAGACCCTGCCTGGCTAAATCCTATTGTAGCAACCAGCTGGAGTCTGCGTGTGAACAGAACACACATCCGAAAGCAGCTGGGCAGCTTCTGTAAATGCTGGCATTCACAGTCAAGGACTTGGAGCCCTGCTCAAGTGGAAAAACTGTCTGCGGTGCAATCCTTGCAGTAGGGAGCTCTTAGCTTCGCGATCAAACACAGGAGTGGTTTCCCTGAAAATCCAGAGACTAGCACAAGTTAGAGTAGCTGCAGGGAGAAGGCTTTGCTAGTACACTTTGGACCTTGACGTCAACGTTGACATCCTCCCAAACAAACAGGAATCAGTCCAGAGATATATGGCAGCCTCTCAGTGGGAAGAGTACAGATTTATGGGGATCTGGGGACACTGGTTTATACTGGCTAAAAATCTAGCTGTAGATATCTTACAAAACTTGGTAGAAAACCATGCAGACCACTGCCAAGAGGGGTGCTCTATCCCAGGGCTTTGGAGAAGGCAGAGGCAAAGCTGAACCTGTGCCTTCCCCCAAATCATCTAGTAGATACCCAGCGAGAGAAGTGCTGCATTTGAAACAGACTCATACTGTGCCAAACACTCCCTCACACTCTCCCAGATAAAGGGAGAGAAGTTGTTCTTTCACCTCCCAGATCAAGCCTGGAACAAGGCAATTACTTTGAAGAGGGCAATTTGATTTGACTCAAATTTGCCTGGGGTGAAAAACATCCATTACCAAACAACAGCTAGTAGGAAGGTGCTCGGTTTCTCCTGCACTTTCTGGCTATGTCAGTGGGGAACATGCACTCCAGTGGATTCATCAGAGCTAAAGGTGACAAGGTGGGGTTTAACACGAGGCACTGCAAGATTGATCTCTTTCAGACTTCACATAGGAAACAATACCAAGATGCTCAGCTCTTCACAACACTGATGGCGAGAAGGGGCGCATGGGCAAATAGCACGCAGACACCTGCCTGTCCCCTCACTACCCCAGAGACTGTTCCAGGGCAGGACCTGCCTCATCAACAAAACCACTGGTAAAGTTACCTCCAACAAACAGCAGCATAAAGCCATCAGTGGAAGGTGGGGGATAGTGCCATGGTGGGAGATGCTCCCATGACCAGGCTACAGCTAGCTTGATTTACTGGCTCAAATATCGATAAATCCCACATCTCTCCACTAAGGAATGACCTTACAGCCACAACTTCATTTTAACAGTCTGAATGTGGTTCATTAAAGCTGTCTAAATGCCAGATGACAACCCTTCGTGGAGGAGCATGCAGGTAGAGTTACAGAAGCACTTTGTGCAGACGCAGAGCCATCGCTGCTCTGGTGCTACGCTTGCTCTCAATCAAGGATGTTGGAAAGTGCTCGGCACAGCTGTACATAACTTTCTCGCTCAGTGGTTGGGTCTGCATATCCACCCACTCATGGGGGCTCATTCACAGTTCTGCAGCATTTTCTAGGCACAATCTGATGACGAGCAGCCCACATTGCCATGGCCTGAGGTACACAGCCACCAAGCACATGAGTACACATTTAATCTGGCAGCAGAAGCAGCGGTGACTCTTGGGATGCTCAATATACTCAGAGTCACTACGGGGGAAACCTCAGTTGAGCTACCTCGATCATGCGAATGCCTTTGAGGGCATTTCACAGTATTGTTATAACATGGCATCTGCTGGTTCATGCACCAGCAGATTCATTTAGTACTAAATGGGCAACGTTTTGACTAACTCCAGTTGTTTGAGCCAAGCTTGCAGAGGACACCTGTGTAACCATGGTACACATCACTACTGCACTCCTTTATTGGGCTTGAGCTCATGGCAGCCCCCTTGGAAAATACGGGAATATCTGCTTATTGGGTAAATTTTAACAACAGCCTTTGCGCCCTGCCTGTGTGTTAACGGAGTGTGTTCAAGTCATTGACAACGCCGAGTTCCTTGAAGTTGCTAATGGGTTAAAGCTGGGACATCTGGTGAAACACTAGCCTCAGCTGTTCCTCAAATGACATCTTCTTGGGTCAAATTTATCTCTTCTTGCCAGTCCATCTGCTCGCAGCCTGTCAATGGTAAACACTTGAGAGCCACAGAGCAAGCGAGGCGGCAGACAGCGGTGAAGGACAGCATCTTGGAGTCTAACTAGATAGCGATACGGGAGCAAAAATAGCTCCCATGCTTTCCCCCTCCCAGTCATCTTCCTCCCGCTGTGCTCCAGGGTCAGGGTCAGGCCAGGAAAGCAGTGTGCCACCCTGAATACACAGCCCAGACCAGGCCACCCGAGGGCTAATGAGAGACTTGTTTGTTCCCTAAGGCAACAAGGAAAAAGCCACCACACACAACTCAACACACTACTGTACTTGCTCATGCTTCAAATGCCCCAGGGGAGCAGGTCACACCCACGCTGCCAGCTGGTGAACGGTCATTTCTTTCAGGAAGGCACTCCAGAGCCTCCTGGTCTTTGCTTGCCACTCCTGGGCAGTCCTGCACGTGTAGCGCCAGCTCCAAGCAACGCAGCAGGAGGCACAGAGGACCCAGAGGCTGCCAGGGAAGGCACAAGATGAACGTGCTTCTCACTTCCCAAGGACTGTGTACGTTTGAGGTCTGTTGCCTCCTTGCGCATGTCTCTAGGAAGGACAGCTTTCTTCCAGAAGGCAACGATCCTCACTGTAGACATGACTGCAGCCCTGCACAGACACCCACACTCCTCTCCAAAGCACAAACACAACGGTCCAAGATCACCTGGCAGCCTGTAAAAAGAGTAAGGTGGGAAACCTACACGGCTTCCCCTGCTGCTCCTAGGACATTATGTATCTGAGGGGGGTAATGGTATAAAGCCCATCCAAAAGATGAAATATTGCAAGGAGTCCTGGAGAACACTGGTATGCAAAAGTGGGCAGGGAGTCACCTCACAATTAGGGTAACCTGGGAGAAGCAGATTAAGCTGTCCTTAGTGTCAGCTAACCAGCAACAACCTCTGAAGATGCATTAAACTGATGGATCACAATCTGGTGAATAAATCTTTTGGTTTAAAATTGGCAGGCACAGCACAAGGGCCACCATTTGCCAAGGACATATTCATGGTTAAACAAACACTCTGTGCTGTCATGTCTTGCTACCACAGCTATGTCCTGCAACTAGCGAGGATCACTTTCAAGTTGGCCCTCTTCTGTGTGATGAGAAATTTCTACCTTGACTCACTAGGATTCTTTCACAAGAGTGTCATAACATTGCGCTGTGCTATTGCAGGGCACCTGCTCGTGTCCTGATGCTGCCCAAAACATGGAGAGGAAACATCATCGTGACCCCCCATGGAGAAATGAGGCTTCTTAGCATGCTACGAATACCCTTGAAGAGAAAAAGCTCTTTCACCCTGCAGTGCTATGCAGTTGCTCTAATGAGCCACACAACTATAAGAAAAGCATTTGCCTTCTCCTTCACAGACTTCTCCATATCTCCAATTACCTACATCAACATCATAACTAACTCCCTGTCCCTGGCACACGCTGGCAACTGGCAAAGCCCACGTTTCAAGAGGTGCTTGATGCATTACTGCGCAGCGGATCAGGAGACAGACATTTTAGCATGCGTCAGACACCGCATTTCGCCATCCTCGAAACTGATCCTGCCAGAGTGTGCTCTCTGCAGAGCCAGGACTTTAACCCGAGAGCGCAGCTGCATTTTTAAGTATCATGTTAATACAGTGTCGTGGTGGGGATTTTGTTCAAGGGAGGATGGCTCCACTCTGACCTTTGGCTCCAGAGGCATGCTTTAAAATTAAAACCTTGCTTCTTGTGTGACCCAGCGCTTGTTTCTCTCCATTCATACAATAGTGTGATTTTAAGAACTGGTCACATTCGCATCTGCTAGCATGCATGGCACTCTGTACGTGCCAGCAGAGGCCAAGAGCAGAGCAATAAGTACTCTAGTATTTTTAACCCAAGAAGTCTTTTGTAGGTGTGTTAACACAGAAAACAGAAAGACCATGTTTTTGTTTATCTGGCCTGGTAGGATCCCAGCTCTGAGGTTGGGTTCAGAGCCACAGCTCAAGAATTACATTAAGTCAACAGTAGAGCCAAGCCAAAAGGCACCTTTGGGACCCTGGACGCTGGTGAAGAGGGACCAAAGAGCAGGATGGCCAGGAAAAGCAGGAGCAGCTCTGGGAACCCTGCTCTGCTTCTGCTGCCACACACTCCTTCACTGCGGCAAGTCCTCTCCTCACTCTGAGCCTGCTTCTGCTCCTGCACTGTCCCATCCATCATGCAGCAGGTAGCCTGGAGGCACTGTGTGTCCACAGGGTCTGCAGAGCTCTGACCATCCCCGCTGTGCATCCCCCAGCACAGTGAGTCTGACTTCAAGAAATGGGACCTCCTTATGCTTTTAATTGTGCTACCCTCTAGTGGCCAATCCCATCCCCTTGAAGCTCAGATCATTGCTCCTGGCAGAGGAGAGGCATTGGACTGCAAACCTTCAAGACTAGAAACCAGCTTGGTGTTGTGCAAGAATGACTTGCAGGTTTGAAAGGAGGCAGAGACCTGGCAAGGTCAAGCGGTAGCCCAGGCAGGGTGCATTCCACCACCCTGTCTCTGCTTTGACCTTAGGAAGGGAAAGATCACCCTACTCAGGCTGAGGGGCCTTGGCAAGAGCAGGGTGAAGCCAGCTCGGTATCAAGTGCTTGTGACACAAAACCCATCACCAAATTTGGCAGGGTCTCCAAGAGAACATGCATCCTTCCTCCTCCCCGCTTGCTTCCCCACTGTATCACACCAGGCACTCCAGCAGCTTAGACCCAGAGCAGAAACGCTCAATGTGTCAATAAAAATGGGTTAGAACTCAAGGAACAGTCCTTACAATTACCGAGATAATTGCTACATTTTAGAACCAAACAATACTTAATGGCACTCAATTATCTCGTGACAGGGCCTGCAATGGCAGCAACTAATTGCTTAACTAAAGACTTTCTTCTTTCCACCCTGTGTCGACAGGAACACATGCAATCAGGCCATTGGTGCAGGGAGGAGAAGAGATACCTGTTGTGAAAAGAGGGGTGAAGCAGCAGCCACAGCCGTGTTTCAAAGCTCAGAGGACAGGTGTCTTGCCTCAGATGTTAGAAGGATGTGAAGCAGAAATGGAAAAGCCCAGGAGGGGACAAGGATCACGATTTTTGCTTGCCGTCTCTGAACAGGGAACTCAAATGACTGCACAGTGTGACTAGTGCCACTCTTACAAGTCTAGACACCCTGCAGGCTCAGCTGTATGTCAGTAGCCTTTTTGTAGTTTATCAGTCTGGAGAGTTCATGGATACTAGCCAAAAAAAAAAAAAGAAAAAATCACCTGCTTAACAAACTAATAAGAGATTTTTCTTTGGTTACTTTCAAGATTGTTGAAAACCTGCTTCTTGTTCACCTCTCCATTGAACATCTCTCTCATAGGAAAGAAAAGCAAAGGGAAAATAGATATGCTTTCCTTAGAATCATAGAATCACTAAGGTTGGAAAGGACCTCTGAGATCATCAAGTCCAGCCATCAACCTAACACCACCATGCCTGCTAGACCATGTCCTGGAGCGCCACATCTATGCGTTTTTTGAACGTCTCCAGGGACGACGATTCAACCACCTCTGTGGGGAGTCTGTTCCAATGCCTCACCTCCAATGCCTTGTTATTTGCCATTTCATCACTTCTTCACAATCCTCTTTACTGTCTCAATAATTCTCACAAGCAGACCCTGTCATTCCACTTTGACACAGAACTACTCCCTCTCCTCCAAACCCCCCATCCCTTCTCACCAGCTTTTTCAGCCTTTCCTCTATCTGAGGGGGAAACACAAGACCCCAGACCATGCCATTACCATTGTGAAAACAACAGGTTTTTGTTTGCACCCCTCACTGCTCCTGTTTGGTCTGTTCCTCTGACCAGACAGAGCTCACCACAGAGCCAGCCCCAGGCCTTGTCTCCTGAACATTGGGTACCCTGGGTCCAAGGGCTGTGCCTGTTCAGCTATGCTCATCCTTTCCAGACTCATGTTTCTCAGGCATGAAGTCCCAAGGCTGTTTTGTTGTTCAATTACTAGCTCAACTCCCTCCCTTTGAAACCCCTCTTCACTAGTCTTAATGCCTTTTTTTTTCTACTGTTCATCATAGTTTCCACAGCACTAGTAAACAAACTAGGGTTGACTGCCAGGCTCAGATACCTCCTTGGGGGCCTTCAGCCTTATGGAAAACTGTCTGTTTTCATCCTGGTTTTGTAGGTTTGACAGTTTGAAATCATAGCAATAGTCTACTCTTATTCTTGAAGTTACTGACTTGTCCTGTAAAGTTTTGAGACAAAGGCTTCAAGATACACACCCACCCACCCCCAATTACACCTTTCAAATCTCTTTTTTCCCTCTTTGCTACCTTTACAGCTCTCACAGGCTAAAGAACATAGTTTCCTCTCCAGGACACCATGCTATTTTGTCCTCAGGATTTTCTCCCCATTATTTAAGCCTAGGAAGAGGACAGAATCCAGTGGGGTACTAGGGTTTGTGAACTCAAACCAGTTGCCTAGAAGAATCATTACTCAGTAAGGGAATAGTTAACATCTGCTAAAGCTGAGGGCAGTTTTATAGCAGACACTTCAGTTTGCTAGCAGCGCACCCTCTCCATTTTCGCAGGCATGCACATGGGCTAATTGTTTCACAGTAGTAACCTCACCTTCAATTAGCCACTCTTTTAAGTCTTTGATCTTTATAACTCTCCAGAGGACAGCAAGATTCCCACATAAAAGCCTTTTATTATTTTATTCCACTGTGGGAGTGACACTATACTGCTGTATTTATTAATAAGGAAAATCCTTACCTGATCTCTGAGATTCCCATTGAGTTGAGTAAGGATGTAGCAAGGGAGAAATCTCACTTTGGGAGGTGGCTCTCCCAGGTGCTGGTGATAAGGGATTACAGCCCCAACCTGATAGCCTTCACCTGCTCCCTGAGCAGACTGCTGCTCTGCTGGCATCCCAAGCATCAAGCCCATCCTGGAGATGGATTTCTTAGGGATGTGCCTTGTCTTACTTATTAATTTCCTAGGTTTGGGTTTTTATTTTTTTTTTTGGTTTGGTGTTTTTTTTGAGCTATAGTCCAATTCACAGTTAAGGATCAGCACACATTTCTTTTTCCAGGGAGCTTACTGCAGACAGTGGAGCTTGGCTACGTGCTGTGAAGAAGCCATCTGCATCTGCTTTCCCAGCACACGCTAAGGCAGGAGGCTGCAGCTGCTCCTGAAAAGCCAGTTGCAGGATTTTGCATCTTTGTTTTCTCAGGAGAAGGGTTGGGGCAGAGCAGGTAGCTCAGAGGCCCAAGCCATAGGTCTGGTCCCAAAGAAAACAAAATGTCAGGGCCTCAAGGCTCTTAATTAACTCTATTAGAGTGATAATCATGGCCTGCCCAACCCCAGAGGAATGGAAAAAACCCTCCAGTGTGAGACATGCATAAAGGTACTGGACTGAAACATGAATATTTTTGCTCACTGTCAGTGGTTAGAAGACAGTGTGGGGTGGGGGGAAGGGGAGAAGGAGAGATTCTCCGCTGGAGGACCTCTGGTTTAGCACCAACACATAGAAACCTAGAAATCAAAGAGATTTCTGTGAAGTGCTTTTGCTTTTTGCAGTACTGCTTTCAAAGCATCTGAAAAATTCAGACTCTGTATCCTTTCCAGTTCACTAGTGCACAGTAAAATATGCTCTTAATAACTTCCTTTTTGTCTTTTTATTTTTAGTTAGATTTGGCTTAAAAGTAAACCTCTTCTGCGTTTCCTTGCAAAGGAGGTGACGGGACAGTGCTTTAGGAAAGCCAGCGTGCCTTGCACATGCCTCTGTGCAAGACTTGGGCTCCGGTGACGAGGCTCTTTTCACCTCACAGGCATGTTCCTTTAGAAACTGGTCCGAGGGAGTGGGAGAGTTGCCTGGTGCTCACAGTTACCAGAGTCCAGCCAGTTGCTGGTACGGCAGCTTTGGACACCTTTCTGAAAATTCCCCTAGGTACTGATTTGGCACTGGGGAAGTAAAGCCACACTGTGCTTTGTTGTTTCTTGCTGGAGGAATAAGCAGAGGGGCTTTGTGTGGTTCTGCATAGCAGAGAGTCCCATGGGTCTAATAAAACCTTCTCCCAGTAGCAAAAAGCTCGTCCCTTGTGTGCGTCCTCCTCACCTTCTGGACATGAAAGAGACCTTACAGCAGCCAGGGTGAAGCCACCCCACAGGAGGAACACTCTGAGGCTGATGTGAAAGGACACATCTGGCAGGCCGTAGGAGGAAGGAGCTACTCAGATCACTCAAACTGCGTGGGTTTGGGGTTTCAGAGGTAGTGCTGGTGAAGATGTGTAATTATAGCACCCATAAGCTGTTTTAAACTATGAAATCAGCTTAATTTGTCTTCTGCCTTTGGAAGGAAGAGAAAACTTAATGTTACCTTTCTCCAGCTGAGTCGCAGCTAGGAGACACTGATCTGTGCCTTTCAGCAGGATCAGCACAGCAGTTTTCCCTGCCAGTTGCTGCTGTGTATCTCCAGCACACAGTGATAGAGGAAGTTTTAAGAGACAGCCTGAAATACAGTGCTGGGTCTGCATTTGACAACAGCATCTCCTGCCAGCTGCCCACCAGCGCGGCGCTCTGCTGTTTGAGCACGTGGGACATCAGTGTCACGGAATGCAGAAATCCCTCACCCACTAAGCACCCAGCTCAACCCAGGGTCTCAGCCCTGACACATCTCTATCATCTTCTTTGGTTGTAAAACCTACAGCATTAGCTCATCATTCATAAAATGCCTCACATGACAAAGTCTCTCTGAAGTATGGTTTGCCCCAGTTACAAAAAAAAAAAAAACCCACAAAAAAACCCCGATCACAAAGAATGCATACTCAAAATAATCAGTTAAAAGTTTTTCTTTGGGGTTCTGGTTTCTTCACTTTCGTGCAACACATACTTCATCTTTTCAAACTTTCCTTTGCTAATCTGGGAACTAGAAATTCACTTTTATCTTAATGAACACTGAGATGAGGGCAGAGAAGTGCAAGCGACTGACTGGCCCAGGCTTAATGCATAACCGTTCCCCAGCTGAACCACAGGCTCACCACTCTCCCAGCCCAACCGCAACAGCTCAGTTCAGCGGATGGTGCAGGAGAAGCATGTTCCTCTCAGAGCCTGAACCCTCTTCCGTGCTTCTGGAGCTGGCATGCTATAGGGCAAACAAAGGAAAAGGCAAGTAACATGAATTTCCCAATTAAAAATCACTAAACAGTGACACTGGAACTCAAAGTCAGACTTTATTTTCGGCTTTAACCCCAAAAACCACTTGGATGAGAGCCCTTCCGTGGTGTTGGCGCTGTGACTGCCTCTCACGGAGGGCAGACGTCATCAGCCATTTCACCATCTCTCTCCTTTCACCTCACAGGCCCCTTACCTTCACAGGCAACTGGAAAAAGACTGTACCAGCCAGAAAGCATGGTCTGTGCTGCCCTGGTACCTGCGGGTAGCATTCAATAACAGGTGCCGCAAGCACAGGGCTGCTCCCGCCCTGACCCTCGTGCCAGAAGCCTGTCAAGCAGCTGCTCTGTCTAAACTGTACCCTGTTTAACGGAGCACAGCGCCTGCCTTTCCTTCTCCTCCTCCGGGAGCTCATATTTCTCACCTCCCACTGTAACACTTATCGGAAAGTATATCCTTCACCTCTAGCTTCAGCGTCCCCTTCCCCAGGCTGGAAAGTCACTGATGATGGGGGTGGAGGGTGGCAGCTTGTTCTCAGCTCATCAATCCATCACAAACCCCTGCAGCAGGCTAGCTGGCTCCAACCCTCATTTATTTCCAAGCACAGAGGATGTTTGTGTTTGATCGGATATGCTGGATAAATGATTTCAAGCTGTGGATTTCATTTCATCACTAATTACAGACATGGGTTGAAATACTGCTCGTGAAGTTGGTGGCTAAAATTTCCATCGACCTCCCTGGCAAGGTGGGATGCTGGTCACCCTAAAATAAATAATAATGTAAATTAAATCAAAGGGGGGCACAGGAAAGGGATGTGCAAGAAGACATCATTCATATCATCCTTAACCAGGAGTAAACTTCTGGTCTCTGGTTTCCCATATGAAAGGGACATTTGCTTTCCTGTGTTACTAGTAGCTGTGAAACAGAAGAATGTCATTAAGGAGTCTCACAATCCCAGCTAAGATAATCCCCAGAAGCTTCTAAACAAGCCCCAAATGCTCTTACAACATCAGTCAGACCTTTCAGCTCAGCTAATAGCTTTAATATCCCTATGGATAAGAGATGCCTCTCCTCTGGCAACAGAGAACTCTCTGCCAGTCTCCTGCAGAAAGCCTTCCCATGAGGCTCCCGCCGTCCCGCTGCATGTGGCACTGCAGGGCTCAGGACAGGTGGCACAGCTTCCTACCTTCAGCACAGCTCACTTCCCTTTTTGCTCCATGCCAGCAGAGGAGATGACCCAGACTCCCTTTCTGAGGACATAAAGGGTCCCACCTCCAAACTGGTAAATCATGCAGGTGCTCAACATGGAGCTCCTCCCAGGAACCAGGAGAAGCAACAGAACCATTTAGTTTCTTACTCTTTCTTCTTAAATGCTACTGATTGTGTAGTAGGACATATATATTAATGCTTGGCTCTTTTTTCACAAAGACCCCAAGCCCTGAAGTCAGACCAGGGGAATCAGTTATCAAAACATCTCTCTGCACATCTATCGTGCCCAAGCAGGCTAGACTGACAGTCCTTCAGTGTCCTGCATGGAATGAGCTGGTGAGTTCTCAGCGCAGCCCTGCAGTGTGGCGTCCTCTATATCAAGTATAACATCACAAAGGAGAGACAGAGGAGGAAAAAGAAATCGGCAGTAGATGGGTGACAGGACAAGAGAAGACAACACAGCAAAGAAAGATCATGAGCTATGCTTGGTTACTAGTGCAGCAATACGCACTTTGCAAAGCTCACAACCTGCGCCCTGGAGCTGCTCCTGCTGCTGTGCCATGTCCTTCCCTGTGCACAGTGGGGCCAGGAGGTACCTTTTGGAGAAAAGCTGCTCAGCATTAACTATAATGCCCATGCTCAGCAGGGCAGCGTGGGCATCACCTCCCTGTCTTAATGAGGAACGGCCTCAGCATTGTGACCTTCAAAAAAATTCACTTGCCCACAGCTCTCCATGGCACCTCACTGGCCTCTAGAGCCTAATTCCTGAAATTAGGTACTAGGGCAGAGGATTTTGGTTTCCCAAAGAGACAACGCACTGGAGAGTGGCCAGAGGCTATGGGTACACTGAGCAAGGGTGTGGTAATTTGGGGGGAAGCTTTCTGCCTACAGGGAGAGCAGGATGCGTGAGAGCAGGTCTACAGCACTCAGCTGGAGCAAAATTACCAGCAGATCATCAGCTCGATAGCAGGATTTAGTACAGGGAGGGCCAGGCCAGGTGAGTCACTGTGCTGCTGCTGCCGGTGGCCGGGCCTGCTGATGGCTGTGATATCTCCATGAGCATGGAGTGGGGACCGGCAGGGAGATTGCCAGGTTAGTTATGGAGCCGGGCAGCAGATGCTGCCTGTGTCTGTGCTCCTTCACAGCACCAGATGCTGGGGAGGACAGAGCACCAGTGCCTGAGACCTGGCAGCTTTTTCCACTCACTACCTGCATGGGCTGTGCATGGCACAGCCGTTCGTCCCCCAGGAATCGGGTGAGGAAGCAGGTTTTGCTCCACCACAAGCTCCTCCTCTGGGGTGCACACGAGGAGCTGAACCGTGCCCAACCCCAGTGTGGCAACAGCTGAACTTTGCTCACCGAGCCATTGTTGAGCATCGGGGACTCAAGCCTGTGGCCAAGCTTCTGGGCAAGCCCAGACCAAGATTCTAAAAGAACTAAAGCAGAGGGGAAAAAAAACCACCACAAAACAAACAAAACAAAACCAAGAAACAGTCACGCTGGTCATCTTCAAGAACACCAGGCCCTGGTGGGGCATGTGGGTCTGGGGTCTGCCGTCCTCAGCTCAATCACTTGCTGCAGCAGATGAATGAGCTTGGATAACTGCTCGTTACTTCGGACCTTGCATACCCAGTGCCCTGCTCAGTCCACCAGGTACCGTCACATCAGCTATCGTATTGACACAGTGGTATCTTACCCTTTCTCTGTGCAGGTCTAAATAGCACTGGGATGGGCTTCCAAACAGGCAAGCTCAGTCTATTAATGAGGGATCACATCGCGCCAGAGGGTGTGGAGAGGTCCTTGACACCAAAATGTTTTGACAATCAAACAAACATCCCAAGCGACTCTAGGCATTGAGCACAGCTGATGTACGGGTAGCCAAAGCAGCTTTGAGCTGTCTAGCCGCGCAGTCACATAACAGAGAGCTCAGCAAACCCTTCCTGAGAAGCTGGGTGATCTCTTGGGTTACTGCTACACACAAAGCCAGCTGTCCTGTCTGCACATCCAGTGCTACCTAAGCTGGCTACCCTGATGGTAGCTCCAGCCTGTGCAAGCTGAAATCCCTGGTGCAGGCCAGTGCTGCTACCTGTGAGGTTTTAAGGAATGACATCCACCCTTTACAGCGAAGCCATCACCCTCTGCATGCCCTTCCGCATGGCCAACATTGCACTCACCAGGCCCTCCCCATGGCAAGAGAAACACAGGTTGCAGACACATGCTGCTGAGCAGATCTGCAAGCATGAGGCTCCAGACTCATCACTGTAACCAGTAAGGAATGGAGAGTTCAGGTTCTCTGCCTAACCCTACTGTAACTCCTGTTTAAGAGCAGAGATAGTTACTTCTACCTGTTTTGCAATCAAGGTCTCTGCCCCACGGATTTGAATTAAGCTCAAACACACCGTCTACCCATTCCTAGGGCTCCCCACTTCCCTTTGCTCCAGGTGGAGGTGGTGACTGGATGTGATGAGGTGCTACTTGGACTGAAAAATCTTCAGATGTGGCGATTCAATGCTCAGGGGCTGCAGCTGAACTAGATTTGGTTAGACTGGGCTAACCAGAGGGATTTTTGCTGGGTTTCTCCAGCACCACGTTAACCACAAATCATGAAGCAGCAAGAAGACCTAAGAAAATACTCACATCTGAAATACTTTCTCACTGAGCAGGTCCAAAAAATAAAAAGTCCCATGAGGTCAAAAGAGAAATGAAAAGTAGTTGTCGGGGTCTGAGGTTCTACAACACAGAGTATTGAAATGACTCACCCTGCCATAGTCGAGCTACCAGATTTCCTGTTTGCTCTGTTCCAATCTTTGGGTGGTTTTCAGCAACTGGAACTATGAATTAAACTCCTACATTAGAAAACAGCTGGTCGCAAAGGAGATGGGGTAATTTCATGAGGTAACTGTGACACACCAATGTGAGAAGGCGTGTGATCCAGTTTTAGTTTAAATTTGGAGACTAAAGTTCACCCCAGTCCTTATTTTGTCCAAATGGCTTATTCAGCTCAAGAACATATTTTGCATCCCTGTTTCCCCTGCTGCATGATGGAATATGATGCCATGCACTCTGCTTGTCATGATCCTGTCTTACATTTCTCTAATGCCTTGTATGCTGGAGAGTCTTGGCATGTTTCACAAGCTGCTGTATACGTAGCCAGAATCAGACATGTGGCCACTTCTGGGATGGAAGAGAGCAATAATTGCATTTGCTACACTAGGAGGAATAAGATTCTGTCCCGGAAGAGATATTTTTGCATAACATGTCATTAACGCCAATCTCTGAACACCCAGCAAGCTGCTAGCTACCAGTTTAGCTGCATCTGAAGGACTGGAAATATTACTTGCTGGGATGTGAACCTGTAGTTCCAGGCAATCTATTTCTGCTTAACCTGCTAAGCTGTCACTAGCTGTTTTCATCACTTAGATACACCATAGACCAGTAATAGATAGGTATCAATATAGATCATAACCTTCTGTGCCTTCTGGGGAGGTAATGCCTTCGAGAAAAGATCCAACACCAGATGGAAAGGAGTCAAACTGCCAGAAAAAAGTAATTTTCTCTCTCCCACCTCTCATCATCTGTAGGTCTCTCTTCTTACTGCCCCAAAACGTGGGGTTGCAGCTGGCAGAAGAGGTAGCAATGCAAGAAGGAGGGCAGTCCTGCAGTTTGGGAGGGCAAAGGCAGACCTGCAAGGAGGGAGGTCATGGTCTGGGCTGTGTTTCTCAATGAGTTGCTTTAGCTGCAGAGATTGAGGAGTGCACAGCAGTAAGGATGTGACACAGGCTCTGTCCGCTCAGTGCCTTCTGCAGCCCTCAGGGTCCTGCACATCCCTCCTCTGGTTGAGGAGATAGCATCACGACAACTCAATTGACTACCACAATGCAAGACTGGTGCCTGAAGCTAGCATGTCCCCACTGAACATGCTTTAACTCAGGCTCCCCATTCTACTCCGGCATCAGATGTCCGACTCCAGGCACCCTGCAGCTTCCATAACACCTACCTGGAGCCATTTGCCACAGCCTGCCTGCTCATCTCCATCTCCTCTCCCAAAAGGCTGGGAGTATGTCCTTCTGGAGGTTTGAGGAAGAGGTTCCAGCAAAGTTCTTGTTGAGGTACCTGCTAGTTGCCTTGCACCACTTGGGATGGTGCCAGTGGAAAGGCAGATGCTGCTTAACAGATAAGTTGACCAAGGGCACCTGTGACTTAGTCAGAATGCTGTTACCAGGTCCTTCCTCAATTGGGTTTTAGTTTACTTGCTGTTCTCATTTTTGACAGACCTACAAACGGGCTATTCTTAGGCAAGGAGAAAGAGAGGAGACAAAAATTCTTCTCTCCATGCCAGTCTTTCTTAACGTCATCCTGGAGCTAAAGAGGGAAGAGTGACGTCCCTTTCTCCCACACCCTGAGAAGGTACAGAGGAAAGGGCAATTCTTGTGGCCCTGAACACTGCCTAGAGCAGTGGCTGGCAGCTGAAGAAGACTTGGTTTCCAGCCGTACACTCAGCTGCTGCGGTGAGCGTCCTACCTCAGCCTGAATCACAGCTGCTGGCAGGACCGAACACCGGGGTGTGCAGGGGAACGCTGCCTCCAGCTGCACCCAGTTCTTTGCGTTCTGGAAACCACAGCCCTGGTTTCATGGTGTAGCTGCAACATGGGTGAGTGTCTTTACGCACACTCACAGTGGGCAGGCTACAGCTATCTTTTAGAAGGCATTTGCATTTTGGTGGGGTAGAGTGATTGCTGCTAACACACTGTAGCCCTGAGCCAGTCAATCCATCCTTGGCTCCCAATGGCGACATGGCCACGACAGCTTCCCAAAGGAATCAACTAAACGTTTTGCATGCAGTGCAGCAGCGTGCTGGGTACCACACAATGTCTGGACTTTGTTGAAACATTAACTTAGCTGCCTTAAGTGTCTGTGCAGAAACAAAAGGCTTCTTAAAGAGAGCAGAGCCTCTGAACATCCCCTTACAGGTGAGACAGACAATTTGAACTCATTGCTCTGCATGCAGAGCAACTCCGTATCACACACCCAGAGCAGGAGTAGACTGGGCATCCTGCACATCCACCAGCATCTGGTCCTGCAGGTCTGTTCCACGCAAGCACCTGCACAACATGGTCTCACCTGCGGCTGCTGGGCCCAGCGTGGGGTGGGCGACATGAAGAGCCACTGCAGTTCTGTATCACCAGCACAGCAGGGAATTTTGACCAAATCTATTCATCCAGCCACTGTACAAGGCCTCCTGAGAACATGGAAAGCATATCACATGAGTCAACATCGATTAGCAACATCTATTTAGCTAGGCACTGGCTACTTAAAAGCTCTTCCTATTTCTCTCTAACCCTAAATCATAGTCATATTCATTGCTTTATTTAGGTGAAGACTTTTGTCTTTACACCAGGGCAAGGTTTGCACTGATGTAGGAATGAGAGGTCCACGGTGAGCCCACATACCAGCCCATCTTCATAGGATACTGTGGCTGAACAGGGCTGAGGCCTCATCTCTACTGAAGCTGGTGTCTGGGTACTGAGCTTGAAATCAGCAGAGAAACGGAAGAAAATCAGACCCATCCCTGGCTCTGCCTTTCTTTGCCACCATGTGCCATCACAGATGCTTCCCGCTCCTCAACAGCACCTTCCACTTTGAGACACTTACAGCGTTTCCCTTCATCTTAAAAAGAAGCGTGTGGGGCCGAGAGACAGCAAAGCTGTTGCCCAGTGTCTCACATCGATGCCTCTGCCTTGCTCAGTTCTGCGCAGTGCTGAAAAACATCGGGGTGGGCAGCCCTGGGATAGCCCCTATCTCCAGCCCTGCCTCTTCTCCCTGACCACGCGCAAACCCAGTGCTGGTTCAGGCCAGGATGTACCAGCTTCCAACAATGTCATTTCTTCCATTGCCTTGACCCGTTGTTTTCAAAGGGCCAAGGGATATATTTGTTGATGGCATGTATGTTGGTTACTACCAGGACTGGCAGTTTTAAGGATTTTCCAGGTATCGGATGTCCCTCCATGTTGCAGTGCATTGACCCAGACACAACACTGACAGCTGCAGGGTAAATAAATAAAAACAGAGTATTTTGATCTTGGAGGGGAGGTGGTTTGGAGGGGAAGGGGGGGCCGGGGGTGTCAGCCAGACAGAACAGGGTGGCCACAGCTGTGATGGGAACAGATGCGGCACAGGGAGCGGGAGCAGGGAATAAAGTTCTGCAAATGTAAGCAATGTTGGAAAGTCTTGGAGAATGGCACGCGTATTTGGGACAGGTGGGAAGTGTTTACATTGAAATAAGAAGAATGATGGCCTGAAAGAATGCTGGTCACGTTACCTGTGACCCAAACTGACCGACCGCAGCTCCCGTGGGCCTTGAACATCTCAGACCACCATTTCTTTGGATACATGTAGGGTCCTGCCTGGTGCTATTGGTGTCTGGTGCTCTATGAAACTTGTAGGTGCTTTGTACCTCTCACAAGCAAGCTGATATTGGTCCTAAGCCAGCTTTTATCCCAGTCTAACTTCTGGCAGGTCTGTAGCATCCTTGTGCAAGCCTTGGGCGAGGTGGATACAAGACAGTATCAAAGACCAGGTTCATCTGAACCAGAAAACCTGCCAGTGTGGTCTCCAGCACAGCTGGAGCACAGTTGGCAGTGCCCAAGGACACCCATCTGGCTGACCCCAAACAGCAGCCCTGCCACAGCTGGGACCCCAGTTGGACACAGTGGTTTGGTGGGTTTTGGTTTGGGTTTTTTTTCTGGTTTTTTGTTTTGTTTTGTTTTGTTTGTTTGTTTGGGTTTTTTTGTTTGGTTGTTTTTTAAGTCTTGTAGTAGTTATTTCTCAGCTGATGTTTAAGTGATGAAACAACTAGAGTTGCACACTTTTTTAATTCTCGAAAGTGGCCCTACTGCCAGGAGGAGCTCAGCGAGGCTCTTGCGGGGCAGGTAACCTGCTGCTAGCCCTTGGCCAACTGAACTGGCATTTTGGTACAAACCAGTTGTGCTGTGTGCTCTCTCTGCTGATTGTCATTAAAAAGAGGTTGTGGGGCTTGTTGCAGGGGATCTTTGCAATGTTTCAGTGAATTGTCTCCATCCTAAGGACTCATCACAACTAATGACACAAACAAAATCCTTCTTTTCTCCTGGCACACTATACCCTTTCCATAAAACATTAAGGACTGGATTTTTCAAGAACTCTAGAGGCACCTGCATCCCCATTCAAAATTAACAGACTCTTGAGAACCCATATCTCTAAGGTGCTACTGAAACCCCAGTTAAACGAGTTGAGCCAGGCCCAATGAAGGCATACAGCACAGTTCTGGCATAGCTGCGGGATGAATGCCGGCATCACACCTACATTACCCAAGAGTGGCGAGGAGACTTGTCCAAGGTTATTTCATGCAGCAGTGGTGCACTGAAGAATAGAGACCAAAGGCTCCATCCACCTCCTTAACCTCTAGTATCCCTCCAAGCTTCCCTTTTGCACCTGGCTGACTGCTACCTCGTGTGACCCACGGGAGAAGAAATCCTTCTTAACTACAGCTATTTCGCCAGAGGATGCTCAAAGGCAGTTTGCAAGAAAGTTTGAATGTATCTAATCAAATTGAAGGAAGGCTCACAAACACAAAGTCATGTTGAGAGACATTCTCTGCATTTATTCACACCCTAGCCCTTAGACAAAAATAGCTTTATATGTTAAGTTTAGGACCACAGAAAGCCCAGAGGATAGCGAGGGATTATCACAAAAGGGCAGCAAGGCAGTCAAAAAGAGCCTGGGGGACATCTTGTACAATTTCCATGAAGGGAATAATTAATTCAAACTGTATACAGACAGCTCTGGGAGCGTCCACTCTAGAGATGTTCAAAGAGCCCTTTGCTGCTTTGGGCTCACTTTAAATCGAGTGTCCTAAAAAAACACTTCAGCTATGCGTTTCATTTCAGTTATACAGGGTGTTTAAATGCCAAGGGATCAGGGAAAACTTTGTTATTAAAGGGCTGCAAGACTTTAATAAGGTACACAGTCATTATAAAGTTGTTGAGTCATGAAAATATTCTCAATAATTTGAAATTAATGTTTAGTGTATGCTGTACCATAAAATGCTTAGATGTTGTGGCCATGGATACTAAAGAAAAACCTTAAGGCCATGACTACACGAGCAAGTTACCGCAAGGTAAGCTAGGGTGTAATTTTAAAGCACACCACTTACAATAAGGCAACGTCCCATTTGCCAGCTCTTGTCCTGAGACCAGAGGAGGCAGCTAAGTCCTTGCTGAATGTGGCACAGCCCTTTGAGGGCTGCTGCCGGAGGGCATGCATGTAGCTAGGTACAGCAGAACAGATAACGTGCAATGAATTGGTGCAGTAACTGATCTTTTAGTAACTCCACTCTCCAGTATAGATGCAAGGATGGCATGTCCAGAAGGTCAAGGGAGGTGATTGTCCCCCTTTACTCTGCCTTGTGAGACCCCACTTGGAGTACTGCAACCAGCTTTGGGGCCCCCAGCACAAGAAAGATGGGAACCTGTTGGAGCAAGTCCAGAGGAGGCCACAAAGATGATCAGAGGGCTGGAGCACCTCTCCTGTGAAGAAAGGCTGAGAGAGCTGGGGATATTCAGCCTAGAGAAAAGAAGGCTTCAGGGTGATTTCATTGCAACCTTTCAATACTTAAAGGGGTCTTATAAAAAGGATGGAGAGGGACTCTTTACTTGGGTAGATAACGATAGGATAAGGGGCAATGGTTTTAAACTAAAAGAGGGGAGATTCATATTAGACATTAGGAATAAATGCTTCACTGTGAGGGTGGTGAGGCACTGGAACAGGTTGCCCAGGGAAGCTGTGAATGCCACCTCCTTGGAAGTGTTCAAGGCCAGGTTGGATGGGGCCCTGGCCAACCTGATTTAGTGGGTGGCATCCTTGCCTCTGGCAGGGGGGTTGGAACCATATGATCTTTTAAGGTCCTTTCCATCCCAAACCATTCTATTATTCCATGACTATATGCAGCAGCCAATGCTATAGAAATGGATGCAATTAGGTAATCAAGAAGCTAAATGGAAAGGGATAGAATCTAATGTGGAGATTCTGCTTCATGAAAACAATACATATATTAATAAATGCTTGCAAATAATAATCAGGGCTCTAGCTTCCCTGTACCAGTGGTTCTGTTGAAGGGAAAAATAACTACCAAGAGTTTCCTTCTCTCCTCTCTTTTCCAGAAAAACACAATTTGAATTAAGACTGCTTCTGGTGATCTGCCCTTTCTTTTCCATCTCTGGATCCTGCCAAGAAAAATTCATTGAGTTCTACTTACGACTTTAATAAGACCAGAAATTCTGGATATAGTTGTTGAGTGTATTCCCGATAAAATCATTTAAAACCAGGAGAACAGGGCCCCAATCCCAAATCAAGGATTCATTGCAGAGCCTGCCCTGACTCTGTCCAATTCGAGGTGGAAAATCACTGTCTTTCTAACCTCAGTGGCTAGGGCGTCCTGCAGCCTGGAGATTTTTCTTTTCAACTCAATAATGATTATTGCAGGACTTGTCTTTCTTTCCTTTCACTAGTCATTGTAATGAAAGGAGAGCTGTAAGTATATTTCCTCTTCAAATTTTGGAAACTGCTTATGTATCTCCTGTTGTAAAAAAGAGAATGGAGCTTCACCAAGAGAGTCCTGCTATGGCTCAGGTGAACAGAAGGAAGAATCTGAGTCCTCCAGACCTACCCTCAGGGGCAGGTGAGCAATCCTAATATCCAGACCATCTATACAGTCTTTTCTTCCATCCAGGCAGATATTATAAACCTTTGGGGAGTGAAAGAAAGTGACTACAAAGGAAACCAGGAGCTTGGTGAATACAGCAGTCAACTTTCATTGCTTCCCACAAGGTGAAGACTTTATCAGACAAGAGTGCAGCTTCCTTTGGAAAGGTGCATTATACTCAGCGATGACACCTCTTCATCCTGCACATACCTCTTGTTTCAGGTTACGAACTAATGATCCCATAAATCCAGGCTTGCCTCCTTCCCTTGTGGGCTGGCTCGTAGATCACGGCTGTAGTACTCTCAATGGTTCATGAGCACCTTATCAGAAACAAAACTATAAATATAACCTGCTTATATCCCAAAACCCAAGGGGCAACTAGAGTACCTTTGCAAAGCCTGCCCTATGCTACATAAGTTTTGTAGGCATTGCACACCACTTTGTGCCTTCTAGATAGGGAAAGTGGGAGAAGACGAATGGGAAGAGGAAGAAAGGAGATTTTTCCCCATATCAATTGGTTTCTTTCTCTCATCCTTCCGTGACACCCCCACTCCTCCCTTCCAACATGACCTATCTGACCAAGGGAAGAGGGATGTATTTTGGAGGTGTCACACCTTATGCTGCAGAGGAGCATGCTGTGATGGGTGCTGCTTAGCATTCCTCATACTCCTCGTGGAAGCAGGGGTCAGGACACAGATCCCGGCCAGCACAGTGCCTGAAATTACACAAAAATCAAGCAGAAATTATGGTTCCCTTACTAGTACAGAGTTACCCACATTTCTACTGTTGCCCAGCTCTATGATGAAGAAAGATTGTTCTGATGGAGCACAAAATATTCCAACTGTCCACCACTGCTGTGATTGTCTATAGGTACCTATTTTCTTCAGGTACTTACTATACTAGTGTCTCAAGAGTTAAACTACCTGGAAGAAGGGGATTTTAGTAGAAGATCCGGAGTAGCAAACATTATCAGCAGTGTTAATCTGTCACATCTTTCCTGGACTTTACATACCACGCTCCATCACTCTGGCATGTCATGGCCTGCATTGTTACAAGATGTACTGAAGCTGTAGCCAGCCATAGTTTGGCATCTCAGTGAACCTTCTGATCCAAGAAAATACGGGAAGGAAAAAATAATAATGCCATTTTAAAATAAATGCCATTTTTAAAAAAAAACACAACACCCCAAAAGAATCCCTATACAAACTAACCCATGACTCTAAAAAGCAACTGAAACTAACCCCAAAACTTCTAAGCAAGTTTTGAAAATGTATTTTTTTGAATACAACCATATAACAAATCTGTTTGAATTAAAAGGTGAGTTACAGCCTAGAATGCACACCACTAAGGATGGCTCAAAACCTAGAGTTTTTCTTTGTCGTGTTTCTCTCATATTCACATACATACAAAGCAAAAAAAAAAAAAAAAAAGCACATTTGTTTTCCTGGTTCCTGTTTCCTGGTTCTGGGAAGAACCTGGCTGGCCTGAAAACATCCCATGTTATCTGAGCTTGGAAATGCAGCAGACTCAAGCTGGACCAGTCCTTGGAGTTGACACCACCAGAGTGCTTGGAGCCCACACCCCAGAGCATACACTTGACTGCAGATGAGAGGGAAGGTTCTTGGCTCTATTGTTGTTGTTGAGCTCCTGGAAAAGAGCTAGGGAGAGGAAAAAAGTTCAAGGTTGGATTAAAAAAGTCTCAGAGGAATAGATGATCTCACTTGTCCACACACACACACACACACAGATGTAGAAATATATATAATTAACTGGAAAATACTGTGTGGTACAAAGGTTTCTTCAGTTTGGGTTCATCAAGTAGGTTATTCAAGGTTGGTACTGGCATAACAAAGCCCTTCTACCATATCATAGCATTTTAGTATGCATTTATATCTGTTGATAGGTATCTCTATGCTTGTGACACACAGAAAATGAGACATGATACAATTATTAAATGTACATGTAATAGCCTATATAGTCATCAACAGAATATATGGGCTTTATGTACACACATAGTCTTACACAGGCAGTTTGTTGACCCTTTAACCTGCCACAAGGATGTATAAGGGGCAGGACTCAAAAAGAAAAAATAAACCCAAAAGCACTAAGGCAGTCTTTCCATCTGATTTTGCCCCTGTGCAGGGCATCTGTGTCGGAACAGAGGGAGAGCCACTGTAGTACTGGGGGATCTGGGGGTCTTTTAAGCAGCCCCATGACAACTTGGGCAAAGTTGCAAAAAGCAGCCTAACTTACAGCCACAAATTACCAGTTTCAAAGATGTCACAAAACATCTGTAGCCCTTTCCCCATTCCCTAGACAGTGCCTCCTAAGGGACACAGCAAAAAAAGTGCTCCTCAGAGCACAGCTTAGACCCTTCCCAGCACGTCAAAGCAGCGAAGTCATTTCCATGCATTGCTGTGGCACCATATTGCATGACAAGTCCTCGCTCTATTCTGTTCCAAAGAGACATTTGTTATTTTTTTATCTGGGCTTGTTTGTTTTAAATGAACTACATATGCCCCGGGCTTTTTTGGTTGGTGGTTTTTTGGTTTTTTTTGGGGGTGGGGGTGGTTGGTGTGTCTCAGGGTTTTGTTTTGGGTGTTTTGGGGTTTTTTTTAATTAAAAGTTAATAAGCATTCCCACATACCTTCCACTCACTCTGCAGTTGAAATTGTGTCCCTGAATACAGCTGGTGCACCCATTGTTTCCACCCTGGAGGTGCACATGTTCCCATGTGGGCACCCTCAGCTCTGACCAGGGCACTTCATCCTCAGGAGCCACAGCCCGAGAGCAAAACCAAACCTTTTCATTACAAGAAGCTCCCACACCAGCTCCTAAAATTTTGCAAGAGCCAGAACTGTCTTAATAAAACCAGGGAATGGGAGGGAGAAAGAGAGAGAAGCTGTGCTACTTCTGCTTAGATACGTCCAGAAGCCACTACATGCTTGTAGCATTAAATGGAAATAGCTCACTGCTTCCACTGTCCCGCTAGAGTAGGAACTGGTATGTTGTTTGTCTTGCACTGAAGAAGTAGGCCAGTGTTTCTCAACAGGAAAGCTTTGGATCCCAGACAAAGAGGGCTCAGGAACACCAGCCCTCAAATAACCTAACCACTTGCCCATCCCGACCCCTTTATACATTGAAGAAAACTCACCGCCACAGCTGCAGATTTGCATCCAGCTTCCCCACAAAAGTTACTTTAATCCCTGAGCAGAAACACTAATGAGAGAAGCCAAGAATGGTTATTTTTTAGGTAACAAGAATGCCCCAAACTTTACTGGCCTTACATGACTTTTAGCTTCTCGTTCCAAGCTCCAAGCTACTGAAAAGCTTGTCTGTTTTTTTTAAGATGCCAGGTCATTCCTTTCTGTGTCCAAGCTGTTCTTTCAATATCTTTTTAAATCGTGTGCTTGTTTCCAGTGAGTGGACTCTGAGTGACAGGAAAAACTCTGTAAGAGAGATTGTCTTCTGGCAGATAAATCTTACTTTGAAAGGAGATGGTATTTTTGGAATTCAAGGGCTGGGTATTTTTTTTCCCTGCCATGTTTTTTGTTCTGCCACTTACAGGAACCCTGTGTCTCTAGAAGGAAGATGCTTATTCAACTCTAACCTGAAACAAGGGGTGCAAGGTAAAAATATCCTTTTCTAAACACATTTTCTAAATAAAGTATTTTCTTTTAATCTGTTCAGGTCTTTATTCATCTGTCTACATCCAGGTGTGCAGGATTTCTAGTAGGGAATGTGCCATTCCCCTAAATACAATACAGCACCAATTTTTATTTTTGGTTTCATTGTAAGATGCCCTGTCTGCGTCAAGCCTCCCCTAATCATAAATCAGGAGTAATAGTAGTCATGATGCAGACATTTCAGAGATGCTTTGAGATTCAGCTACACATTTCAAGAGTCTTGGCCAAAATATCATTTATTAGTGGTTACTCAACAACAACAGCAACAACAACAACTGTAAGCTTGCCAGAATGAGTTAGGAGTGTCAAAGGAAGAAAAGTTCTGCCCCAACGGCTTAGGCTTTATACAAACATGATGACCAGAAAGAGCACAACACAGTGAAGAGAAGCTCAGAAAAAGGTTTAACATCACAGGCAGTGGACAGGTTTCAGATACTCACTAAAGCCAGCTCCTCACCCTTGATGACTTCTTGCCTCCATTCTCTGGTCTATGTACCACTGTTCTGATGGACTGGCTGGTAGAGCCTCTGCTGAATGCTCATGTCTGTCTGGAAACAGCACAGAGCTGGAAAACACCTAGCAGACTCCTGGCCACACACTTAAGTCACTTAAAAATATCTCTTTGTGACTGAAGCCTGGTGCTATGGGCTTTTCTTCACCATGGGACCCAACATCCTCCCAGCACAATAGGTTGTAGCATGGTCTCATGCTTGGGCAGAGAAGATACCAAGAGATTTGGGGACGTTGTGTGTAGCTGATGGTAGCTCTGAGTCTGACATCTTAGAAAAAGGAAAGACAAGTGTTGCTCAGCGCTGTGCCCAGCTAGTTGCACTAACCATTGAGGCACACCTCTAGGTGCCTAGTTCATTATAAAGCAGAGAGGGAGATATACAAATTCAACACGGGGCACTGGCTAATAGCTGGCTGTTCCTTTCTCATCAGCAGAGACAGCACAAAACCTGGAAGACATGAATAAGGGCAGAACAAATCAACTTTCTCATCTGTCAATGCTTACATGGCCACAGCCAACACGAGAACAGGAAGAGGGTTCTGTAAGCTTGCTTTACAGTGTAGGTATCTCCATCTGACATGACTGCTCTGGACTCATGTCATATATGCTGGAGAAAAATAGGCTTATTTTTAGGGGAGATTAGCCAGGCTTGTTTGGTCTGTCAGATTAAGGTGACTCAGCCCCTAGACACATCTCTTGTTCTCTGCTCATTATAAGGTGTGTCTAGACAGCTCAGGTGTAGGCGTTGCGGTGTCCACATTTTGGTGGGATGAATTCCCCTTGGAGAACCATATGCTGTGCCAAGGAGGCCCTTTGACACCACCTTCATAAGCAGGGCAGAGTTTTATAAGCAGAGAAAGGAGGTCTAGACCCCCATAGGGATTTAGGGACCTCAGTCCCAGCTGACTTGCCTAGTCATGCGTAGGCTGCACATAAAAAAGTGCCCAAACCCCAGCTCTCCTCTGCTCCTGGTGTGTTTTGGCTACTTTGCTGCTCCCCTCTTGGAGTTGTGCAGAGACAGCAAGGAGAGGCAAAGTAAGCAGGGCTGGCGTTGACGAAGCTCCCAATTAACCTACCTGATGGATGGGCTTCTCCAAGCAACCCCAAGCATCTGGATGCAAACAGGCACTCCGCCCTCACTGCTGTGTGGTCGCTAGGGCAACATCCGCGGGTGTATACACAACAGGACCGTCAGGTAGCTGCTTGTGTACCACTGAACATCATCGCAGCCTTTTATTCCTGGCACAGGGTGCAGAGAGATGAATGAGGCTGATATGAAAAATGACACCACCCTGCTATAATGGGTTTAATTCTCCAGTGTCATTCTCAAAAGCTGACTATGTGTCTACATACATATACACAGACACACAAACACACCTCACTGCCCTTTGTCACAATACCACTCAGTTGTACCAGCACGACTTACCTTAAAAGGAGTTAAGAAAGCCCAAAATCTGTAACTAACACATACCAAGACACCATAATATCTTTTGTTTGTTTGTTTATTTTTATTACTCATAGTTCAATCCTAATGATGACCATCTGTAGCTAAAGAGTGATAATCATCATATTTGTCTTTGGGAGTGAACTCAAATAGCTTGGGACTGAAGACTAGTAAGTGAATAGTTTTCACAAAAACGTCTAAATACAAACAAACTTGGAGTCCAGTCCTTTTTCCATTTGTAGTCAATTCCCTGAGCAGACAGGTCACACAAGATATCTCCAGTGAGAGAAAAGATGAGATCTGGAAGATCCTGCAGGCAAGTTGCCTGTCCCAAATACAACAAAGACTCCAACGAGAGGATCTAATGAACAAGATTCACTGCCTTGCACAGGGGGCATTCATGCAAAGATCTCGATTCTCTGTGAAATAGGTACAGCAATTTCACTGACTGTCCTGGTGGTCTTGTCTGATGGCCTATAGGTTCCCAGTTCTCCAAACCTTGGGAAGCATTGATAAACTGCTTATTTTGCTCTTGCCACATATATCAAAGTTCAAATAGTTGCACCTCTCTTGGTAACTAGCCATATGATGATGATCCCAAACTTAATCAAAGTACTTTTCAACCACCAGGAGCCTTTCCAGAGGCACAAAGAAAGAGCAGCCCTGGAAGTTAAGGGACCATGAATGAACAGACAAGTAGGTAAACAGGGATTTGTGCAGAAATATCTGCATGTGCATGTGTGAGGGGAAGAGACAAGATGAACTAATCCCATTCCTTGAGGCTATGTCTTTGCTCTTTCAGACTGGCACGTGTCTCCTTTGTTTTTGATAATAGAGGTAATTATATCTGAAATGTTCAACTGTAAATCCATCACACAATTAAGGGAATTCAAACTGCACAGAACTATGAGAACATTTAAAGATGGATTATGGACAGAGATTCTGAAAATCACACTCCATGTTCTCCATCACTTGACTCAGACAGCTTACTGCTTTCCTCAGGGACTATCTATCTTCCCACCAGAAGATAAATGAACCACACACTGATTCCAGTGAGAATCACTAGTGTACTGTGGTGGAACAAAAAAATAAAACCTTCATAGAGGGGTTTATGGTTTGGGTTTCCTTTAATTTTTTTGACCCTTCTTATCACTAAACAAAAGCTTGTGGTCTTTCCTAGATAATCAACAATTAAACTCTTATAAAACCACATGCCTGGATAAAACTAGTCTTATGCAACTTGGATGAAGCTTTTTTCCCCACTGTAATCATTATTGAAGAAATCTATCATTATATTTTACAGGGAAGCCTAAAATGCAATGCACTGAGTTAAGAATACCAATGAACCCGTGTATTTCCAAGTGCTCCCACCCTCTACCACCTATATATAAAAACAAAAGAAGAAAAAAAAAAAGGGTACTGAAAGAGAAAATTCATTCTTTCCTCATGGGATCACCAGTGACACACACCTTTCATGGGCAGTGAAAGAGGGAGTGCCTGGGCTTACCTTTCATTTTTGTCTGCATGGAAGCCTCTCCATGCTCAAGCGATGGTGCTGATGAAACTGTGGGCCCAAGGGTGGGCTTAAATACAGGGTCTGGTGTCCTCCATGCCTCTCTGTATTGGTGGCTGCTGGCCAGGCTCAGGCCCAAAGCATCAGTCCTTGCCTAGAAAGAGTGAGTTTGGACTTTCTGCTACTGGGATGGTGCACAGCTGTGCACAGCTGGCCTGAGCTGTCAGGCCAAGGGAGGGGAAAGCACTGTGTGTTCCTCCTTGGGGAGGGGGCTGCCGTTTCAGTACTTGCTTATAGGAAAGGAAGGAGAAGGTGGTTTGAGCACAGCATTACACACAGGCTTTACATGCAAAACAGAGGAAGATATCAGGAATTAGAGACTGCTCAGACCCTTCTGGGTCAGTATGGTTCTTAGTGCATAGGTGAGCTGTATCTGACGTTAAAAGAAGAGACGAAAGTCATTTGCATCTTTCTTTCCAGCAGTACTTTCCCAATATGAATAGCGTTGGGGTTTTGTTGTTTTTTTTCTGGTGATCTTTGGGTAAGGAATGCCATTACTTACACCACAGTCACTTGGGATAATATTTATTACTGATAGCCTTTTGCAGGGCAAGCTCAGGCAAGAAAGATCAAATCTTTGCTTCAGGGCATCCATTGACTTATAACTGCAGAAATGCCAACAAAAAAAAAAAGTCAAATGCAAAATGGAACATGAATATACAGGGATTGACTCAGAAGCCATAAGGTTTGATGAGGTTTTTCTGTTTTGTTATACTTTGGGGTGTACTTGGGTCACATTCTACATAAGTGTAAGGGCTAGAAATGTATTTTGGATGCTGTTGGTTGGGGGGGGTGATTTTCTTAGGTAATAACAGATTATTTTTTCTAAAAGCACCACATTGCAAAATTCAGGATAAAATCATGAGAACTGGCTACACAGTAACTACTACTCCCACTTCTGCATGCAGTGTTGCACAAATGTTGATTAAAAACTAGACAACTTTCTTCCACTTACCACATTTGGATTGTTAAACAAACCAAATATCTTCATATTTTGACTACCACCCAATCTTACTTGAAACCTTTTGACTGGCTTGGGTTTGTTTCTTTGCTGGAATGAGTGGGACAAGTACTCCACCCCTCCTTTTAAACAGACTTAAGCTGTATCATTTAAGTGACTTGGAACAGGGTGCAGGGACCATCAGGAAAGGATTAACTGTAACAAAATCTTTGTGAGGTTAAAAACTGGACGAGCTGTCCATTTAAACTCCATGATGGGCCATTTGGCTGTAGCAAACGGACCTTCTGAAAAACCAACGTAATTACATGTGTCTGCCTTAAAGGTGATGCATGAGGGCTTCAGTTGTTACTGGAAGATGCGCCATGGAAATGCCTCCATAAAGCTTTTAAGAAGTCACCAACTCTGACAAAGTGGACCAGTGGACTACAGACTAGGATTTAATTAGAGAAAGGCGTGAAAAGCCAGCAATCCAGCCCAGCATTCCCTGGATTTCGTTTCTGGCACAGGAAGGGGTTGCATTTTTCCCGTGTGTGGCTTCTATTTTAGCCTGTATTCATTGCTGAGATGCTTCAACACAGCTGCGCTGGTTCGTTAACTGCCCAGCATGTCACTCAGCCCAAGCAAATAGCTTTGGGGTAGTGTTTTCTAATGACTCAAGGGAAGGGTGGACATCTGTGAGGAAAGGAAGGTGTTGCTTTAGGAGATATTTGAGAATTTAAGGAGATACATTAAAAATTAAGACCAGAGAGGAAGATTCAAGCAGGAGCAAGGCAACTTCCTATAGCAAAAAGGTTAGGACTCAAGTGGGGATTTCAAAACAACCCTTAGCCATTGAAACCCTACTGAGACACCAGTGACCAATGAACTAAGATCACCCTTTGTGTTACAGCTAGTACCTTTAGTAGAGAGCTCACTGCTCCTGCCACTTTCCCTGCACACTCAGAAGCAAACACTTTGTGGGCACTAAGTGGACATCAAGAATGAGGGAAATAGACCCGCAGCATCCCCACCCTCTTCTACTCACTGCATCCTGCTACCAGGCAAGAGCCATTTGCAAAATTAGAGCACGCTCATGCCTTGCCCTTGAATGCTTCGGTTAGGAAGGTGCCCTGCCCTATTCCAGAAGCTGCGTCAGAGATGTGCTGAGCCGTGCAGCTGCTAGTTGGGTGCTGTTTCCAAAGAAACAGGGTCCATATCGTGCCGCAAGTGACTCACGCTGAGATCATCCCACTCAGGAAGAGACAGAAGGAGTGGTCCCACCTCTTCCTCCAGGGAGGGCTCACAGCATGGAGGAGCAAAGCAGGTGCTGCAAGCAGGGAGGTTCGGGGCTTCCCACTGCCTTGCTCCTTGGATCCCTGTTTTTTGCAGAGTAGAGGAAGACAGGCCACGAGGAACATGCTGTCTGCCAGCCCACGCTATGGCATCCATCACAGTGACAGCCCTTGGCCAGGGGCAGCCTGGGAGGAGCATCCCCGGCACGTGGCCCCAACATGCTGGCATGCCTCTGCTCCTCTCCCCAAGCCTTGCTGTAACCCCTTTGCTGCTCCACTGTAACACAGTCTCCTTGCTCCTGCCTCACCATGTGCATTAACACAACCCTCTGTAACTTCTTCCTTCATCTTTCACATGGATAGTCTCTGGAAGGCCACTATGGGCCCAGGTACAGTATGGTGCTGTGGATATCTGACTTGAAAGGCAGGAGATTAGGAAATCCACATAGCACCACAGCAAACACAGTCTCCACAACTATTGCCATGCTGGTACTAAACCTATAGAA
>VWZZ01000416.1:409806-524514 GCA_013399095.1 Psophia crepitans
GAGAAGAGGCCGACCCCCAGCTCACCACAACTTCCTTTCAGGTAGTTGTAGAGGGCAATAAGGTCTGCCCTGAGCCTCCTCTTCTCCAGACTAAACAAGCCCAGTTCCTTCAGCCGCTCCTCATAAGACCTGTGCTCCAGACCCTTCACCAGTTTCGTTGCCCTTCTCTGGACACGCTCCAGGGCTTCGATATCTTTCTTGTGGTGAGGGGCCCAAAACTATCTCAGTAACCAGCCGTGCACTCATCCAAAACATTTCCCAAGGCATCTAAAACTAGTTTAGAAAACACTGGTTTTATTCTAAAAATCTGATTCAGGCTCAGGTAGCTCAGCAAGACGTGAGCCCAGCAACCCTTGAGCCGTCAGTCCAGCCCCCTAGTGTAGCACAGCACTGCTCAGCATGAACCACTGCTATGACTATAATCTATATGCCCACACCTACATCTCTAGAAGCATGGCTGCTTAAGAAAATAAAGACTCTGTCATGCTACTTCCCAATTCATCATGGTCTGCTTGTCACTGGATTGTTCTAGCCTTTGAGTTGTGCCATCACCGTTCTTCCCAAATGGGTTCCCCTGGCAGTTGCCTCCCATGCACGTGCACTCGCACATGTCTGCACCACGCAAGCTGCTTACGCCTGCTCTTCCAGGCAGTCACTGCTGTTCAAACTGCCCATTAGAAACCCAGCTTGGCCCAAAAACTGAAGAGATTGACAAAAACACATTTTGCTGTTCTTCCTGCAAAACTCTTGAACTCTTGAAAGTTGAACACATGAAAGCAATCTGAGGTTAGTGTGTAATACACAAACCACATAAAAGAGGTAATTTAGCATTAGACACATGTTACCAGAAGCAGGTTGAAACTAATATAGGTTTTGCATTCAGGTCATAAAATACAGCACTTGTGTTGTGAGGCATCCCCACTTACTGTGCCTCGATGGGGGAATAACTGCAAGTGCTCCAATGTCGATACAAGCTGAATACAAAACACAGCATTCTCCTTCACCCGTTCCCCACCCTCGTGAAAGAGGTGCTCACATCTACAGGACAGTCTCTGAATGGTGACAGACAATTCAGGAGGAAGACTGGCCAAAACTATTTTCTTCTTTTCTATTCCCATTCCAAACCTATTGAAAGGTCATACCAACAAGCCGAATCCAAGCATTTTGGTAATCTTACAGCATTGTTTTTTGGCCCTGCCACAATATGACTTAAAAACCTGATGCCAGTGTTCCAGTTGAAGCACTAGCAGGGAGAGTTCATGGTCCCCAACACTGCCCACTGACTGTGCCTCTGGCATGGAGGGATGAGCGCAGAGATCAACCTCCCAGCAGTATTAAGGAACTCATGCGAGATCTCTCTTCTGATCCTGGGGGAAGCCACAGACAACGTAATGTTAGCAGCCTCTGTCTGTGGTTGACTCCTGTAGGACAACCACGTTAACACTTTTTTACAGATCCCAAAGTCCAGCATCTCACTTTAAGCCAGAAAAAAAAATAACAAATGTGACACATTTCAAACAAGATGGAGTTCTGAAAATAGAGCTGTGTTGCACCTTTAATAAGTATGTTGGCAGAGGAACTGGATTTACTTTGAAAGTTAGTTTGGTATGAAAGAGCTACACAGCCGCAAAATGCTAAATCCCTTTAGAGAACAGAATGAAACAAAAGCAGATATTTCTTTCCTTAACACCTTGTCAGCAAAATTCTCCTTCCTGGGCAAGATTTTTTTTTTTTTTGCAAAATTATTGCACTGGTTTGCCAACGATGCTTTTCTAAGAACAGCCGCCTAAGCAGAGTAGCTTCTTTCTCATCCTGTCTATCCCAACAATTCAACACTCCCTCCTACAGCCAAAGTAGAAAATCCTTTGCCTTGGGGCCTGCAAGGAAACTCATACAAGTTATTGGGAGAAAATGCTCTAATAATGTAGAACCCACTTCCCTCTTTCCTGTGTACCCATTGTTTTCTTTTTTTTTTCTTTGAACTTCCTGACCTTGACATTCAACTGCTGTTCCAGCTAGAATCTGAGAAATTAGTTAAATTTAAGATGTTTCTACCAATGTACTTTAGATTCAGACAAATGCATTGAGAGGCACTAAATATATGAAGATCTGTCAACAGATAAAGTTGAGACCAATGGCCTAACTTCCCTTCTATTTCTAATGATGTGCTGGGCAAACAACAATTCAATTGATTTTGTGGTCTGCATTCAATTTACTCAGCCTTTCAAAGAAAAACCTGGATGGAAATATGAATATTAATCAAAACACACCATTGCTGAGAATGTTTAGGACCTTCCTGTAAACTGGGCAATCACCAAAGACTACAGGAGAGGAGAGTATGTCCTATTTTTAACTCTTTCTTCACCAGCTGAGAATAGCAAGAAGAATAGAAAAGATGTAACACAATGACCTTAATTGAAATGGTGATTCATCCTTTGACTTCTGGACACAAACAGAATAGCTTGAAGCTGGAAGGCTTACTGGCAAAGAGACTTCGGGTGAAGAGGTAAAATTCATCGTGCAGGCCTTTTTTTGAGGGAGAACATAGGGTTCCTGAAAGACACGTTGTCCCAGAGAACATGCAGTGTCACATCTGTTTTTTCTGAAAACCTAAAGAAACAAAAGTATGGAAGATAACAGGTTTTAAAGGCCTGGAAATCCCAAGTTAGCACAGAACTTTATCGGATCCTTATAAAAACAAGGTTTTCTTCAATCTAATGATACAATACATTTATCTTACAAAAAAAATTTTACAATATCCAGAAGAGACAAACATTTTTTATTCTTCCCCAGCTCATTTTTTTGTTCCAGGTGAAATACCAGAGTATCTCCAGAAAGAATGTTTCAACATATTTCAGTAATAATTTTATTTTTTTTTTGCTTTGATTGGATCCTCAAAAAGCTAATTTCAACAGCAATCTTTTCATTGACTAGGGAGACCAAGTACTGACAGTATTATTGAGTTGTTACAGAAGTCTCCAGCTAATCCAAACCAAAGACACTTTAAAGGACAGGAGAAACCTTAAAAGATATCATTAATGATATATCTACTGTTGATTCACAGATTTATTAAATTTAATCATCACACAAACTATCATGAAAATCTATGGATTTTGACTTTGAAATAGATTTCAAAACAAAAAGGACACTGAAGAGAACATATAGATGATTTTGTGTAACACACTGTTTTTTCAATCCAAGAGCAAATACAAGTGCTGTTATGGCACTTAGGACAAGCACAGGAACTGTACACACCAAGTTCACAGTCGAACTCCCCCAAAACTTTGGCACAGCACATGCCCTGGACAGCATCCCTGTCAGTCTGGTGTGCTGGTTTGGACTAATTTCTACAAAGGGACAATGGAGCATTTACAGCTGACCAATACTTACATGCATTAGGGATGAAAATCCCATGAAAAATGTGCTCAGAGAGTGAAATTCAACCCTGGCCAGAGAGCCAGCAAAAACTGCTCACCGCTGCTGCTGTGCTGCTACTTCCCAATACAGCCACAGTCATCACCTCCGTGATGAAAAGGTGGTGTGCCACCCTGAAAAGTGGTGTATTCCCTCCTTAAGCATTCATAGAAGTGATGCTATATTTGGAATTTAAAGAGAGAAAATGAACAAGAAGTATTCCTTAGAGTTCCCCAGAGGATGGGATTTCAAAAGCCCAGGTGTGCACAAGCAATTGAATAACTACATTTGTTCTCATTCCCCAAAAAGGCCAAGAGCCCTGTCCAGGTCTGAGCATGGAGTAGCTGGTGCGGAACCACAACAGCACAGCCAAGGGCTGTATCCTTGTCCTGGCCTCTCTCCACAGCCTGGGAGGGGAAAAAGGAATATAGTTTGTCAAATAAAAATGGGGAAATCTAAGAGTACAGAGTCCACTTCAATCATAGCAGAGTCTGAGTCTTATGCAGGAGCTTCTGAAGAAAGCATATTGACATGAAAGTAAGCACAAAACCTTCAGTAAAACATATCATCCCGGGGACAATACCTTTCTGTAAAAGGAATCAGTGTCCTCTCCCTGGTAAACTCAAGGCTCAGAAATCAAAGCAACCCAGTAGGGAAGTGGGCAAAGCCACAGATCTGGTTTGATTTGAAGACTTTTAAGTGATCTTAGAGAAACAGACCGGAAAGTAGTGTTTCTAAAAAGGAGAGCACCCAAATCCAAGGCTCAGACATCCTCCAAACATGAGGTTTGATCACATTTGTCGTGGTTTTACTCCAGCCGTTGGCTGGGCACCACATAAACGCTCGGTCAGTCCCCCTCATTGGAAAAGGGGGAGAGAATCGGAAGAGCGAAAGTGAGAAAACTCGTGGGTTCAGATACAAGAGTTTAATAAGTGAAGCAAAAGCCGCGTGCACAAGCAAAGCAAACCAAGGAATTAATTCACCGCTCCCCATGGCAGGCAGGTGTTCGGCCATCCCCAGGGTAGCAGGGCTCCATCACGCGTAATGGTTTCTTGGGAAGACAAACGCCATCACTCCAAACGCCGCTGCCCCCCCCTTCTTCTTCCTCCCAAACCCCTTATAAACCCAGCATGACGTCATATGGTATGGAATACCCCTTTGGTCAGTTTGGGTCAGGTGTTCTGTCTGTCCCCTCCCAACTCCTTGTGCACCCCCAGCCATCCCGCCAGTGGGACGGTGCGAGAAGCCGAAAAGTCCTTGGCTCTATGTAAACATCGCCCAACAACAGCAAAAACATCTCCACTATCACCGCTGCTTCCAGCACAAATCCAAAAAAAAGCCCCATACTGACTTTCTTGAAGAAAATTAACTCTCTCTCAGCTGAAACCAGGACAACATTCAAAGAATATTGGGATTCAATCCCAATTCAGTGAACAGTGAGATGTGCCATGCCCATTTCTGTTTTTAAGGGCTGGGGAATCTTTCAGGCAGACTTCCTTCTCACAGGGCATGCACAGTGGGGACAGCAAAAAGGCAGATTTCCCCGCTGTGCCAATGTGCTTTTTTGCTGCCCAGAAGCAAAACTCTCCTTAGAGAGGAAGGCAGAATAATGGCCAAGGCCACAGGCCACCGCAGAATGCCTGGTAGAGGAAACTGCAAGTTCAGGCTTTGTTAGAGGGAACGTCAGGGGTAGGACCTGGCACCCTACATATGGTTCTTCTTTCTCCTGCACTACCCAGTCCATTTCACAAATGTTGGTGGATCCTTCTGCCAGACTATGACCTCAAGCCTTTGAGAAAAGCAGCCTGATTTTAACTGTTCATTCAAAACCTCCTGCCCTGCTCCTTGCCAAAGGCTGTGTGTTGATATGGGAATTGGAAACATGGAGAAAAGGTTTTAAAATTAACATCTAGTCCCTAAGCTTTTCATATGATCAATCTCACACACAAATCCTTCCACAAATTCTTAGTTTTCCTATCCAATCCAATCCTGTGGTGAAGCTGGAAAATGGAGCTTAGAATCCAGACCTGACAGCAGAATTTGTATCCGAAGAATTTTATGTATCTAGATTATGAACAATTTGGAGTGAGAAGTGATTTATAAGTTAACAAAGCCAGAGAAGACAGCCATGATCGGCTAGGTTTGACTTCTGAAAGGATGCCAGCAACAAGGCTGCTCTGAATGAATACCTGCATGAACCAGAGTGTAACTGATGGAAAAAGCATCCAGTCTCTGCTTGCCAATGACAGAATAAATCACAGCCTGGACTTTTGCTCCAAGAATGATTTTTGTGGTTAAAGGTTGAAGACATATATGGTACAAACACATTCAACTTCTGACTACCAATTCTCATTATACTATTGCCCAAAGGAGCTTCTGTTTCTGAATCTCCCTTCCTTATATAGCATATTTGACAACCAGACTTGAGCTTTTCTTGACTTGCTGTTTGGTAAGCTAAGGAGATGGGTTCCACTGTAAGGCATGTTTTCCAATACTTCAGTCATTCTTGTGGCTCTTCTCTGAAAGATCTCCAGTTTTTCAACATCCTTCTTTAATTGTGGGTACCACAGTCAGATGGAGTGTTCCCAAAGCAGTTGCACCAAGGCCAAACACAGCAGTAAAGTGATCCCTGGGTATATAAGCAGGGAATATCAAGTAGGCATTAGAAAAGATCCAATGATTGTTTTAGCCCCTCTGGCCACAGCACTGGAGTGAGAGATGACACCCAGCCAGTTACCCATTCAGGCCCCCAATCCTTTCCCAGATTCCTGTTTCTCAACACTGTCTATTCCATCTGGTACATAAATCTCAGAGTTTTAATTTCCTCTACCTGTAGCATCCTGAAAAGAGAAATTATTTGCTCATTCCATTCTATCAAGGGTTCCAAACTATGCTAAACCATTTTGTCATCTGCTAACATCAGCAGCGTGGAGATAACCTCTCCTTCCAGTCACTGCCACACCATTAAGCAACTCAAAGCGATGACTGGATCACGCTAGGAACACAGATATTTGATGTGTCTACACTTCAAATCTGTTTACAAAGCCCATTTTAAGATCTGTAACTGAAACAGTTGGAATCCATGTACCGTTTCCAGTTTGATATGGTACCATTTGAGTTTATGAATGAATATGTACGGGAGCAAGTTAAAGCCCTATAGGAGGTTCAACATTAGTATAATAATCAAGCAGATAATTTCTTTTCTTTTTTTAATTCCAACTGAGGTTGGGTCCAAAAATCAATACTAGATGCCTCCCCATGTTTCACATTGCTTTAGTATGTCATTCATTGCATGATTATCCTTGATTTTCCTTGAATTAATTGATATTATTGTTAATTATTAGTGATCATAGCAATCGATTTAAAATATTGATCTAAAATTAGATTTCTTTAGTCTCTAGAGCTTCCCCAGTGTTGTAGGGATAATTGGAAATCAAAATAAAAGACCTAGGGAGCTCTTTAGCTTTGTAACTCTAGGATTTGGATCTAGAAAAACCCAGTGATTTGCATACGTAACTTTAGAACATGATTGTTGAGACAATCCCAAGTTCCAATGAAGTGAAAATTATTCCATTATCCAGATAAAACATTCACCCTGTGTTTATTCACAAGATACAAAGAAGGCCGTTTTTGTGCCACTATTGCCAATCCTATCACAACCAGGCAACCAATTGAACTCCTATGGATTATTTAAACTCTACTATTTTTTTTTTATCTGCTTTTCCGAGTGGCAGTGTCCTAATCAGATGTTCCGTGGAGCACCAGAATCAAACTCCAATGGACATTCGTGAGCAAAGGAGCAGAGGCAGTTTTCACACTTACGAAAGCAAGGAATCTAAGCATCCTGGAAAGATCTAGCGCACAGCATTTTTCGGCCACAATCCTACTGTGAGTGTTCCCATATTTCTTTACTCTCTAAAAAGCTGTAGGTTACCTTCTGCCTCACTGATGGTAGACTCTCTCCACGCTGGTTTGACTGCTGACTCCCTGAAAACATGGACTTCAGGTCACCAGCAGCTAGCTGCCGATGCTGTTTCAGAATTGTTAAGTTTGCATTTTTACTGAAGGTCATTTTCTCCCCATCTGCAGGCAAGCATGGCCCAACTGGCTGGTTCATTAGAATAAACAGATGCTATCAGCACCAGCAACAAATTATCTTCTAAGGCTTTGTAATTTCTAGGGAGTAGCAGGTTGTGGCAAGTTGATTTACATTTAGGATGGAAAGGGAGCAAAACAGAGGTTATATCAGCATCAACAAGTAATTCAGCACAAGAGAAAAGGAACAGTAAATTGAAGCTGGACAACTACACCATGAAAGAAGCCATTATCTGTGCACCCATATCACTCCTAGTGAGGTACACAGCAAACCAGATGTGGACATTCAGAGGTTTCACATCTGAAAAGAATTCATGTTTTATGCTCAAGTGAGAAAAACCCAGAGAGAGCATGTGCATATGCACGTAAACGCTCCAGGAGATGCGACTGTTCACGTGAAACACCCTTGCACCAGGACTTGTGGGTGTGCTGCAGTTGGCGGCTGGAGGGGAGAACCCGCTGTTTGTTTGCTGTTTCCAGGAGAGTGCTTTTCTACAGCTGAGATCCCAGTCCTAAAGCCAGAGCTGTGGCATAACCAAATTCAGGAGCCTTTCACTGTTTCTCTGCAAGAGTGGAAGAGCACACCTCCCTGTATATTTTCAGATGCACAAATCGTTTAGCTTATGGAATTATGCATATGTACCCGCACATAAACCTGCAGAACCAGCTGAAAGCCATTGAAAAACTTAATAACAAAATGAGGAAGGAAGCCCCATGTTCCTAAAACTCACCTTGGGGTCCCAGTGAACAAGACTTGCTCTGCTTTCTCTACACAGGCTCTCTGCCCCATTCAGAGACAGTGTGCATGCCTATTTGTGCAGAGAACTGCAAGGCAAGCCTATATTTCTGATGTTTATGCAACATATTGAGACAAGTCCTACACCTCTGCTTTTAGCCACTGTATCTCTCCACCCATTTCACATTGGTACGCAGACTCTGCACTGCTTTTTTATAAGATTTCCCTCAGTGTTATAAGAAGCATTGGTATTGCTGATTGGGACTGGGGAGCAACAAATCCATCTGCTGCAATCTTATTCACAGAAGACACCAGGCATTCATTTCAAAACTAGACTGGCTTTATCATCACAGTAAAATACGCTATTTAGGCATTCCTATGTTAGAACGGAAAGCCAAAGCTTCTACGCATTGCCATGCAGGTGGCTGTTCCTGTCTCTGGACCCAACGCATCCTGGGATCTACCTCCCTTCCCATACAGGCTGGAAAACCATTTATCCCAGCACCCTGGGGCTTTAGCCATGTCATTTTCTACTGCTGTCAAGAAAATACTGCAGATATTGATGAGTTTTGATGTCTCACTCATCAGCCCAGAGCTGCCTACACAATTTGGCATAGGCTTCCATTTGCCTAGCCCAAAAAGGAAACTAATCTTAACAGTCCTCTAAGACTTCAGTACAAATGTGAGTGGATAAGCCATGCATGCAACTCAAAGATATAGAAATTTCTTTAGTTTTTCTATAACATATCTATTTTTATCTTAGAGAAGTACACAAGAGTTAGTCATCAGTGAGCTTTGCAGGCCACATTAGAGGTAAAAATCTCCAAAACAACCCAGGCACTTGCACAGCATTTCAAATATTACCCTGTGTTCCCTGTCAATTCTTCTCTTTCCTTTAATCATTGTCACATGACTGCAAGGTTCAGAAGGAAGCTGTCTGAGTTGGTCTTTCGATCATGAAACACAAGAAATTTTACACAAGGCAGTTCAGCAACTCAGATTCCAGACAGAACCATCATCCTTTAGGTACCTATGGATTTCACCTCCTGTCCCGATTCATCATTTCCCTTACCTGCCAGAGCGCACTGAAACTTCCACTGCAGTTCTTTGCCTGGTGTTCAGTGAAGGTCTCATAGGGGACATCTATAGACCAAGGGTATCAGCAGAGCAGGAACAATCCTTCCTTCAAATGATTCGAGGGGTTTCTCATGCCTTCTCCTTTCCCCTACTAAATAACCAACTCAGAACAAAGAAATATATTCAGTAAGATGAATCAAAATTAAGGGTTCTCAACCATTTCAAGCCAGTAACCTTCCAAATTCTAGGGCAGCTATTCATGCACAGCTAGAAGCAACAGGTACAAATCTAGATTATCCAGTGAAGAATCCACTTGGTGCCTTCTTTTCAAACTGCTGGGTGAACCATAGTAAAAGAAAAATCAGGCTGGTAATTCTATGATTTTAGAGCATTCAATATCAGAAATCAAAGAATCCAGTCTCTTGTCTCATTTGCGTGCCTCTGGCAGTGTTCAAGGCCAGGCTGGATGGGGCTTTGGGCAACCTGGTCTACTGTAGGGTGTCCCTGCCCATGGCAGGGAAATTGGAACTAGATGACCCTTGTGGTCCCTTCCAACCCAAACCATTCTATGATTCTATTCTATGAACTGCTGCCAAACCTGAGGTGCAGCATCTCATCTTTCTAGCATAACATTTACAATATTCTGATATTCCTCTCTCAAGCACTGCTGAAGTTCCTTGATTTTTCAATTCAGTTCAAAACAGAGGCAGTACTTTTTCTTTCTCTCCTAATATCTGTTTATATTTTAGGGAAATCCAGGTGAAATAGCTTGTAATTAGCATTCAAGGGGCGGATCTATGGATTTTACTATAGGCAGATCACTGCATCTCTCAACATTTTAAATGATGCTGAAAAAAAATCTCACCAGAGGCAGAAGTCCAAATACTCTCCCAAGAAAACTGGGCTAGCACATTTAAAGCGCAGAAGTTTCCATCGCCAAAAACATTCACATCTGGATGCTTTTAACATTGTCAGCATGGCCAGACACCCACTTGTATCTGGGTGTTGTGCAATTCCACCACGAAACTCAAACTCACACCACGAATCCAGAAGCAGTAGCCTAACACTCTGCCATCACACCCTTTCTTGTAAATCTTCAGTCCTAGAGAACTTCTTCCAGCTCTAGGGTTTGGAAAAACTTGTTTTCAGACCAAAGCTGTCTTCTCCAAACTAAGTCCTGTATCCTGGCCGAGTTAGCTGGAGTTAAATCAGCATAAAACTAAAATAGCACAATGGAAAGTCAGACCTACTGTTAAATCATGCTTCTATTTTTATCTGGAAAAGCACTTAAACACGTGCTTGTGATCCACAGAACTTAAGCATATGCTTAAAGTTAGCCCTGTGATTACATGTACTGGCTTATGGCTTATAAATCAACTGATTTTGTGATTCTGGCTGAAATGTTGTGATTTTTAAAAGAAAACACACAATGCAGATCTCCACACGTGAAAAGGGATCCATAGGCTCAGAATGCAGAAACTTGCACATCCAGCAGGGAAAGCAGAGTACTCGAAGTTGGGCCAAAAGCTCACACAAACCGAGAGAAAGGAGGCAATGTATTTCAAAGAGAGTTGCAAGATGGCACAAAGCAGGCCATGCACAGACTGGTCAGTCTTACAGTTCCTGGCCATCAGCAATTTAGGGACTTGAAGCAACCTCCAAGCCCACATTGGCCATTGTGTTTAGTAGGCTTTGATGAGTGGATCCTACAGGATTTTGTCTGATTGTATATTAAATTTATTTTATTTTGCTATTTCAAATATCCATCAACATTTCCACAATATAGCAATGAAAAAGTACTTTTATTCTATGCTACTGTCCCTTGTTTCTTCAGCACCCCTAGTTCTCCTGCTTCAAGGAGAAGGGAATAACCAGTTCCCATTCACCTCTTCCATATCACTCATGATTTTACGAGACTCTGTCAAACGCTTCTTCAAGTTTTCAAGGCTGAAGAGCACTACTTTATGTAGACTGCTCTGTAAAAAAGAAACATTCTACATCTCTAGTTACTCTTACTGCTCTTGCTGTGTCTTTTCTACTTCTTCATCTTTTGTGAAACTGAGTGAGCAGTCCTACACACTGCAGGCAAGATGCAGGAACACTGCAGGAAGATCAACATCTCTGTTTCTCTCCTGTATATACTGCAGTGGTGTAAGCTGCTTGTTTTGTTCTCAATTATTCTAAATAACTCCAAAAATTTGTTTTTTATAGGCCTTGTAGTACTGGTCTGATATTTCTGGAAAATCATCGACAATGACTTCATTAATAATTTTCCTGAATATAGAAACCATAGAAACCATAGATACCTAGAGGCATAAATGGTCAAGATTAATTTCCCCTGGATCATTTATGTATATTGACATGGACTTTCATCTGTCACTGTACTGTCCAGTCTCTTGAGATCCTTCTGCAAAGGACCAAATAGCTTTAGTTATCGTTGTTGTAGTGATTTTTTTGGCATGAACGCCCTCCCCTCCCTATTAATTCTTTTTTCTGGGTAGGACACAGCTCCCCCTGCCTCAGAAACTCTGCAAAGACTGTCCCCCAAAAGGAGCACTATAAGGAACATGACTATTTTCTATTGTGAAAATTGGTTAATTATAGCCATCCTTTTCTCCATACCTTTGCAAAACCTTTTCAAGATCCATTCAAAACTCTAAGTACGCTATAATGTGTCATCACATGCTTCTCCAGATGTTTATTCCCTTGAGCTCCCTTGAAGAGCTCCAAGGTTTGCGATGCATGCCTTTAATTTACAAAGGCAGTGTTAACACATCTGCAATATATCATATTTATGTATGCTGCCACTGAATCTGTTATAATTCCCTCCCAGTTTTTCCTGGTACAGAAGCCAGACTTGAGCAGTCTGTACTTTTTTCATCCATGCTGGAAACCTCATTAAGATTGGTGTCACATTATTTACCTCCTCTGGGATCAAGGCTGACTGAATCCAAAGGTTTCATACCAGAGTAATTTAGAACATTTGAGTGAATATCATTTGTCATGGTGATTTGTTATTGTTTGTGTCACTGATCTACTTTAAAAGCTCTTCTATTAACAATTCCATTAGATTCTATTTCTTGGGCTCAAACCTTGGAGGACTTCCTATTTGCTATGCAGCTAGTGCCTCTGCTATCTGCCATACAGTGGTCAGACTGACCTTGATCACTCCTTTGACATCTTGGTCATTTGCTGAACCCACCATGCAGACTGACAGCTCCCATTGTGTTTGGAAGAGCCTGTGTTACTAGTTTTCATGTGTTTTGTGAGTCACACCTCAAAGTATTTTAGTTTGTGTTGTTATAGTTTTACATTCAACTTGTAAGAAATTATATTCCACTCTGTTTTCCTTGTTTAGGCATGTTTTCCACTTTTCAAAGGATATCTTTTAATTTCTAATAGTTCCCTTTATTCCACTGTTTAACTGTAGCACCTTATTTTGGGGATTAGGTTAATTTTGGGAACTGATGAGGTATGTTTTCTCCAATTTACAGGGATTCTACTTACACTCTTGGCTCATTTACCTGCTCCTTTAAAGTTATTTAACCTGCTTGTTAAAGAGAAATATTATCGTTGTCTTTGGAATTTTCTTAATGTTATTATTCTTACAAAAGTATTGAATTTGACCATGAAATGGTCATGAGTTCCAAGCAACTCTTCAGTGCAACAGCTATAGTTAAAATGAGGTCTTAGTCAAGAGAGTCTGTCCCTTTTATTGGTTTGTTTAAAAATGTTGACTAAAATTTGCTCATTATATCCCAAGTAGGATAAATCTTCTCCAGTTTCTTTTCTTATATACTATTTTTTCATTGCCTCTGATCTTTCTCAGTATTTTGTGGATATTGTCACTGGACATGGTCATCTGTTGAAAAGGGTAAGCTTATGATAATGCTTTACTTGATTTAGCATGGCAACTTTCAATCCATAGAGAGTGGGTGGTAAATGATGATACACCTAACTGATTTATCTTATTGGACTCTGATTTCCAACAAACTGTGAGTCACTCCTCCAACGGCAAAATCTATTCTTGTAATTTCTACATAATAAGTATCCTGATAGTACAGCTTTGTAATTAATAGCTTCATTCAGTTAGATTTCTGGGAGGCCAGTACATTAAAATTCACCCATCTCCACCTTATATACATTTAATATTTATAGAAAAGCACAGATACTTCTGATCTTGATCTAGCTGCCTATCTGCATGTGCCTTGTTTAACAGCGGATTTTCTCAGGCTGCTCTATTTTATTTACAACCTGAACCTTGCTGATGGTTGTCCTGCTATAAGGGCACAGAGCTTTTTGTGCTGGGGAACTTGTCAACAAGATCAGTGTGTTCTTTTCCAGGTCCTCATCTCGAATAATTTTAAGGACGCCCCTAGTATTTGTTTCCATTCCCAGTGCCATTAGCCTGGTTGTCCCCATTTTGGAAGAGACCATCCCTCCCATCCATTCTCAGTGCCTCTCCTGTTTCTAAGAGCTCTGAATAACCCCTTCTTCCCACATCACTTCCTTAGACACATATTGTGTCTGTGCTTGTCTGGGACAAGCATTTCTTGAATGCCGTAACGGAGTTCCTGGTCTTCACCTTCATCTCCTACCAAAATGTTATGTTTTGCCTCCTGGAGCTCTCCCTTATATTTTCTTGGTGCTCATATGACATGATGCACGAGGAAGATCACCGGCTCCTTTCCAGTATCCTCTCAAAGGCTGCCCAGACACCACAAGATACAAAACCTCCAGAGCTAGGCAAACCACCACATACTCCTTTCCGGCCTTGTAATCCCGGTTATCAATCCCATGCAGCATCACAGCCTGCCACTTCCTATCCATCGGGATTGTTGTCCTTTTGCCATGTGTTTTGCTCAAGTGGGCACACAAAGTCACCTTCTGGCAAGAGAGAGGGGTCGCACAGACAGTATCTTTTGCACACACATTTAGTCATTCAGCCTGAAACACAATTTTACTATTTGCTTTATTGCCGCCTAGTGCAAGCAGCAACAGCAGATCAGGCCAATTCTCACAACCAAAGCTCTGCTAAATGTTCGCTGTATATTCAGCACGGAAAGCTGCTTTTATTGCACATCTGAAACCGGCACAGAAACAGGTGAACGTGTGTTTTCCAGAGAGAAAATCCAGTGCTTATACTTCCTAATCACTACAGTCCTCACTTTCTTGTGTTTAGGAAAGTTTTTTTCTATTTAGAAGTCAATCTTTTGGGGAACACTGTTGTGGTTTTCACACTTATTTTATTTTCTAAAGACTGACCCTGGGTTTAATTTGCAGAGACCACATGGTATAGAACAGATCAGGGAGTCTGGCACAGAGACAGGAGATACCTTTACCCTTTGGACAATTAAACATGAAATGTAAAACCCAGCAAGTCGTGCATTTAATCCTCTCTGCACCCCTTAGACCCCTGCCAAAGATAAGAAAACCTTCTCTTCTTAAAAAGAATAAAATATTTCAGAACACATCATCAGCTCCTCCCTTCAGCCCTCCATACTGACGGTTTTATCTCTATACACAAAGCTTCTCCCCCTTTCTCCAGCTTGGCAACAAAACCCAAGCTCAATGAATATTTTATATGTGTGTGGTTAATGGAGCATTCTGGCTCCAGTCCATCAGGAACCTTACACAACGGTGTATTAACTGCATGTAACATTTCTGAGTCTGTCCAAAAGGGATTGTGTGTTTGCCAGTTGAGCCAATACACTATTATTGTCTTGTCAGCCTAGTTCCTGTCTTCTTTGCAAGAGCAGGGTGCTCTGCCACAGCAATTTGCCACCATTGTACTCCCAGCAGCAACCAGAGATTAGCCCAGCTCCACGCTCTATTTTCCTCTCTCTATTCTGAGGTCTGTGTCTCATGTGGGGTGGGGAATGCCTACAGTCTTTCTCCTTCAAAGATATACACAGGGATAAGCAATCACATCACAGATTAACACAAGAATAAATATAAAGCAATTAAGAGGAGATCTTTAATTTTGATGGAAACCAGACCTCCATATTCTTTCATGAGCTCTGAAATTTTTGCCTTAAAATCTACCAGATTGATTGAAAAATTGATAGCAGAATGACAACATTTGACAAAGTACTTATTACCTTCTCCCTTTAAAAACCTCCTCTGTTCCTCAAGGCCATGACAGAAAGAATGTCACCTCTATCAAAACTAGCACAAAGTCATCTCAACAGTCAGACGGGCACAGATCACCCCCCTTACTACAAGGGACAGTATAATTCTAGGCTGCACATAGACATCATCCACTGTAAATGGTAAAAAAGATAGCTACTAGATTACTCAGCTGAAGAGCCCTGTAAGAATTAGGGGTCTAGATCTGAAAGCTCACCTACACCTCCCCGACAGTTTGTGAAGAGCACAGGAGCTTCCAAAGTGTGAATCATCTCAACCTAAGGCAGATGTCTAGAATGGGTAAGATGAATAGCATGTGCTGTTTATCACTCCTCACCGACCAAAGAGAGAGCCTAGATGACAATCTTAGACTTCATGTCTAAGTTTTAGATAACTAAAATCAGTTGAGATGATTCCCAGCCCCAAGGTTTGCAGACTCATTTCCAGACGAGCCGCAGACCCTGACAGACTTAGGGCAGAAAACAACAAGATAAAGAAAAGTGCTGATGTGGAAGGACTGATCTCATTCCTTCCCTGCCTGAAAGCAGAAATAGCTTACGTTTCAGAAGGCAAAGCCCATCTTTTGCTCACACGTCATTGCTGAAGCACAGTGGAAAAAAGGGAACATCATTGTTTCCCTTTACAGGACCCCACAATGCTTTGTACAACATCTACATGAGGTAGTCAACATCCATGAGGTGCTTGGGTATTATAAGCCAGCAAGCAAGGCCCAGAGGAGCCAGGGAGAGCCTTTTGGCCAAAAAATATATGAGGTGAAGGCTTTTGATAGGTAGGGATCACCCCTGGATAAACAGTGCTTCCTCACCCAGTAGTGTGTGCGTACTCATGACTTACCCAAATGCACAGCAGTGGTAGGGTCTGGAGCAGAAGGATGTGGGGAAAGGTCTCAAAGACACATGATTAAGGGAAGCTCTGTGCAAACTTTGAAGAAGTTTCCTATTGCAAGTATTTGGGAGAGAAAGCAATAGTTTCCTCAAGAGTACTGACAGGATCACCATGTTTTATATCACACTTGAGAAAGGACAGGCACTGCACAAATACTATCAAAAGCCATAAATCTGACTGACCAGAAGCTCAGCTGCTCCAAATACAGCTCTGGAGTCAGGTTGTTGCTCCCTCTTAGAGGCACACACAGCAGATCAGTCATTCTACCAGCAGATAATCCAGTTATCAGCCCACTTTTTCCTCCTCCCAGATCCCTCATCTCCATCCCCCACTCCCTTTGCTTCAGAACTACCATCAATGGAAAGTTTTGAGAATTAGCCGAAAACAACCAAAGCACCTAATTGACTGAAGAAGGGAAATGGCAACTTCCATCATCTCAAAAAGCTGCACCTTTCTCCTACTCATCTCAAAGCTGAATAAAGGAATTAAAAACATAGCCTGGGGCAGCCAGCAGAGATTTGCAAGGAGCAGACATTAATTCTCACTCCAAAGGCTGATCCTGTGTGTGTGAGCCAGAAGGAGCAAACACAGAGGAAGGGAGCAGAAACATACAGAGTCTTTGCATTTAAAGAGGAGGAAAGAAAAAGGAAAAAAAAATAAAAATCAGCCACCTTTAAACCCTTCCTAATAAAACAAAGATCATCCTGGAAACATGAAATGCTACCCTACATTGTTTATTTATCGACACAAAGAAAGAAGCAAGTTGGCACCTCAGAGGGTATTAAATGCTGGTTTTTTGCTGACTGAATGACCTCAGCCGAAATATTTTCCATGACAAGAGCCCAGAAGACGCTGGCACAGAGTCAGACAATAAGATTTTCAGAGTATATTTACATTCTATCCATGGCCCCAGGCTGTTCCAAACCCATAGGCAGGTGCTGCCTTTATCTGTTCTTTGCTCACCTGGCTCCCTAGCAAAATGTTCCGAGGCCTGCGGCTCAGCTGCCTTAACTGTTTGCTGCCTGGTGCTCGGAAAGCTGATGAGCTTCAGAGACATCTGGGATCCTGGCAAATGGAGATGGCAACTCCAGTCACCCCTCAAAGCTGACTAGTGAAAGGTGCATAAAGGGTTTTTCCAACAAGCAGAGGGACATGGACAGTGGGATCAAGTGCACCCCCACCAAATTTGCCAAGAATATTAAGGTGCACGGTGTTGTCAACAGGGGTCAAAGGAATCCAGAGGGACGCTGACAGGCTTGAGAAGTGGGACCATGCAAACCTCACGAAGTTCAGCAAGGCCAAGTGTAAGGTCTTGCACGTGGACCAGGGCAATCCCAAGCACAACTACAGGCTGGGCAGAAAATGGATTGAGAGGAGCCCTGAGGACGACTTGGGGATGTTTGTTGATGAGAAGCTCAACATGACTTGTCAATGTGTGTTTGCAGCCCGGAAAGCCAGCTGTATCCTGGGCTGCATCAAAAGCAGTGTGACCAGCAGGTCAAGGGAGTGACTCTTCTCCTCTACTCTGCTTTTGTGAGACCCCAACTGGAGTGCTGTGTCCAGCTCTGGGGTCCCCAACATAAGGAGGACATGGACCTGTTGGAGTGAGCCCAGAGGAGGTTACAAAGGTAATCAGAGGGCTGGAGCACCTCTCCTATAAAGAAAGGCTGAGAGAGCTGGGGGTTGTTCAGCCCAGAGAAGAGAAGGCTCTGGGGAAACCTTATAGCAGCCTTCCAGTACTTAAAGGGGCTACAGGAAAGCTGGAGAGGGGCTCTTTACAAGGGCACAAAGTGATGTCCATGCTCCCCTTGTCCTAAGGGGAAATGGTCTTAAGCTGAAGGAGGGTAGATTTAGATTAGATATAAGGAAGAAAATCTTTATTGTGAGGGTGGTGAGACACTGGCACAGGTTGCCCAGAGAAGCTGTGGAGGCCCCATCCCTGCAAGTGTTCAAGGCCAGGTTGGATGGGGCTTTGGGCAACCTGGTCTAGTGGAGGGTGTCCCTGCCCATGGCAGGGAGGTTGGAACTAGATGATCTTTAAGGTCCTTCTAACCCAAACCATTCTATGATTTTATGAAAAAAGGGGTGATACAATGGTAGGAGACAACTAAAACCAACGTAAATTAATGCTGAGAAAAGAGATACTTTCTAAAAGTGAAAGGAAAAAGGTGGTTCTTTCAGTATGTGCTGCATTCTCCACCACTTAGGATCTTCAAGTTAGGTCTGGATAGCTCTGTAAGAAGAAACACTCAAGATTCTGCAGAAGATGAGGAGACAGTCACAGTTAGAGGTCCTAACCTTGAAACCTGTGCAGGATAATATGCCACTGTGAAGCAAATGATGCTGAGCAAGCCACATCCCTACAGCAGTGGGCAAAAGGGAGGGTGTCAGGCTAAGCCACAAAGAACCCCAGGGTGGTGTCTTCCAGCTCCATGGCACAAATTCCCTATATCACAGGCTTCCAGCTGCATATTCTCCCATAGACAGCTCCTGACTCGGTCTGCAGCAAAATGACCTGTTCCATCCCTGTGGTGGAAACAGCCTCCTCTTTGCTCAGTTTAATTTGGGTTCTAGTGCACAACTCCTCTCTTGAGTAATAAGCCTCCAGGAGATGCTGTGAGAGGATACGCCCTTAATACCACGCAACCAGGAAGAATGATAATTGCACTTTTAACAGCACTATGTACAAGGCAGCCACCAAAGCAGAGGAAGCATGAATTAAAGCACGATAAAAAGGAGGGGCTTTACCATCTACCTAATAAAGTATTATTCATGCTTTTGGAAAGCTTCCTTGCAGAGAGATAGGGAGACATAATGGGTCTTTTCCAACTGCATCTGGAAAAGGAAAGGCCTGCTGCCATCTCACAGCTCCGTTGTCATGCTGGACTCAGTTTCTACCTTTTCAGCCTTCAGCTCCCCTCCCTTTCCTACCTTATTGCCATGCATCCTTGTTTAACCCATTTCATTAATGACCCAAGTCAGCTCCCATCCCGCCCATGTTAATGGCTCAGGTCTGGCACACTCACACACACCTTCACACCAGTTCCCTCCAATCCCTTTACCTTCACTCAACAAAGGAAAAATTATTTTTCCTTTCTTCTTCCCTTTCTCTCATTCTTGTCTTCCCTGCAAAGTTCTTAAATTCACTCCTACTACATGCAAATTGTGTCCCCTTCCACATCCCTCCTTCGAACCACATCTCTCAGCTTACTAATGCCACCCCACATCAGACAGAATGCAAAGATATGCTAACTGCACTTGTAACTATTTATGTATGTCTGGCCTCCCTTTCCACCCAGGAAACAAAAATGTGACCTTGCCCTCCAACAAATTTATCATAATAAACTTTCACTCATGCACCCAAAACAATGTGGAGTTCTAAACATCTTTCCAAAAGTAAATTAACCACTGCTCACCTGCATAATCTGTCACTGTCCTTTTCAATCCTGTCCAAGTGGCTATGAAAATTTATAAGTATCTTGCCACCTGTGCCATTTCTGAAGCTGTTCCTACGTTCGCTTCACGATGGAGCTGCGCAGGACTTGCCATGCTGACAAGTACACCTCCAGGAAGCCTTTCTTAACAGGCAGAAAAACAAACAAAAAAAAACTCTTTATCCACCCAGATCATACTTCGTAAGGCTTTTAGGTGCCTGGCAGACAGACCCCTAGTGAAAATTTCAAAGGATCTTGATAAAGTTAGACAATTCAGTCCCAAAGTCATAACAATTTGGGTATCTAATGAGCTAAGGCCCTATGAAAGCTCTGTATGCATCTTCACGAACCAAAATGCCTTTGGAAATTGGAACTAGGTGTTAAATGTTTAAACCAGGTTTGTGGGCAGCAGTTTGGTGCCTATCCCTGGGTAAGATCAGATGCACACATGCACTAGGTAAGACCGTCACACAAGTAGATGCAAAGAAAACACCTTTTCAAAGCTGTCCCTTCCCTTGCTCTGCACTCCCAAACTAACACCATTACAGACTGGTTTAAAAAACATCCCTCCCCCCAAAAAAAAACTCAAGAAAAACACAACAAAACACATCCAACAACAGACTCAATCAATCTGTAGTCCTCCTGGAATTAAATAAATATGCTATGAAGAGCTCCTCTCAGCTGGAACAGTGATGATAAAAATGGAAGAAAACATGAGCCTAACCAGGTACTGCACATGGTGTCTGCCATCCCACTCCCTGCAGGAGCTCTGAGTAATGCCTGCGTGCAATGCTGCTGCTGCTGTCCAAGCCAAGGACGTCTTTTAAACAATACCTCACTGATAATCCTGTAAGGATTTTCAACTCTGTCCTGTATAGCATTTTAATTACTCACACTGTTTCAGGAGCTAAATCATTTACGGAAGGTATTTTCATCCCACTAATTGTAGGTTTCCCAGAGGACTCAGTACAGTATTTCATGTTCTCAGTGCTATTAAATCCCTTAGGAAAGCATTCAGACTTCCAGAAGTTGATTTTTTTCATGTGCATATGGTTCTGGGGAAGAAGAGGGCAAATCAGGGAAAGAAAGATGTTTAGGCCTTAAACAAAAAAAAAAAAAAAAAACCAACAAAAAACTCCAGCTTTCAAGAAAAAAAAAATTCAAAGACAATATTTCATACAGTGTTAGAACAACCTCATCTAAGTCAGCCGCAGGTCTGAAACCTGGTATTTCTAATGCTAATAGCATGCAGCTATACCCCTACACTAGGAAAAGTAATTTTATTAGTTAGTAGCTAAAAGTTATATCTATATCACTAACGGCACCCACCCTAGGGAGCGATTCCAAGCCTCCCAGGACAGGTAGTACAGAACATCTCATGCCAACACCGCCCAGGGCTAGCTTGGCTCTAGAGCAGACTGGCCATGCCCATAATGCGTGGCACTTGGCCTTGTGACCGTAAGACATAATAGTTGCCTGTGTGTGTGCTTGAAGTCAACACACCTAAAACAATTTGAGAGTTGTGTTGCAGCCCACTATGGCAATGTTTTTGGAGCCTGACACTGAAGGGCTGTGTTGCATGCCCTGCTCAATAGGGTGGCGATGGCGGGGTACGATCAAGAGCACAAGGTCTGAGACGGCACGGAAGGACTGTGAGGGACAGAGGGAAGCCAAGCCAGTGCTGTGCTGCCTGCTGCAAGCAGTCATGCTGGTCTTCTCTTGGTGGGGTCTAGCTGGTTCACCCCAACACCAGACATAAAAATGAGGTGGGAGGCTGAGATGTCTGGCAGTGTAGCTGTATTTACGGCAGGCTGCCACCCCTCTGAGCAGGCAAACCACTAGAGAGTCAGAGACCCACAGCTTTCAAGCGCATTATCTAGAGCCATGGGGAAGGAGGGAAGNGGAGGGAAGGAGGGAAGGAGGGAAGGAGGGAAGGAGGGAAGGAGGGAAGGAGGGAAGGAGGGAAGGAGGGAAGGAGGGAAGGAGGGAAGGAGGGAAGGAGGGAAGGAGGGAAGGAGGGAAGGAGGGAAGGAGGGAAGGAGGGAAGGAGGGAAGGAGGGAAGGAGGGAAGGAGGGAAGGAGGGAAGGAGGGAAGGAGGGTTTCCAAGGGTATCTGTATAGCAAATCTGAAAAGCAATAATTGTATGCTATTGCATTCCCTGGAGTGGTGGTAACATCATCCCTTCCCTCCATGCCAAGGAAATTTACACACAGCCCAAGGAAAAAGCTGCAATTCTAGCGGGAAAAAAAAAGCTGAGACCTGCCAAGTCCCTGGAGCTCACAGCAGTGGGAGGGGGGTGGAGATAGAATGGGTGGGAGTCTGTATCCCAAAGGAGAGCCCCTTTTTCCAGCCCCTTCCTATTGGGTACAAAGTGCTCTAAAGTGAAGACAACATTCAGCCTTGTTTTCCACGATCCTATAATGGTGGAAAAGGCTCACAAGTGCTGTCCCACAGATGAAGACACTTGTTCATTAGCTGAGCAGAGGTAACCCTCCAAATACCTGGTCTTAGTTATGTAATGGGTAGGCTTGACATCTGGGCTTATAACAGGGGCTGTGAGCTGATCAGCAAAAAATTATTAGATTATTGTACCTTAACTGTGACCTTGAGTCCTCAGGAAGAAAAATCTTCATAAGTATGATCTCTGGACTGTTGTGGTATGTAGATCCCAGGAGGCCAGTCTGGTTTACTCTGGCTCTTAGCACTCAGGAATCTGCAGCACAAAACCCATTATCACAGCTGGCATTGACCAGCAAGCATTCTGCTAATTATCTCTGCAAAAATACCCAGTTGAATGCCCCAGGCAATCCAGAAGACCCCTACCTGCATGATAAACATTCACGCTGATGTGAATTGACTGCTCAGAACATGGGAACATGCAGCAGCTCTGCCAGTGCAGGAGAAGGGACTTCCTCTAGCAGCTCCTTTTGTAGCTCTTCATAAACATTTTTTGATGGATCTCAGCACTGGCTGGGAATTAAATTGAATAGAGCTCCATTAACCAAAAACAAAAATAAGGGCAAGACAATCCATTGGGAACTTCTTTGAACTTTGGGTATGTTTTCACTCAAAAAGATGACATGGAGTGCAAGGACAGGACCACTGAACCAGTTACTTGAAACAGTGACCTGTGGATCTTGTCCTGACAGCAATTTTATCCAGAGAGAATTCACTCGCGCTACCCACAAGCCTGTAAACCAACACCCTTACCTGGCATATCTGACTGGGGTGGACCAAGAAATATTCGGAAAATGGAACTTTAACATGCCCCACAGGGTACAAAGCACAGAGCAAATGGCATGACTCAGATACTGCCTGGCACATGTAATGAGGATATTAAACTAGATCATAATTTTATAGGTTACTTTATTTTTAATTGGGGGAAAAAAAAGATAGAAAACATAGAAGCCAACCTACATATTTGGCCTTCAGTTGAATTTTTGGGTTTACGTGACAGCTTTTTCCCCTACTTAAAAATTTGCATAAATACTGTCAAGACAGGGCATGCATGGTGAAGAAAATGTAAAAGCCAGAGCTAAGCCCAGCTGCCTGCCTCTCCCACTGTGCTCTGCCAGGATAGCCGAGATCAGCCGGGGCTGGTACTTGGAGCAGTCCCCCCTGCTGCATGTCACTGGGGCAGGGACTCGGTCCTGCTGGCAAAAAGCCTTCCTTTTAGTGAGCCTTTCTGGACAGAGCCAAAATGGACAGCCTAGTTTTGGTTCACTCAGCCCTTTTCCTGCATAGTCACTGATGGTGGAGGGGTGGGTTGCTTATTTTCCTGCAGGAACTGAGAAGAATAAGTCATGATGTGACCTACCTGACAGGAAGCTGCTGCCGTTCCCCTGCAACAGCGGAGAGCGGGAGCAGCGCAACGGGAAAAGACGAGGACGCAGGAAGGAAGGTGTTAACCTGAGGTTGTGTTTACCCACGCAAGGGCACCCTGCGTGATTTCACGCGGATTTAATTCAGCTGGTGCAAACTCCCTTGCAGACACTTACTTGGGGTTCAGGGAGGTTTATTTCTGCTAACAGGATTAGGAAAGGTTTTAAGCTAACCAAAAGAGAGGAATGCACACAAGCGCTTTCACAGCTTAGAAAATAAACAAATATGAAGCAAATCTGCCTTTAGACATGGCCAAAGCAACCAGAGCTCCCTTCCCAGCAGCCCTCCTCACAGAGAGCATTTTATCTAACGCCATGCTCTTGGCTGCTTTTCCCGCTGCAACCCTACCTTACCACCCACTCGGTACAGAAAATTGCTGCACTTTACACCTACATACTGCTAAATAACTTACATCACTCCAGAATTTGGCCCAAGTAGCCACATCTGTACACATGAAGGAGTGTACAAAACAGCTGAGCAAATGGGGTTTTGTCCTGATGGCAGTGGGCAGCAGAGCATGCCTGCTGTGAGAGCCCGGACACGTGCTGCAGTGGAAGAACCAAAGGCAAAGCGGAGGGAGGCTCCAGCCACTGCACTGCGTTCAGCACAAGGAGGCTATTGCTCAAACCAGGTCCCACCGAGGCTTCCAAAATCCCTACCGGTGTAAAAACACCTCCCATTTAAACAGTCCCTTTCCAGTGAGGACACTTGCACAAGTTAATTAATTGAAAGGGCATTTGCTGCCTGCCTGAGTAATACTGCTGCTATCTGTACTGAGCTTTGCAGCGGTTCAGCTGGAGGTACAACGTGACCGAGCAGTGAAAGCAAAGTTTACTGCATCCTCCTGAAAGGGCAGGGTGGATCTCCATCTGCAGGGTGTGGTTGCCTTGAGATGGAATTTGGTTGGGACTCAGGGGTAATAGGAGTCCCGTGATGTGCAGTCTCGAGAGGTAAGGATGTTGGGTTTACATTTTTTCCAGAAGGTTAGAAGTTGTGGTGAGTCTAATCATTCTGGCATGTCAGCCTGTGCTATCTAGGGGGAAGAGCACCACCTTCTGAATTACCAAGTCAAATTGACTGTAGCAATCAACTTTTCCTTCTAAGTCCCCATCCAAAAACAAACAGGCCCAACCCTGCTTAACTTATGAGATCATAGCCCAAGGCACTGTAGCTCTCTGGGACATTGCTGCCTCACCCATCACCTACAAACAGCAGTTGTGCAGGGATGGTATGGATCTCTCCCGAATTTTACATACACAAAGATCTCTGACCAATGACATAAGCCCACTAGAAAGTGCCTGCAGCACCTCTCCGAGGCGGTAGGTAACCAGCAGAGCCATGGAAATAAGGACAGAGTGGTGGAGTCATCAGGAACATGTACTACGCAGAGCTTTAACCTCTCCTGGCTGGCTCCCAGTGAAAACCTCTTGCCCAAGCTGGTGCTTGTCATTCAAAGGCTGCCTTTTGTGAACCCTGCTGCACCAACACTTTGCTGCCGCTCAGCTCCACTCCAAGTAGCATATTCATCTTCCCATCATCACTTCAGGACCTATTTGCATTGTTAAATAACTAAGATAAATTGTTTTTCCCTTGACATCTTCAAATCAAAGCTGCCTGAGCTAGAGATGTTTCTTTTGTTAAAGCCTGTTACTACCCTTAATGGGTTTCTCAAATACATAATCCATATCTTACACTTCAGAAGTCATAAAGTCTTAATGTCCTATAATTCAGGCCTGGTTCAACACCTCTTGGAGCAAAAGTAAAAAAAGATTTTCATTTACTTTTTCTTGGATCTAGCTCTTTCGTAGCATTGGTTCTCCGATCTCAAGGCAGAAATCTTCACCACTGCTTGAGGAAAAAAATTTATTTACCCATACCTTACATGTGACAAAACAGAGATATGACAAGCTGCAGAGATTCGTGAAAGGTCAGGCTGTGACTAACTCTATGCCTAGATCAGAAGGTCTGAACTCTGAACCCAAGATAGCTCTTTAACCACTACCTACCACATCCTGTAGGTGCTTTGCAACAGAAAGCACCATGAAAAACAGAAAGAAAAAGAGAAAAATAGCTATGAATCTGCTCCTAGCTAGGGTAAAAGTAGTATCTATCTGAAGTATGTAACTGGTGCATCTGATGACCATTTCGTAAGTCTCATCATCTTGGGCATTCTGCTTGACAGCCTTGTACTTAAGAGTTAGTTCCATTCAATAGTTTCACCAATAAAATCAAATTAAATAACTGAGAATATGTATACTACTGCAGGCAACAAAGCTAGGAAGAGCTGACATTGTACATAGCAGAGGATCAGAATCAAAATTATCTTAATGATCTGGAAAAATTGGAGGGGGTGACGACAGGGGGAGAGGTTTAATTCAGCAAAAATCACTGCAAGATACTATGCTTGTAGAGGCATCCTTCCTCCCTGCTCAGCATAGGTAAGGTCTTGACTGGTGGATGGCCTCTAGCCTCAGACTCACCCTTCAAGAAAGATGTGGACAGACTGCAGAGTCCAGAGAAAAGCCGAAGGCTAGAAAACACAATTTGCAGCAACAGCATGAGCTGGGGTGCTTAGGCAAGGGAAGAGCTGGTTAAGGGGAGCAAGGTGGACATCTTCAACTGTGCAAAAGGCCATGCAAGAAATGAGTTGGACATCAGGGCTTCCAACCAGCCCTCCATTCAGTGGCTGTATGATAATTTCACTTCTCATTCCTGCTGTCATTTCTGTAATAATTGATGTTTTATGGTTAAGAAAGAAGCTTGAAATATAATTTACAGGTAATCTAAAGGTTAAAAACATTGAAGTTAAAAAAAAAAGAGGCGGTTTGAAAAGGGTTTGTCTTATGTCATGCTTTGGCTCATGTTGGATGAGAAGATCCAGAATTTTTGATCACCATTTGGCAATGCTTACCTGCTTCCCTAAAGGTTTTTAAAATGGCACCAACGTTATATCAACTGCGTTACCTCCTTCCATTGTCTGTGATTTACTGACGTGGGTATCTTGAGCCTGATGCAGCTTTCCAAAGCACACAGACTATAAGGGGTGTGGAGCCCCTCTTTCTGTCGATTGCAATTTAGCACCAAATTATTCCTTATTTTTCTGCAGAACTTTCTAAATCTCAATCTGGCGTGCTCTGCACTGACCTGTGTAGGTCTTGCAGACACTCTTCACCTCCCAAATTTCACTCTCTGTACCCAGCAAGCATTAACATTCAGACTAAGTTTTCCCTTCAGGTATGATCTTGGCTTTCTTTCAGAGCAGTCTCATTTTCCTACCTTCATGCACACTTGTATTTCTTTAAAGAGCTTGAACTCCCCTTAAATAGGAGAGTCTAAATGACAAGTGTTAAAATAATTGTTTTAACCTATTCTCATTCAGTAGGCGCCCTATTTCCCAACAGACTGGGCACCATCTCCAGCCTACTCAAAAAGCTGTGCCCTTACTGACACCAGCATCTCATTTTTATCCTCATTTTCAGTTCCTTGTAGACAACAGAAAAAATAGCAACTTGTGTGGATCACATCTGAAACCACGTGCATAAGTTCAAAGATAATTAGCCTTTTAGTTGCTAAATGCTGTGCAAAGCACACATTCAACAGCTAAAACTGATTTTAATCTTTGCTTAATTCTTTTGCCAGAGAGTCCCATTCATAGTGAGGCAGCTGTCTAAATATCTCGGCCCCTTGGGGCAAGGAGACAAGGGAGCCTCTTGCAATGCTCTTGAGTGACCCCAGCAGGCTATTCCCCCGGCAGCACCCAAGAGCCACTTCCAACTCATTTGGGGGCAGTCAATACCAGTGGGATTAGACCCCCCCTAAAGATGGGTAACCCTTCTTAGAGTCACAGCAGAAAGTTGGGTGGTGAGAGTGGCAAAATTAATACAAAGTAATGGTCTTGTTAGCAAGGAAGTGCAATGGATTTACGCTCCACAGCGTTCCCACTGGCTAGGCATGAAACCATCAGTCACTACATCCTTTGCCCCACAATAGGGTCTTCCCTTTGGGTCAAAAAGGCCCTCAAAGGCCCACTGCAAATGGTGGGACAGTTGCAGGTTTGCTGTACCCAAAACCACAAGACTGATGTATTTTCCTTTCATAACACCTTCCCTAAGCTTTGCCATGCTATGAGCACCTGCTTATAACTACATTCCTTAAAAGCAAGCAAATAAGATCTTTTTTAATCATCTGAAATGGCCTTCTGCAGAATGTGATTAGACAATGCTTTCTGCAGCGAGGCAGGGTACTCACATCCAGGGAAAGAGATGACACAAGGACACAACAACGACAAAAAAATTAATGAATCTATTCTCTGCAGCAAGCAGTAGCCTACACCAAGGCTTATTTACTCCAGTGTCTTAATGCACTCCAATATTTAGGGTACCAAGACATTACTGCATAACCAGATGATTACCCCTGCACATGGCATAGGTAATGTACTGAGATGGGAAGGAACGGAATTAAGGAATACGCTTATGCCTGTGGGACAATGAGAAAACACGCTTTCCTCCTCAAAAAGGTTGGTGCACTTCTTAGCTGCAGACAAGGCTAACTATCATTTTAATACTAAAACACTCAATGACGTTTTTTTTTCTTTTTGCTTGACCAGTTTCTCTCTTATTGGCCCTTAGGTTCTAAAATATAGGGAGTGGCATGAAAAAATGCATTAACTTCAATACGTTCCTGACATTTAATCAGGCAAGGCTTTCAGTTGCAACCACTTGCTAGTTCTTTTCCTGCCCCAGACCCTAGGAGCCCGATGTCTCCTGCAAGGAACTGAGACGAGAGCCAGGAAGCGGAGCTGGGAGAGGAGAAGAACCAGGTTGCAGGAGACATTTGGAAAGCAAACTGCCACCACAAGATGACATTTGACTTTCAGGCCCATGGTCAGACAGTCTAAATGTCAGCCAGTCCCTCTGCCAATTATTTCCCATGGGGTGGTTTCTCAGTGGCTCCCTGCTCAGCACCGTATTCTGATCCTAGGAATAACAACTCAGAGACACAGTGTCGATCAGGAATATTAAGGGCTTAGGAAGAGTTCAAATGCCCTCCAAATGGCAAGGAGTTTTATTTACCTACTCATTTACCTAAGCTGTACAGTTAGCTAATAGCTTGCACAGCACTTTGAAGCAAGAAAGCTCTAGAGAGAAGAGCATTAGAATTAGTCATATGAAAGCTATCATGAAGAAAAGCTGCCTTCTGTTTTCCACCACCTTCCCTATAAATCCAGTATCTCCAGGTATAAAAGAATATTATCCCACACAAGAACGATAAAAGCCTCATCTTGAATAAAGCAGCCAACAAGGCTCAGAAATCACACCTCAGAAGCATTAGCAAACGAAGATTTTAAAAAATAACGACAAATCCATATGGGATTCTTCAGACTTGCCTGTGAGCCTTGCAGTCACCTTCATAAGAGTTCACACCCACACCACAATTATACAAGCCCTCTTCTCTTGCAAAATCAAGCAGAAAACACAGGCTAATCACAAGACAGGTAATAAACCATGAGATTGACAGCTTTACCCTCAACATTGCTACTATTCCCAATTTGAGATACCTTTTCCCAGCTTTATCGTCCAGGAAATTCTCCCCTTTCCTCCTCATCTGGGGTTGATGGGTGCTGAGGGCCTCCTACAGCTCACTGATGTGCTCAGCACTTGCAGTATACAGCTTCAGATCAATGTTCTTGGCTGGGTGGATAAAAATACAAATAAATCAAATCACAAGCAAAAAAAAGCCTCTGGCAACCCAGAAGCAAGCTAATAGTCATTATATTCATCTGCAGGATGTGAACTTTCCCTGTCCTTACTGCTTCTTACTGATTTCTCTTATTAAGCAATCATCAAGCACTGATAGGAATTTTTTGCAGGAAATGGGAGTACAATGTGTTCATAAGAAAAACACCAATAGAGCAGGCAGCTGATATGAGCCACTTGACATTTCAGGAAATTAAGTTATACTGTGGTTCCAGCTTATAAGTTCAGTAAGACACACAGTGAAACTCTTTGGAGACCTGCTGTGCTTTCACTTCAAATGTGATGGCCACATGGGCTAATTGAGGGCAGTAGCCACGTGTGCTCTGTCACAGCCATCCCACTGCCCTTGTTCTCTCTCGGCAGCTCCCACGCTGCTCAGAGCCTGCGTGCCCCAGCCAGCTTTGCCCTTTAGATTCTGAGCACGCTGTTCTGGGGGTAAGAAAAAAGAGAAGCAGATTTGGAAGGTCAAAACCCCCCAGTGAAAACAGTAATAGAGTTTCAGAGAAAGCCTCTGAGGTCTCTGTCAAACAGAGCTGAATGTATTTTTTTGGGATGCAAAGTTCAAAGCCCAAAGCATCTCACTGCTGGATGACCGAGCACTTGGGGAATCACAGGTATTGTGAGTACAAGCTGGGGAGTCAGGGTCAAGCACTGAAGCTCACAAGCTGATCAGTTTTATCGGTGGCTTTTGTCCACATCACTGCCAAGAGGGCAGAAAGGAAGAGGCTGAGCAACAGCGGTATTTGGGCTAGCTGTGGGGCAGATGGAAAGACAACCATCCTGAAATGAAGGGTGCAGTCACCAGAGCTGGTGTTTGTTCATCCATATTTCTCAGGGACAGGTGACACTCCTGATAGACATGGAGACAGGTGACAGTGAGCCACCTTGTACAGATACATCCTCCTCTTCACCTGAGACAAGGGGGAAGACAGCTGAGCTGTGAGCTGCCACTCATGGGCCTGTGCCCCAACAGGTTCTCACTTACTAAGGTGGCAAGAGAAGAAGAGCTATAGCAAAGACAAAACACCCTTCCTTTGCAAGGAGAACAGAGAGAAGAGGCAACTCTGGATAGTCACAGGGACTGCGCCCAGGCAACCCCTCTTCCATGGGAGTGCCACACACTCTGCTGGCCCAAATTTACTTCAGAAGACTAAGGGCTGCACAGGTACAAATACAGTTCAGGTGCCCAAGACTCCTGGTTATTCTCTGGGTCTTCCCATCTGAAATGCTTGGATCATCTCAGGAAGCTTGCAGGATTCCAGCCAGTACTGCTACTATTCCCAGTTAGAATCATAGATTCTATAGTTTCATAGATTCATAGTTAAAGGTACCTCTAAGGTATCACATTGGAAACCACAGCTTCCTCTTCTCATTAATTTGGTGGGTGCTGAGCATCTTCCTTTCAGTCCATTGAAGTAGTCAGTGCCTGCAGGAGATGGCTTTGGACTAATCTGGGAGGGGGTCCCACTGCCACTTCACTATTGCCCTGTGTGCACATCCTGGCTAAGAAGGGTTTCAATACCCAGCTCAGCCATAGCAATCTGCTATGTGACACCAGGCAAGGAGCAAAAATTGAGGCCTAAGGAGCTGAAAAAGGACATGCCCGAGATCACCCAGCTGGTCAAAGGAGGATCAAGAAGCAATCGGTGACCCCCAGTTCCTATCCTCCTGAAAGAGGAGCAGTCAGTGACAAATCAAATCCAGGAAATTCTACCCAATGAAACATTATGAGACTGTAAAACAACCCAGCTACAGATCAGCCTAACCAAGGAGCAGTGAAAAATTTTTGGGGAAGGGGTGTTGGGAATCCCATCATCTTCCATCTCCTGTAACATCTGCTCCATCATTTGCAGTGGGCTCATACAGGGAAGTCACACGAAGGTAAAACACTTAATTAAAACACTAATGCTGCAAACATTCACCTTCATGTAGGCGTGGAAACCTTCAAGTTTCCTTTTTATTATACAGATGAGATCCTGCTTTTCATTGGCACAATAGAAAATAGCCACAAAAATTCCACACACACAGCATCAGACCCCGTAACCAGCCTCGACACGCAGAGCGTCAGTAATAAAACACACCCCTACAGGGATTTAGCACTTTGGCTTGTGCTTGGCGGGGGGACTTGGGCAGGACTTTCACTCTTCAGACATAAAAAAAAATATTAATTATAATCAGCTCTGTCATTATTGCAACCCCCGCGTCCCCCCTTCCCTGTCAGCAAAGGGGAAAGGAGCCATGTGCTGATGGGATCAAGCATTTTGCATGAACAAGACGGGGCTGTGTGGTGTGTGCGCTGCATCTGCCCTGGAAATCAAACAGCAGCTTTAGAAAGGGCATCCTGGGAAGTGCCCTCAGGTGCCAAAGGAGAAATTCAGGGAAATATTCTTTTATTAAAAGAATTACAACAGCTGCTGAGTGTATTTCCTTATGCACACATGCAGGCACAGCCCCCTTCCTGTCCATTGCACGCATCCCCTCTGCCACAGACACTCTTGCACAACCAGGTGACAAAGCAGCTTTCAACGTAAATCTGTGCAGAAGCCATGGCTCTACTCTTACTATCACGCCACACGTCCCTTGTGCATTTGCCCCCCTCGCACCTGCTGCTCCCAGTGAATGCCCTGCCCTGTCCCACCAGAAGAAAGTGAGTCTCCAAAGTGCCGACGCAGGGGAGGTCTTCTGCTGGCACTGCAACAGGTACTGCACCCAGAGGGCACGCTGGAGAGCACAGAGGGTCTGAAATGGCCAGCCATAGCAAGCACTTCCCAGGGATTCCTGTTATCACCTTTCCTATCTGCTCCCTTTTTCTTCCTTTCCAAATGTCTTTTCCTGTGAACTGAAGCGTTGGTGTCCTGCAGCACCCTCTAAGTGAGGGGTAACACACTGAAGTTTGAGACCCAGCTCTTTGCAAAACAGCTCTATCCTTTCTTATATGCATGGCAAAATAAAACAACAAACCCCATCCAAATGCCCATTAAAATTTGCAAAGCTGCTTCCACAGTGCCTGGAAACCTTCTCCCCTAGGGTCTTGCTTAGACTAGTTGCAAGGTGCAATTCCTGATTTTCCACTACACCCTTCCATTGCGTTGTCACTTTCTCTTTCCAGCGCTACTCCACCCAAGTGTCTGAGCTATCCTGCTTGGCCTTTTATCTGATATCTAGTCTGGCAGCTTGACTAGAGTGGTCTCCTTGTTAGTTGACTGTGTAGCATCCACCAGCACAGGGCAGTGATCCACATCTAAAGGCTCCAAGAGGGAATCTGCAAACCTGGGATGTCAAGGGGCCATGCAACTATGCTGCCTTTCATCGAAAAACCTGCAAAAAGACAGGAAAATGCAAACACACTGATGCTCCTTCCTTCTCAAACTGGGAAGGAGGGCAGCAGGTGTACCTGCAATGCAAATGAAGTTTGGGAAGAGCTTGGGGCTCCAGGTGGGACCACTGAGCAGGCCAGGCCATCCTTGGACATGCTGCATGGTGGCACACCTCTATGCTTTCTGCAGATGGCTGCAGGGCTTAATCTGCAAATTGATGCAGAGGTGCAATTAGTAAAAAGATGGAGTTGCATGATGGAGTGAGACAGGAGCAAAGACTACAGAAACCATGCTGGAGCCTAATAGAAAGCTCATAGCCTCAGACTGCCAGCTTCATTTTCACCTTCAAGTGCTGCCGCTTACACTTTCACCTGGCCCTGCACCCTGCCACAGCCAAACAGGTACTAGATGCTGCTCTTCAGGTATGTTAGCATGATGCCTTTGCTTTGTGCAGGTGTTGAAAACCACACTTGCATATAAAGCAGGGGAAAAACCAGCCTAGGCTGGAGAGCAACACTCCAAAGTGATCACTGGAGGCTATGTTTCAACTTGTAGACGCCACCTCGCAGCAGGGCACTGGGATGCTACAGCATGTATGGCAGATGCCACCTTGCTCAAGGAAGGCACTTACCTTCTTTATCCTCCGTAGCTGGTCCACCTGTGAGAATGGCCGCCTCCTGCTCCAGCCAACTCTTCTGTACATTTGGGGCGCACCAGGAGAAGCAAGAAGGGGTGCTCCAGGCAACTGCTGTTTGCCTTTGGACAGGATGCCCTCTCTCTTCACACAGACACACTCGATCCCTTCCAAGCAGACACTAGTAGCAGAAACAGAGGGATAGTCTGATCAAGGCCCAGACTGAGAAATAAATTTGGAGTTCAAGCACTTTTCTAGTTAGACCTGCTTGGGAGAAACTGCTGCAACTCACTATGCCTCAACTTCTCCATTCAGAAACTGGAAGGATATAAGACTTCTGAAGCTCAAAAAAAAAAAATCTATAAGGGACAGGGGTTAAATAAGTGATGGTTGCTAATAAACCACAGTAACTCCCCACTTGCTGCTGCAGCAGCATCTGTCTATGTGCAATTGATATCTAACGAGCCTTGGTAAACAGAGGTCAATAACTAGCCCAAAAAACTTTTGACTTGCAAGACAGCCATTGTTCTGACAGTGGAGGCTTGCAAAATGCTCAACCACCTTTAACAACAGTGATTCAGCTCTAAGATTTGAGGAAGGCTAACAGCATCTGCAGTAGGCTTATATTGGGATGCATAAAGGTCTCCCAGAAACACAACACCTAGATGGGAAAAGCATTAATGTCTGTGAAATGTTTCTGTAGGGGCAGAAAATTGGCTGAAGCTCTGAAAGATCTATAGCTTAGCAGCTCGGTCCACTGCCCAAAATAACAAGGTGGTGGCATCTGGGATCCTCCCCACCAAGCCCGCCAGCAAATGCACCAGCAATCCCAGCGTGCGTTCACCCCTGTCATCACGCTTTGCTGGGTATTAGTGGTGGACAGCACTCCACCCCGAGAAAACATGGGGCATTCTTGGCACTTCGCCCTGAAGGCAAGGTCATCAGATGTGATGATGAATTCTTTGCCTGCCATATCCACAGTGGTATGCAAGGGAACACTATCCTGCCCCAACCAAGAGCCAAGTTTGATTAGGGCTGATCACTCCAATATCCTTCCTGCGAGGATCTTGCAAAGAGGGAGTTACTGGCCACCCAGAATGAGCCCAGAGGCAAGAACATGAAGGTTTGTGGGGAGTTCAGCCAAGTGTCCCAGAGATATGAAGCAGCATGGCAGAGCCCATGAGAACAGACGCTCTTTCCGCTCGGAAGTACAGTGTAAAGTGGCACTCCTCCCAACATCCTACAACCCAGCACGGACCCTTCCAGGCAGCCCTTTCAACTTGGCACTGACTTGGCCCTTGGAACAGAGAAACTCTGGCCTTTTCCAAAATGATCTGCCTGACACAAGACTCAAATACTTGGCTGAACAGAGCCAGGATCCACCCTCATTCTCCCAGGGACCCTCTGTGGGATCTTGAATGGGTCCTGTCTTCTCTACTCTGTGCTTCAGTTCTCCATTGAGGACAACAGCTCATTGTCCCCTCAGAGGGCTGTGCCTAAACTCATTAACACAAGAGGACACTCTGGTAGCATGGTGATGGCCTCACCCCAGGCCAGTCAGCTCTGGGGCACACATCTTATGAAAAATTCCCTGCTTTTGCTCTGCAGCAGTACAGCAATTCCACCACAGATGCCTCATGGATCTACTGAGGCCCACAGGCCTCCAGAAGAGTCAGAAAGGCAGAGCCAGGCCAACATGCAAGGCCTCTATGGTGCTTCTGTAACTCCACCAGCCCGAGGGGGTTCCACATTGGCAAAGATGCCTAACAAATGACTGCTCAAGTCCAAATTATATTTCTTTTCCCCGTGTGCAAAATGCATCTCAGTCTTGTGTTGTTTGGCTTCTCCTGTTGATGGAAACCCATCCTGCTTCATCCAGCAAACAACAAAGGAAACTACAGAAGCAGAAAACAAGAAGAAAACACACCCTGTCCTAAAGTCTCCCCACCCCTACATTTTCCCCCCCACCATCTGTTTTACAAATGCAACAAACTAAACTAAACAACCCCCTGATAGCTAAATTCCTTGCTTCTCAGAAAGTACATGCATCCCTGAGACAAAGTAAACAATCTCAGGGCCAGTTTACATCCAAAAAGTGCACTAATTTCATCATAAGCAGAAGAACAACAAGTTGCTTTAAAGCCTGCCAACGTGCACTCTGTAGAAACGTCCCCCAGCTGAGACAGGAGTAAAATAACCATAGCAGGACCTTCAATGCACACTCAGCCTGGCACCTTTACCTTCAAAACAGCTAAGGAAGTACAAACCTAGTCTTCCTACAGATGCCACATAGGTTTTATTCCAACCAGGTTCCCTCTGTCACTCCAGGTTTAGTGCCAGTGCACTGCAAACGGTGCAAGGATCGTTCAGTTAACACAGGGAGAAGGGATGACATGGCCCTGTTGTCTGGCTGCGTGTGTGAGCAGGTTACAGGCTGCTTGAGAGCTGCATTAGGTGCAGAAAGCCATTGCAATGCAATGTCTGTGCACCCATTCACAGCAACGCGATGGCGCAGCGATGGAGGGAAAAAAAAAAAGAAAGAACTGTGCTTTCTTCACATAGAGCTTCCTTTTTCATCAGGCTCATGTGCAAGCACAGATATGAGCAAATGTCCAAGAACTCAACCCAAAACTGATCCTCAGCCAGGGCAGACCACCAGCCTGAGTGCAGAATGGGCTTGGGAGGAGGAAGGCAAGTCTCCCATTTCCAAATAAGGCTGTGAGCTGGTCTGACTTTGGCTCTGATGATTCCTGAGCAGGGGGAACATCTCTTCTGGTAAGAGTCCTAGACCCACAGCTCCAGCTGAAGTCTCAGGTTTGGCTGGATGCAGGCTGAGGACTTAGACTGCATCAGAAATCCCACCTGGAGTTTGGCTTCAGGGGTTTAGGATTCGGGATGCACTCTTTCAACACATCAGCCACCAAATTTAGCTCTTTATAGGGATATGCTTCAATGTGTCTTAAGTGAATTCAGCTGAAAACCCAACCTCACCCTGAAGGAAAAGTACTCAGATAGGCTTTTCCACCAGTTGAAAACCAGACTCTAGTTAAACCTGTGCAATTTTCCTGAAGAGGCAGCACTGTGCAGCTTGAGCTCAGCAGCTCCTGCGAGAGCCCAAAACCAGGAGATTTATGTGTGTCACTCAATAACTGGCTCTAGTACCAGCTTATTTCAAGTCATCTACACTCGTGGCATGTTTCAATTACCTGGATGCATAAAAAGACGCTTTTTGCTCTGGACTATAAAGAGCTGCAACCTCAAAGGATGACCCAGAGTGTTAGGTCACCCATGTCACTGACCAGGAGGAGTACAAAGGTGCCTCCCACAGAGCAGAAGCAGACTGCTCGATGGCACTCCCCCCACAGATCTGTATGGTGTTCTTCAAAAGCTGCTACTAAAAAAAAAAAGCCCACAAAACAAACCGAAAAAGCTCTCCCGTATAATCACTCCAAAGCACATTGACTTGGAATCAAAATGCAGAGAACAGACTATTCTCACATGGCCAGCTCCTGCAGAGACCCATGTGAACTGGCACAGCACCCCAGGGCTAGTGCAGAGACTTGGGAAACAGTCTGAATCCCAAGGGCCTTGCTAAATATCACAGACAATTCTCTTTGGTACCAGTTAGAGCAAAGGAATCAGGGAAGATGACACATTAAAGAAGGGCAATAGAAAAAAGGTTTTTTTCCTCTCATTACACGCTCCTGGAGGTGGCATACTGCAGAGAGCAACTGAATTAAGCAAATGCATTCCAATGTTTTATATGTATTGATTATTTGACAGGCTCCTGTTAAATCAGTAGCTTTAAAAGCTCTTTTGTAAGGACATAGCTGAAATACATAGAGCTCAAGTTTGGATATTGCCTGTGCTGGTGTAAATCAAAACCAAGTACTTAGATAAGAACAGAATTAGAGTGGATACAATGACTGCACAAAAATTACTCAAAGCAGCTTGCAGGTTTAATGCATTCTGCTGATAGTGGTTGCAGGGGAGGTTGGTTATTTAATGTAATCAAGAGAGGGTTTGGGCATACAGAAAAACGGAAGTAGGTAAGCTTAAACCTAGATCCCACTGCAATCTGAGGAGGTTTGCCTATCAGTTTCTATGGCTTAGAGGTCTTGCTTCTGAAGGCAAAGTTCAAATGAACATTGCCCAGGTGGCACTGTACAGTCCCCACTTTGCTAATCTTCACGCTGGAGCAGCCAACAAATTGGCAAAGCTAGTTCGGAGGGCAGTCAGGGGAGGGATGGAAGCAGCACATGGTTGCCTTGGAGTTATCCAGGGTTATCTACACATCACGCTGTACACTCCCTGCTTCTCATAATTAGAGTGTCTAGACAGGAGATGATGCTGGTGAAGCAGCAAGGAAAAAGGTTTTGCAGTTTTTCAGAGGAGCCCGGCTAAAGCAGCGATTACAGCAGAATGACAGACACAAGACTTGCAGAACCCAGCTGAGATTAGAGCCAATTCTGACCTGCGTAAAGGTCCTTTCATAACGCTTCACATCCTGAAAGAGCTGCTGAATCAGAGTGCTGATGGTTCAAGCACTGAGGAGGGCTCAGAGCTTTTGAACCAGCCTCAGACTGGAGGTTTCTGCAAAAGTAATTGCAGCTGTGTCTCTGCTTCATCCAGATGCTGGCATTCAGCAGCCTCAACTTGTGTAAACCAGCTTCACTCCACTGAAGTCAACAACAATTGACACCAGCTGAGAATCTGGCTCTCGGTGAGGTTTAAATATAGTCTAAATAAAGAGAACTTACAGAAGGATTGCCCAGTTCCTCATGTCCATTTCCCCCTTGGGGTAGGGCTGAATAAAATGATCTTTTTCTTTTTAATTTAGCTCCAGTTATTTTTAACAGCAGCATTATGAGCTCACATTTATTACACCACCTTCCATCCTGCAGGAGCCAGGTTGCCTTTCAGGCTTCACCAGGAATCACAGGGACACACAAACACGGTGCTCTACACAGTACGAGGATGGAGCCACCTCTGGATGCAACACAGTGGATGCTCAGCACACACAGAAGCCTGGCCACAAACACAACAAATTGTTAAGGGGACTAAAACAATTCAGCTTCAGCATTGCAAGAGCAAGCCCCAGTCATTTGCACAAGGAAGCAACCCAAGCAGCAGTTTCAAATCCTCCCTTGAGCTGGCCGGGAGATGGACATGATGTTTTTGCAGCCACGCAGGGTGTCATGATCACAGTGGCCCTGCGCGCAGAACACGAGGCCAGATTACCACATATACTGCTGGGGAAAGGCAAACAGGAGTGACCTTTGAGAAAGAGTAGCTGGACCACTCCTACTGTGACAAACCAGGGCTCTGCTGGCATTGCCCCATCTCTTTAGCTCAAACATCCCTGCAAAGCCAAGAGATGTGGCCCTGAAGTCAGTTGTATGGCAATCTCCACAGGCAGCATTACCAGGCTGTGATTCTCCAAAATTTTAGCCACACTGCAGTGACACTTACCCTGATTGCTAACCAAGGCAGGAGGGTCACTGGTGCCAGACAGGAGAGAGGTCTGCTTCAGAGGAGCTCGAGAAAGCTCAAAGGTCTGACATCCCTGTTTGGGATCAGGTGGGATAATTGCCAACTCTTTTCCAATGCAAGGGAGAAACTGGGAAGTACAACAGGAAAAATAAGTTGTATCATGGACTTGAATCTTTGCAGTTATGCTAGAGGTAGAGTGACACCAAGATTTGTCACAATATGATCCGTTTTTTCTGGGCTCAGACTAGGAAACTAGGGCCCATTCAGATCCTACCATATGGGAACTGCGCAGAAAAGACATCTTCCAGACAGTTCCCCTCAAGCCACCACAGAGCAATGGAAATGCAGCAAATAAAAGCTGCGGCCACCACCCAAAAGCTCCATCAAAGACACGAACTCTGTCCTCTTTAAAAAAAAAAAAAAAAAAAAAGAAAGAGAAAACCAACACAAACAAAAAACCCAGATCCATTAATGAAAAATAAAGCACAAGGCAAGGGGTGATGAAAACAAATAAAACTAAGGCTGTAAAATGCTTGGTATGTAAGATGTGTTGAAACTTGCTGGTGACAGCAGCTTGAACAGACATTCACATGCAGCCATTCATAAGATGCACAGTAATTACCTTCTCCGGGAGGCTGTATTATGATGATTTCTTTAAGCAGAGCACAATATCTCTAGCAACAGGATATAATTACGGCAAAGGATATGCCTCTTAACCTCCTTCCACCCCCCAGCCAGCTCAGGGAGAGAGGTAGGAGCCGGGGGCTCTGTGGGGAGGGTGAAAGCAGTTTACCCTGTGCAACTGCGCTCATTACCTAGAGCCAAGCAGGCTTTTGATGGGAGATTGCGGTGGCATTGCTCTCACAGGAACCTGACCTCTCTCCCCCTCGGCTTAGGGTGGGAACACTCACAACACTGCAGGATTTTGACAGAGCTGGCAGCAGCCACCAGGCCACCGGAGGAGTTCGGCACAGCCAGCCTGCTCCGGGCCGACACCTTGGTGGTAAATAAATAAATACCAAAAATAAACAGGCAAGGGAATGACTCAGAACTGGAACGTGCTGGCAGCGGTGCAAGGCGGCAGGACTTCCCACCTCCAGAGAGGGACTTTGCTGGCCTCAAATACCCCACTGCAGAGCCCCTCTGGAGAGATAGGACGCTCTAGAGAAAAACCCAAGGCTCCCAGATAAGGACTGGCACCATGCCCACCATGGGCCGTGGTGTCTCCAGGGGACGGATGGCACCTCCTGGTGATTACCTGGCCCACCTGCAGGAGCTGAAATGGCAGAGTTGGTCCTCCCAGCGCAGCTCCCTGGGGCTGGCTATTCTGTTCCACTTCCACAGCCCTCCTGCAGAAAGGCGCAGGAAATCCTGTTGCTGCTGCAGCTGCTGGATTAACTCATGTAGGGTCCAAATGCCTGTGGCGGGGATTTCCATAGTGCTTTGCACCAGGCAGATCCCAAAAGCAGAGAAAGATGCAGGCAATGACAGAGCCCTCAGAGCTGTGGGCTCAGCCAAGGGACCCAGGCTTTCATGCCGCTTCCGTCCACTCCCAGTACTCACTTCTCCAGATGCTTCTCTGGGATGGTGAAGTGGCCAATGCAGTCAATTGTGGTCAGGGAGATTTGTTGCACTGGGAAGCAGCTCAGTGCGGTGAGATCCCATTTGCAGACCAGCAGACAGGAGGCTGTGAGCAACCATGAGTTGCTCCTTCATGTTGTTTCAATCAGTCCTAGGGGGAAGAGCAGAGAGTTAACTCCGGCCCCATGCCTCCCCACCCCAAACCCAGAACGCAGGGCTGCATCTGACCCAAGGCTCTGTTCTTTCTAGCCCACACACTGATTATCTGAAGATCAAAATAGGGGCTCAATTTTCATTTTCCAAAAGCATCTGGAGTAGCAAAGCTCAGTAGCTGGGGCTGTCCATGCCAGATATTGAGAGCAGAGTGTCTGGGAGGTTTTCAGAGCCCTTTTTCAAGATCCAGGCAGGTTTACTTCCCACTCCAGGGTAGAGAATTTTTTTTTTATTATTATCTTTTTTCTGTAGCTGAGAGACTGGAAAGCTTCTTTCTCCAATATGAGACAACTAAAATTAAAGAACAACCAATATTTTCTTCAGTGATCTGAAAATTTTGTTACAAGTGAGGGTCAGCTTGATAACGAGTCACTTGTAACAAGTTTGCAAGCTGTGTTATCAGTAGGAGAATTTCCCTTCCTATTTACAAAAGGAAAAGAATTTTCTATCCACTGGATGGCAGTGTAGGGAGAGCAAGCTATTAGTCATAGTATTATTATTATTTTCCTTCTAAGCCTCTCAAAAGTGATTGCAGACACAGCAATTCATTGCTTAAGATCTCCCTGCATTACAACCAGGGGAAAAAAATCTAGGTCTCATTAATAAACCATCTTCCAGGATCTCTGTAAGATAGACTCTGATTAGCCAAGATCATTCAATAAATGATTTGGCTTGTCTGACAAAAAGAAATGATTGATTGGAAGGGAGCATGCTTTGAATAGTTCACTCTTTATAATAAAAACAAATACTTTAGACAGAAACACAAATAGTAAAGGCAGTATTTTTACTTCAACAGAAGGTAACGTCATGCACCAGGCTGGCAGTGTACGCAAGGTTCACTTCAGAGTTCAGCCTCTGCAGGACTGGATTATTTTAAGCCTGAAACGGCAACATTTTCTGCAGTTTCTGTTGTCAAAATATTCTGATGAGCAGGAAGGTCTCTTTTACGCTCGGACGCGGCAGGAGATGAGTTATCAACTGCAGAGAGCAACGTCTTCTTTCCTGCATAACATAAAGCTCTAAAGAATTGAGCTGAACGTTAAAATCCAGGTAAATATTATTGAAATCCATCTTATCAACAAGACCATTGCCCCAGGGTAATAAGCGGTGAAAAATGAGCAGAAAACAAAATTTGGGAAGCCGAGCCCCGGGCTAGCCTACTGCCACTAGAGGGCAATAGCAAACAAGCGACACAAACCTCCAGGCGAGGAGTTGGTTGCGAGGAACTGGTAAAAAAATAAAATAAAATAGAAATTGTCAAGTTGTGTTTACTGAGGCTTCCCGGTGAGCTCCGGTCCCAGGCGGTGTCGCAGCTCTCCGGGAGCACCGTGAGCCCCCGCCGGCGCAGCCCCCAGCCCCGGCTCCCTCCACCCCGGGGCAGCGGGCAGGTAGCGCCTGCCGTCAGGTCCCGGTTTGGTTCGTGGAAAATATTCACAGATGGTTTTGGTCTAGAAAACAGCCACAAGTAAAAGAAGTGCTTTTCACGGCATGTATTTAAGCATCATCAAATAGGTGGTCAGATGCCGCTCTGGGCAGATGATTGATCCAACATAACACATCATTCAGCTCCAGATGTTGCAGAGAGCGAGAAAGGGAGAAGGAGGGACTTCAGCAGCTTGATCTATTTGGCTTACTGAAGGGAAGGTTTGGAGGTGATTTGATCTAAAATTATTAACATTTCTCAGTGGGAGACTGTGAGAGATGCTAAAAGGCTCCAAGAACCTAACAAACAAAACGGTAACTGGATCCAGAAGCTCAAAGTAAAAGCTGGATAAAATAAAACTGGAAATAATATGAGCATTTAAAAATTAAAACTTGCCCTAATGCCAGTAGTTAATCATTTGAACAAATCATGTAGAGGAGAGTTTTATGCTCCACCTTTGGAGCTCTTCAAACAAGATTTTCTATCTTCCTAAAATATGTGCTGTAGCTTAACAGTGGATTATTAGCCCTGATGCAGACATTACAGGTACAGGTCTTGTCTGAATGAGGCAGAAGGTGAGACTAGATTAGCAGCATGGTCTCATAGTTATAGTCTACAACTATCAAAGTTCTTGTCACAGAGAATTGTCTTTCAGCTGTAGGGGCTGACTCCCACCTCTGCAAACTCCCTTGTCACTGCTGTGTCAATGCAGCAGTGACAGCATCTCCAAGAACTCTACCACACAAGCAGCAGAGGTGGCCTTTGGCTAACGGGGCAGCTTCTGTCTCATCATTACCTGTCTCTTCAAAGAAAAAGAGCATGAGCCTAAAGAAACTGTTCTCCACACCAAACTGTCCAAGGCCAACAGCTGGGGATCTGTACCCCCACTGGGGTTCTGTACCCACGCTGGGGAACTGGTTCCTGGGCTGTGGTAAAAGCTGGAAAGAGCCTTGTGCAGGAACTAATATGTGAGAGTGATAGAGAGGTGGTGTGGGACAGTTTCAATGTTTTGAGCCTCCAGAGGTGTTAGTCACAGAGGTCATGTAGCACAGAAAGTAATGTCTGCAGTGCCTACCCTTTTCCTTCCCAGTCCTCAGCCACAGGCAGATCTTTAGTGAAGGAAAAGGAATTTATAGTGGATACAGCTCCTTGGGAACTGCAGACAGACACAGACCTGTGACTCAAGCATCCAAAAGCATCGTGCCACTGAAACGCCCCCCAACCTCAGCCCAGCCCTTGTGTGCTGCCGGACAGACAACACCAACATAAACAAAAGCTCAGCCTTCCCCACCGGACACACAGAGCAGTGCTGTTCCAGCTGCAAACTGTTTCCAGCCTAACCAAATGTCAGTGCTTTGCAAAACTGGACAGTCATAAAACAGACAGCATGTGATGACAGCACATTGGCCTTTGAAATAACTCAGGGCATTTCTCTGCAGAAGCAGCACAGGGCGATGCAGGAATAAGGCAGGTAGAGGACGGATGGAGAGCTGTAGAAGCACACAGCACTTGGTGCTCATCCTCCCCTGCAGAGGAAGGGCTTGCAGATGCTTCTGAGTGTTTTGTCAAGGCTGAGAGGTGCTGTCAGTGAGTCGAGGGAGCTTGCTGGGAATCAGCGCAGCACCAGACATAGCACGCTCCACTGGGCAGGGGACACTTGGCCACGCGTATTGAAGTGGGAGTGCTGGTCCAGGTGACCACCCCTGCCAGACCTCCAAAAGCCTGGCTGCAGCAGGGAGGAGGAGGCTCTGCATGCTGGGCTGATGGCTCAGTTTTCTGAATTGGAAAAACACCCCACCAAATTAAAGCAGGAGGATTTGCTGTGAAAAGGAAGGTGCTAAGTACTTGCTTGGCCATTGTACTGTTTTGTACAACAGGATATGCCCTGGTCCAACCTCCTCTGAGCATTCCCCCTATAACTTACCTGCAGTAAGTCTCCAGCTCTACTTCCTCCCACTAACCCCAGGAATCCTACATAAGACCCTCATCAGAAGCACTCCTGCTTTCTTCAGTCTTGAACTCTCACATGTCTGATCGCCAAGTGATCTCTCTAATGTCTGTAGCCCACCTATGATAAAGAAACCACATTTGAGGGGAACTCCTGTCAGACAAAGTCATCCAGCAGTTAAACCCCATCTCTTTGGATCAGCCTTCAATGCCTTTATTCTTCTGATGTGTAACTAGAGCAGTTCTACAAATCAACAAGTTGCACTACTTTTTGAGGCAGGTCATCTCCAAAGCAGAAGGCCAGGAGTGATGGTGGCTCTCCCCCTTTCCAGGGCCAATGGCAAATGGGGTGTGCCTTTATCCACTCTCGCGCGCACACAAAGAAAACATAATGACTGTAAAAGTAAATGCTGGAGCCAAGACCATGCACCTACACTCTCCTACTCAATTTGCAGAACAAGAGAGGTGGTTATGGGGCAGCAAGTCTGATACAAGCAGCTGTCAGGCTGACACAGTGCTGGTGGATGTTGGAAAGTGAAAGCATCTAGGTGGGAGTGCACAGCCAAATTAGGGGTTAAAGGGTTAAGAGAAGAGAGACCATTATTCATCACTACCACTGTGTTCCAGGCACAAGAAACATTTGGAGCTAATTAGAGGGAGAGCTGAACAATGCACTAGAGAAAGCAACAATGCCCTGGTTCAACCTAGCAGATGAGCTCCGTGCTCAGAGCAAATTGGTCTAAAATGAGTATTGCTCCATCTCAAAACCAGAAAGGTGTGACCTACTTCTCTGACCCTGACATCAGCTGGCAGGAAGAGAATTGACAGAATGATTCTTCATTTCCATCATCTGGAGATTGAGCATATTCACTTCCATTTCAGAAATAAAGCCAGCAGCTTTTCCTGCTGATTTGGGGTAACTAATAACACAGAACAGCACTCATTAACTAAGTTGGCTTGTATTGTAAAGAGCTTTAAGCCAATGACTAAACACACTTGTTATAAACAGCCATGATAGTGTCTATGTGACTTAGGAGCCCTAAACAGCTTTAATATTTTTCAAAATGAAAGTATATTTAGCTTTTAAATTATTTCAGTGGACTCTTGCTCAAACTTGAAGAGAAATGGTGACAATTTTAAAAACTGAGACTGCAGCACCCAAATGCCATGCTCTATGCAAGATCCAGGAAGCACTTCGGACCTTCTCAAATGAATACTTCCAGAGAATCATAAATAATTAGCTGTAGTTCTGGAAGTTATTTTCTAAAGCCACTTAGAAGTTGCAGTGTCAAACTAGCTTAATTTTATTGTGAGCAGATTATTTGGGTGTCATCTTTTAGTGAAACCATTCTCAGACCTTCAGATTGCTGATCACAGGGTTCGTGCTCTGAAGAGAAAAATGAATCTTCAAGTTCTGATGTCTGGGGAAGGAGAGAAAATGTCAAAGGCTCAAAATAAACTCATCTATCAGTGGACTTGTGGGCTACAAGCAGGTATTTTTAGGTAGCCTGATTCCCTGGTATTTGTTGCCAAAGAAATCTTGAAAGCTCCTGGATCCCAGAATGTCTCAGCGAAAGCTGTGTGGGGACTACATGTATTTGGTAGCCACTAGACAGGCAGCTTTAAAAATTTCTGTTTGCAGGCAGAAATTAAGGCACCAACATTTAACAAATGACAACTGCTCCTTATAAGGAATGCCCACCAAACATTTTCAAATCTTACATAAATCACCACTTCACCTGAACTGGCTTGAAAACCACTTTGACACATCTTCACATCAGTCAGCGAAGCACGGGACCTGGAGGATGGCAGCAGGCTGTCCTGGAGAAAGGAAAATTGCCACATGAGCCAGCCTGACTTCCTCAGCAACTCAGCTACGCTTCACATAAGGAGGAGCAGGTCACATTGCGTATGCCCTATGCCAGCCTCCTTTCCTAGGTAGCCTATTTAAAAAAATAAAGCAAATATACATGATTGCCAGGATCATTGCTAAAGGGAGGTGTTACCTCTAGTGGTCCAGGAAGAATGCGTATGGGCCTGACAGCGTCAGAGGATCACGGCACCATTCCCTACCGACAAAGGACCTGCACTTACTGCTGTTTCCAGTATCATTAGGCTAAGCAACTTGCAGCACGTAGTTACACTGCCAGGGCAGTATGCACCCAGCCATTACAAGGTATTTTCACTGTGGGTACCAGGATGCTAGAGGCTTCAGTGTATGGCTGGTAGCTCCGGGGCTGCCACTTGGCAGACAAAACACCACTATGATGGTGCAGAGTTGCCACCCAACTAATTGCATCCTTAAAACAGTTAATGTTCCCCTCCCTTCCAACAAGAAGGGCAAGAAGAGAAAGCAGGAGGTGAAAGTCAATGGCAGGGATCAAATGACAAGTAAGAGAGCAGAAAGCTAGTCTCTGTGTTTGTAGGACTCCACAGGTCTGGATTCCCATCTTCTGCCAGAAACTCCCTGCATCTCAGAGCCTGTCCGGTACAATGGTATAGATCCTGAGGAGCAGACATTTGAGATATCTGTATTGAGGATACTGTATCCCCAAAGGAGGTGGAAGAAGCCTGTTGAAGTGTCAATGTATCTTCTTGTTGCCTACTGATCAAATCAGTTGTTGCAGGACTCCAGGTATATTCCCTGTGCTGTCTGCAACAACTGGGTAATAGCAATGGTTTTGAGGGCAGATGCCTCTGTGCCCAGCTTAAAACTGGCTTTGGAAAAGAACCTTCACCCCTGCTTTGTCCGGTCTGTTATGACAGTTCTCTATCAGTGATGCTGGTTCCTCCAGCAGTTATCCATTCTCTTAGCGGTATAACCGGTGACCATCCTTCCAGCCATATTAACCTTCACTAATTCAAGATCAGGCAGGGACTTCTTTTCTGCTCCTCTTTAGGATGGCAGATAGAAACATGACAAGTTTTTCAGAAAGTATCAAGAGGGGAAGCAGCATTTAAGACTTTGGAGAAAAGGCCTTTTCTCAAAGGATGACATTTTGGGGATGAAGTCACGGGCTGACATACAGCTGGTCAGCACAAAATGGCTTTCCAAAGCACCTAAACCTGATCCTGCCAGTATCTACTTCGACGCTTTTCAAACGGCTTCGGGAGACCTCAGAATTGTCAGGAACAGCAATAGATGTTATTCTTGTCTCCGCTAAATGTAGGGTGCCACCTGCAAAGATTCTTAAGTACAGAACATTTACACTCCCAGACAAGAGTGATGTGCCACCTATTAGACTGAAGAGTTGTCATTTGCCAACTGCTAGAATTTTCTTAACTAGAAATAGGCACTGCAGAGTAGCACCAAGTTCCAGCAAAAAGAAGAGCTCTGGCATCAACCTTTATTGTTTCCTTTAAAGAAATTGCTAGCAGAGACCTTTAAAGTGAAATCAATATGATTCAAGTTCCCATCTCCCCTTGCCAGCTCTGAGCAAATCACAGGTTCACTGACGTTGACATGTCTGTTGTTATTATTATCTTGTCTAAACAAGGAAAATAGTAATAACTTCAAAAATGCATCCAAAACTTGTAATCAGTAGGTCTCCAAGTACTTTTCAAAATGGACAGTGTAATTATCTCAGTTTTATGGGTGATCATCTGCATTTTAATAGTGGAATAACTAAGGCACAGGAACAGGAATTAACTTGCTCAGCTGACCAATGAAATACTAAGGAACAGAGCCAGATATCCTGAATTCCCATCAAACGCCACCTAGATAACACTCTTGCTAATATAATCAATTAGAAACATTACATATCACCCATCTTCAAAGAATTTCACTAACAGTGAACAGACATCAGTGTTAAACCGTACTGTGCATCTCGCTATCCCATTGCACCACCTGCTTTGATCATCTTTGCTCTGTGCCTCTAATTCATGTAATTAATACGCCCCATTCTAAGAGGGGTGAAACAATTGAGTTATCTAGCAATCATTTCAGAAAGAATAGTATTGGGAATAGGTCTACATTCTAAATATACACCTACTGCTAGGTTAGCTAGCCAAGTACCAGCTCCATATAATAAATAATAAAAAAAATCTTAAAATATATTCTGCATCCCAATATCTCTCATGCAGATGGCAACAAGGCAGCCATGACATCCACACTGACAGTCTGTCATAGGATTCATCACAAGGAATGACCTACTAGCTCTAAGCAAGTTGTATCTCAGTCACCAAAACCAAAACATTGAAAACTACCAAAGTGGTCTCAAAGATGTTGAGCTGTTACAACAGAACCTGAGATGGAAGCACAGGGAGCCTCATGGGTCACTACAATCATCTGTTGGTTTATAGAAGTTTCTAACATGTTTAAGCATTATTATATACGTGTTATTTCAGCAGTTTCCCTGAAACTATATAGAATTTAGAGCAATGTTAAACAAAGAAGAATAAAAAATATAAAATACAACCTGGCTGATTCTGTATGAAGCATTAGTATCAACAGCTGACACAGACAGAGCTGGAAGAGAAAAAGTGTGGAACTACTGGTAGTCTCTGCTGAGATATGAGATGTAAGAGTTGTGTGAAGCCCCCAGACCTCACACGTTCCTCTGTCAAGAAAGCACATAAGCTTCAACACGAGTGGCTTTTCACGTCAGCAGCAAAATGCAGGATCAGGAGCATTTTAAATGGTTTCAGCCTCCCTAACATTCCTCCTGCACAGCTCTGATTTGACTGTATTGACCATCTTTGCTCAAAGAAGATAAAGCTGATTTCCACAGAGAAATGCAGAGCAAAAGGATTAGACAGAAAGGACTGTAATTAACAAAGCCAATTTTTTTCCACTAGCAAGTAGAATTCAGTTCTGCCAGTTACTGTCTATACCTTTAGCCTCCAGAGCACCTCTGACCTGCCTCCCAGCACTGGATTCAAAGCCAGTAAGTAATGACACTCACGCAGTCATTACACTTGGGGTTTTAACCACCTGAATATTAACCTCTAAAATAAGGGCCAGTTGTAAGTGTGTTTATACGTTTGATTTCGTATATTCATGTTATTTGACTCATACAGGCAGAGTATTATGTGGCTGAAATCTCCAGATTAGTTTTTGGGAGTCTGTGGCAAGCCTGAGCTGGCAAGATCCAAACTTAGGCACGGGGAACTTACCTATTAGAGTGCTGCTGCTCACAGCACAGTGCTATGGCACAGCGACAAAGAGCCATTAATTAGACAGTAACGATCCCATGGGTTTAGCTCCATTCCTCTATACATCACATGTTCTTAACTGTCAAAGTCAGGGATAATTATTTCCACCCCCTCTTTGTCTTTTGGGTACAATAGCTCATGGGCAGCCACTGATGGCAGCTTATAAATATCTCTGCTGATGAGTATGGCTCTCCTGAGGTGATGTTTTGGAACAGCAGTCTCCAAGACAGAACTAAAGACCACGTTCACAACATGTCACAGATTAGTGGCTTTCAATGCTACTTTTTTGCTTCCAGAAAGCCACTTTGCCCATCCGTTAGGTTGGTATAGAAACGAAGGACACAGCCTTGCAAGCAACTTCTGTCTCAGTGAAGATAGCAGGAGTTCAAAGCACTTCGAATTCAAGCCCTTGCAATAAATGATGGACACAATAAATGGCAGTGACCGACCAAGCACAGCCTAATACATCCTTGTACATTCCCATATTACATTTACCACCAAAGAAGGTGTTGCAGTTGGTCACTGCAAGGTATTTCCAGTCTCCTCTACTGTGCTCTGCTTCCTAAGCACTAGGGAATAAACCACCACCAATATAACAAATTAGACAGCAACATACGTTAGGAATTTGCTGGCTGTACAGCCCTCTGACTAGCACGGCTTCAAGTGTAAACAAACAAAAGCTGCAATTTGCGCCAACTGTTTACTCTGATTTAAAGTCAGGGTTAACTTTGCCAGTACAAATTATGCATCCCTTTGTCTTCAAGAAAGCTGGCTGTAGACTAGAGGAATTGAGACAAATTTTCTGTATTAAGTGAGCTGTCTGATTAGATGGATCCCTTTTCACCAGCTTTTACTTCTCTATCAATGACCGAAGATTTTACAGCATTATTATATTCTTTGTCTTCCACCATTACTGAAATATAGATTTACCCTGTATCCTCCCTAGAAGTTAGGGAGACAGATTCATTTGTTGGTGCAAATCACAGCAGGAGTGTCAGTGAATGAATTCAGACTACTGGGCACTTCTTGACCTGGGTAATGTAAGTCATGAAACTCCAATTCCAATTTGGGGTCATTAAAGTAGAGCGCTTAGGATTTTTTGGCTGTATAAAAGCTGAGTATTCCAGCTCTCAAACAATTCCCAGCATGGATGGACTAGTCAACAGTGAAAATAAACTGTTACTGGCTTTGCTTACCCTGGTAATGAAGATCTTCCTCATGGGACGCTGCTTTGCACAAGGGCTTGGACATAGTGTGGGTTTGGGAGTCACAGGTGAGGATATGGGACTTCCAGTCACGTCAGAATCTGAAGCTTTCCCATTGCTGTCTTTGTCATGTTTCTCTTCCAGTTGCCCCATCTGGAACTCTTGATTGTTTTTACCATCTGACATTTCAACAGCCTAAAAACAAGCAAAACAACCCCTTTAAAAAACAAAAATGTTTGATCAGATCTTTTATATAAATGAAATGCTAGTGTATGCCAGGCATCTGAACTTGGTAAAAATAAATGAGTACTTCAAACCCACTATTGTTCTCAAGGTCTCTGACCTTCAAAACATCATTCTATTCTATTTGTAAACAACATAGACATAACAGAAAATGTGAATACCATTTCACCCTTTGGTGGCAGCCTCTATCCCAAGACCTCAGTGTGTTCTGCAAATATTAGCTAAGACTCTCATGCCGCTAAAGAACTCCTACTCTTCTACAAATATTAGCTGAATCTCACTCCATGCCACTCAGCTCATAGGAGGGTAGTGCTATTCTCTAAGTTCAGAAAGGTTGAATGCTCCAGCTAAGGTTATTCAAGAGTTCTGTAAAAGACTCAGGCAACAGAAATATGATTTTCTGAGACTTTTATATATGCCTGAACCTCTGGAAGCTTGTCAATATCATCCAAACTTGCATGCCACTTTTGGCAACTCCAATAACACCAGACCCAAATCTAAACCACTCCAGATTTAATTTATACAAGAGAAAGCAACCAAGAAAATTAAAACGCTAGTTTAACCACTCACTTTCTCGCCCCCACCTTTTTGAGTCTCATAGTCTTTTATCCTTTTGCACACGATCAGGTAAACCAAGGAATAGGAGGCCTCAACTTGCATTTACTGAAGAACAAGAAGTGCCACGGGGCCCGAGAGCAACACCCCACAAAGGTAAAGTGAGCAGGGATGAATGTTAGTTGAAGCCACCCAGGTGTCAGGCAAACAGCAGTTGAGCACAGCTGCACTGGTACAGCGGGGCCAGTCGCTCTACTGATGTACTAACACAAAGGTAAAACCACGTAGAAGTTACCATGGCCAACAGCCTAAGCTTCCTAGGAGGGCTCATTGGAAGCAAATCATTTCCAAAGCACAGAAAACGTGCTTGGCTTTTGCTCATGCCTCTTACATCTTTTGTAAAACTGGTCATGGACATTTATTTAAGGGAAGTTTTCAACACATCTTGTCAAAAGGCATCACTCCAAGCTCTGGCCAAAACTACAGTTTACATTGATTTTGATTCCCTCTGGGCTATGTTTCCCTTAGAGGGCAGGAACATCTTCCCTCTATGTTGTTTTGGGTCACCCAGATTTCCCAAGCAGCCCATCTACTTCAGCCTTACCACAAGAAATAAGTCTCTCAAAACTTCAAGTTCAGAGCCTGAATGTTACAGTATTGAAATACAAAGCAAAGTTTCCAAATATGCTTTTCTTGCCTTTAAGAGACAGTTTAATTCCATTAGAGGATCAGTTAAGAATATTTTCCTAGAAGAGTGATAGTACTCTGTATTAACATAAACCATATCTAGTCTAAGATGATAAATACAATGCCGAATCTATAATTATAGGTAATGTGTTAGTGGGTTTTTTTGCCCCAGAATTCTCTCTTCTATATTTTAGGCAGTCTTCAATCTGCCTTGAACCTGATCTGAAGGAGCTGACTGCTGTTGAGACAGGACAAAGCAACAATGACAGCAATCAGTATGAAGTTAAAGTTCTCCACATGGTTACTTTATTGGTGGATAGAAGGGGCCAAGTCCACACAGGTGTTGGCTTTTGGCCTTTTTGCAATGGATTGTTGACTCTTGGAGTGGACTGTGACCATTACAGAACACTGGCAAGTATTCCCAGAGCCTCTGAAGCACCACAGGAGCAAAAAGGGAAGGTCAACGGACAACTTCACGACAGCCTACAGGTACAATCTGGTTCCTACAGCAGGGAAAACTGTTAGTGCAGTGCACTTAAAGTCACAGGTAAAATTCAGAGCAAAAAGTGAGAGCTAGGAGCCTGAGCCAGCCAGCCATATTCAGAAAGAAAACAAAATCTGTATCATTAACTTGCGGTGAGGTGGGAAGGTTCAACACAAGCAAAGTGATGGATTGTTTCCCTTAATGTCTGCAGCTCAAGACTGGATCCCTTTCTGGAGGTAAAACAGTGGTCCCAGCTTTTGGTAGAAGGGTAACCACGCAGATTTTGGTGGTGTGACTTACGGAGTTGATCAAACTAGAACAGCCACTCTCAGTCTTTGATACAGATGTTCAAAGTTGGGAAGAAAAACAAAAACCAAAAGAGGTCTGAAACCCACTTTCCTTACCCTGTGACTCAAATTGCTAGAAGGAAGAGAGAGTTCTTCAATCAATAGAAGTGGTTTTTCAATCAGCAGAACTGACGCACAGGCCAAAAGGGTTGAGAAACACTCCTGCTCTTCATAAGAAGCCTGTAGGACTGTCCTAAGAATGGCAGACATTTCCTCTTCCAAGAGGTCTGCTGGAGGTCAAGCTCTCAGACTGGTAGGGTGCTCCCTTCCCAGCTACTTGCCTCTTGACTATTGTGTGCCCTGTTCCCATTCCCTCACTACCTCTCTCAAACCTGGGTGTGTGGTTACACACAGTGCACCCCTGAACACAAGTATTTTCATGCTCTCTGAAGGCTTGAGATGCTTCTGAGGCAATAGAGTGGGGCAGAGTCTCACAGTCCTGCAGAGTTTCCTTTTCTCCAGAAGTGTTAGGAAAGTGAATCTGCCTCCTCCCTTAATAGGCTTCCCTAAATCATAATTCCCTGGCTAAAGAGCTGCTTTCAAACCTCCTCTTAACTGGTATGATGGAAAGTCTTCATCTCCTTGTGCTGCCATACTACAGATGGTGCAGAGAGGGGCTCAGCTGGAATTGTCCTAGCAAAAGGCATAGGAAGGACAACCCAGTTGCTGTATCACTCCCCCCTCACTGTACGGAGCCCCAGAGGCTCCCAGTGTGACTCCCCGAGCTGATCTGGCTCTGCGGGCTCCAGACTCACCGGGCGAGTCCCCCACACTGCCATACACACAGGTTACAGTCAGCACTGCCAAGACGCCCCAGTACCACAGGCAGGTTCCCATTCTGCAAGATACTGTATAAACGTAAGCTAAGACATTCCCTGCCCTGAAATGCTTTATGTTTAAGCAGAAAAGAAAAACAAAAGATAACAAAATAAAGGGGTGGCCTTAATGAGCGCACACAGTTAATCCAAGAACCCGGGCTTTTGTCGCAGAGCAATGTAAGGTTTACCACTGATGCTGCTGTTGATTCTAAGAGAGCAGTGGAGTTACAACACACCTGGTGTGTCCGGTGCTTCCCACAGGCTGTGTGCACATCCGGGGAGCGCTTGGAGCTAGGCGACTTTGTCTTTGATGTTGGATGTTGGGATGAACATAAGATGAATCTGTCATTGAAGCGGTGTCTTCATACCTATCAATTCATGACACCACAGACTTGTTTTGAAGCAAGAGTGGTTGCACAGCACTCTCATCTTTGCTTTCCTGCTGCCCCATCAGTCCGTCCATGAGGAGGTCACATCCCCTCTAGTAACTTCTTGCTTTGCAGCTTGCTTCTGCTTATTTCAAAGGAGCTGCCAGTGTTGCATTCTATTCATAGAACCCCAGGGAACATCTAACCTCAAAATTAGGCAAAACAAAGTCCTTTGAATATTTTCCAATTAACCTGAGATTGACACTAACATTCTTCTCTCGGTGTTCCCACTATTTGAACAACGGGATTTCTCCTGTATGCCCCAGTCGCCTGCCCTTTGCAGCATCAAAGATCCGAGTAATTCCTTTCCCAAAGATCACTCTGGTTTTAAAACCTAGAGATCCTTTTCTGCTAAGTTCACTTCTACATTGCTCTTCTAGGTTGTGTCATTTCGCAGCAGAGATCAGAGAAGCCTTGCAGCAGCACAAATCCAGGGAAGATATCAAAGAAGAGACAGCATGGCAGGTTTCTCATACACTAGCAACAAGGGCGAGTTAACACTGCTGAAAGCCTTCAGGGCTGCATTCTGCTCCCAGTCTCACAGCATAAATATCTAGAGAAATGCCTTGCTGTCATGACAGAGGGTTAGCTCTGAACATCCAGAGCCAGCAGAGAGCATAATTGCAATGCCATAAAAAATGTCAACATTTGTAATTCATGCAAGAGGCTGGAGGTAGCAGGCGCTGTCCCTCTATGGTGCTTGCCGAAGCATGCTGGCCTTCAGGAGACTGCAGGCACCACGGCCCGTTAGCCAAACTTCATTTGAGCTGATGGTGATGCTGGAATACATGAACCCTCTCAATCGGATACAAAGGCAGTTCTGCCAGCAAAGTGGCAGGCAGCTTCTGTGCAGCCCAGAAGAAAGGGAGGAGAAGGCTCCCAACACATAGCAAAATAGCAGCACCCCCTGCAGATACACAGACCTAGGGAACAGCCAGCACGTTAGAGACAACACGTTTATACCATTCATCGCCTACTGTTGCTTGGGTAAGGCACATCTAAAAGTTATTGGGCTGATTGCCAACACGTCCCAGCTTCCAAGGTGGGGAGTTTGGGTACTGCTGTCCATTAGCTTGTAAATGTCCCTCTGAAGAAGGTAAAATATTGTCACCCACGCTTTATAGGTAGGAAAAGTGAGGCACAGAGCACCAAATATCCCAGTTCTCCCTCCATTCTTTCTAAACCATAAACAACAATAATCCTTCCCCCAGTTACTGGAGCCAAAAGACTTTCAGAAAAAGTGAAGCTGCCCCTTGCCTGGAACCAAGTAGCCAAGAGTAGCCGGAGGCAGCAGCCTGAAGCCTGTGCAGTGCTTGACGTGGTTTTAGCCTGAGATCTTTGCCTCTAGCCCATCTCTGGGGTCCCTGCTTGTACTCATGAAAACATGCGGTGCTCTGTATGCTCAAGGAGTTCACTTTCAATAAATAATCCAAAGGGAGTCAGTGCTGGCACAGTTGCACGGGTTGCTGCAGGGAGAGTTTGCAGCAATGTCAAACTCACCTTTGGTGGTGGCTGCTGCCACTTGCTGGGAAGGAATCCAGCCCCCAAAGAGGAACACTTAGGAGTATCAAGAGCCAAGAGCAATTTTACCCCCATTAGTTAATATCAAACATAAAGGACACTTTCCAGCACACAGCAAGCAGTCATTGCCTCCTTGAAAGTTAAGGAAGATCTAGGGTTTAGGATCCTTAAATGAGAAAACAGAAAAGTAAAGAAAGATATATTTTTTTTGTAGAATAGTTTCAGGACAATTTTTGCTCAGTAAGCATCAGTAGCACTCGGATTATGGCCTAGAAAAGTCCTGGGTCAGAGGCATTTGTTGTCCCAATACAGAGAGCAAGTAGTGAACCCCACGCGCAGTACTGTCCAGGATGTTGGGCAAAATGCCCAAGAGCATCCTTTTTGGTTTCAATAAAATGAAGTGGCATTCATTCTCCCTATCCTGCAAAAACAGAGAAAACAATAGGTGACAGGTCATTCTGAAGGAAGAGCAGGATCCAGGATTAAACAATAAAGACATATCAAAGTGCTGCTGAAACTCCCAAAAGTAGTTAAGCAGACCCACACTACAAAGCAGGACTATGAAGCTTTCAGTCTAGTATTTGTACTTAGGGTCTCCTGCAGCCCAGAGCGGCTGGGTCAAGGTACGACCCTGAGGCTGGTCCAGGGAATGCTGTTTAGTCTATAGGGGCACTGCTACAGGCTTCAGCAGCAAACGTGGTCTTTCCCAACACTGAATTTAAGAGGATGAAGGAAAAGATGCATTCACCTGATGGCTCTTCGAGGGTTGACTGTAGCCCTACAGATAGGTGGTAAAAGGAGCACGAAACTTAATAAGGGTAATGAACATCAAGAAAAACAGTCATCAGCTTGTCTAGGAATGCAAATTTCCAGCCTGGCTAGTCCAGAGCTGCTGGTAAAGATCAGGCTCATGCTTTGACTCCCCAGGCCCTCCAGGGCCAGCAACTGTGCTGCACCACTAGAACCAGCCCTGAGACAGCACACAGCCTGCCTTTCTGGCCAGGATGGTAAAGCAAAGCATGTAAGGATGGTGGATGTGGATGTTCACAGAGCATGGACAAGGGACCCAGAAAATTCCTGTCTGACTTTGGTTCTCCCATAGATGCTCTATATGGTCTTTTGCTAAACATCTGCCTTCCCCTCCTTCTCCATCCTCTCCTTTTTGTTTCTCTACCTGGAAAAACCCAGGAACTTTCTCATCCTGCGTAAGTCAAACACACCAGTGATAGCAAAGCATATAGCAGAAGTTATCATTGCCTAGAAAAGGAGAAAGAAATTTTCCCTTAATGTCCCCGCCACCACACTCCTGCTACAGTTTCTAAGCACAAGAAATCCTGGCAAAACCTCGGTCAGAAACCAACTTCACTGCTAAATAAGTGCTAGTAGAAATGGATAAACAGCCTTGCACTCCGTCATACTCCCTGAAAGAACAAGCATGCCAGAAAAGGCAGCACAGACTCTCAGAGCAGTAAATAACCAAGTAGGCAGAGCAAACAAACATTTGAAACTCCATACGGCAGAAAACCTTTCTTTGGAAGGAGGGGGTGAAAACAGTTTTGTCAGAAAGTAGGAAGTTTTCTCCCCTTCCCTTCTCCCCACTTCCCCAGTCCTTCCTTCTCTTGTTTACTTTGTTTCCCTGTTTCTAACCGAGTAAGAGAAAATCTAGTATTTGTGGAACTGGGCTCTTTCTGTTTAACTCCAGCTGTGCCCACAGCCCACATACTGGCTTGGTAAAATTTGCCCAGTCTGACAAAGTGGTTTCTCAAGCTTGAAATAAAACCATAGTGATTTTTACACTACTAAAATGACTGGCCCTTGATGGGACTAGCAATTATCTACGAATTCCAAAGAAAAAGCTTGTTGCATGGCACAGCACTGTGTCTGGGGATGCAGGGGCTTTCTGTGCTTTTTGCTCTAGCTCTTCAGTCTCTTTTGAAATATGGCAGCACAGGGAGCTCCATAGCAAAGGAGAAAAAAAAATCCCACAGAAAATCATCTCACAGGATTTTTACCTGTCACAGGCATGCAGTTGGAGGGACCTCGCTGTTAGTCTCAGGTCAGGGAAGAAGCAGCATCCAAATTCAGAGAAAAGCTCTTGCCAGGAAAACCACCCATGAGGCTTCCCTGGGGGAGGTGGGCTCCTGCTGTCATCCCCACCACAGTGTAGCTGCTTTCTTTATGGGGAATACCTGCATGCATAAACCCAGAGATGAAGAGGAAGGCAGTTGGTTTCCTTATGTTCGATTTAGGAGGAGTGGCTGCTTTGGGATCTAACGCCCAGCTCTTATCAGAGAAGGTCTGGGAGCTGCAACTGTGTTATATGGTATCAGAAAGTCGCCTTGGGCAGTGACTGTGGGAGCAGATCCTGACCCGAGCCAGGCAGCACAAAACCAAACCTCGGCACAAAAGGGCAGGACGCTGTGAAATAAGAGTCCTTGGGAAAGGAAACAGGGAGAAACCAAAGTTGAAATCTTGATGCTTCTAGGAGACGTGGAGAGGGTAACTGAACAGCATGAGACATGGCCAGCACAGGGTTGCACGAGGGCAGGCTGAAGGTCTGAGCAGGGCCAGCAGCCTGGGCCAGCTGGGGAAGGAGCAGCAACACCTCTGCTGCAACCCAGGGCTGCTTCCAGGCCGGCAAGCAAAACCCGTCAGTGCCAGCCATGCTGCTGCTCTCTGTTTGTCTGCTCTCTGAGGTCTGGCAGACAGAACCACCCTTCGATGTCCGCCTGGTGAGTGCCCAGCATAGCACCAAGGGCCTCTCAGTCCCGCTTGCAGGGAGAGAGAACAAACCTTTGCCCAGGAGAGCAGGGATGAGGCAGACATGGGGAAGGTAGGTGGCCAGCCTGTCTTGCTTTGATGTCCTTTCAACTGAACATTTTGGAAGGAAAGTTCGCCTCGGACTGAGCCTCTGTCTGGGATTAATTCAGCTCAAATTTGTAGTCACCACAGGCAGCAGGGAAGCTGCAATAGCTATCAGAGGACAAGTCAAAGAAGTAGAAGCAGGGACAAAGAGCAGCCCTTGCCTTTCCCTAAAAACAGAAAGGAGGAACAGGGATACAAATTAAAAAGCAACTACTAGTCACCAGTACTAGCAGGTCACTGTGGGCCGGCCAGCAGCAGGACAGCCGCTGCAGCCAGCGCCTGTCTGCCAGCAAACGGCTCTGGCGCAGCAAGCGTGGCACACCCTCCTCAGGCGTTCAAGCCCCAGCCGAGCAGCCCAGAGCCGACTGGGACGGCCAGTGGAGCTCGGAGTGGCCACAAACTGCAGGGATGGAGAGAAGCAGCCAGCTTGTCTCCTCCTGCAATTGTTGCTGGCCAGTTGCGTCTGAGATGCTGGTGTTGGTCTTTCTTTGGCTAGGAGACCTGAGTGGCCAAGAAGTCCAGAAAGAGCAAACCACAAAACAAGATGAGGCCATTACATGATGGAGACAAAAAAAACAACCCCGTAATGAGACAGTTCAGCACCCAGCAATATCACCCAAGAGGACTGACAGCCTTTCTGCCCTTGCACACAGACACCACTGTCAAAGCCTCGAGGCGGTGGCAATTCCCCACCTGAAGGCTGGAGGTGGTTTCCCATGCGCTCATCTCGGCCCTCTTGGCTGGGTGCAGGCAGCGCCGGGCCCCCGTGGTCCCTCCCCGCATGCCATCGCCTGCTCGGACAGGAGGTGGCAGCAGATGGCTGCCTATAGCGCCCGGCCAGGCCCGGGAGCATCTCCCGGAGCCACCCTGCTACCCGGGCAAGAAACTATCCCAGCTCCAAGGAACTCCCAGGCAAGGACCGCAGGAGATGCTTCCGAAGAGCATTTCCCCATCCCTTCTGCCCGTCCCCGCCCCGCCAGCTCTGCAGCCCCCATCCAGTTTCACACACACCACACCCTGGAAGTGCTTTGCCACAAACTGAGAAGTTTTACAAGCAGCCTGTATTGAGAAAACAGATGGCAGCAGCTAGGAAGCTCTGGTCATTATTGATTAATGCAGGATTACAGTTGACAACAGGAGATATTGGGAGCAGCACAAATTAATGCAGACTTAATAGTGGAAGGGGAAAAAAAAAGCTACCAAAAAACCACAAAGCAAAAGCACAAGAAAGGAGAGGTGTGCTGCCCAGGTTCCCTCCTGCTCTCAACAATCAGAAATCATGCTCAGATAACATCATGATCCACAAATGTCTGTCCTCTACAACATCTGTCAGTCTTCAACAGAATTAAACTTTTTACAAACAAAAACACAACCTCGACTAGAATTATTTTCCAACATTTTGAAGTTTCCATCTGCCAGCTTAGGAAATACCAACAGGCAATCAGAGCAGCCCAGGTAAAACAGGGAGTCCCGAAAATCTGTCCCCACTGAATCCCTAGGGCTACCTTCCTCAGACCTCTAAAACATAACAACTGGATTTTAGAGTTCCTACAAGCCATCTCTCCACAGCTGCAAAGGAAGTTTCAGAGTTTGGTATTACTGTGTTGAAGCAACAACATGGAACAGCATGGACACCAGTACAAGGAATGACTGGAACAGCCTGTTGGCCAGCCACCAGCTTGGCCCCTACCTTTCATCCCATCTCTGCAGTCTGGCGCCTGATTCACTCCAGCCTTGTCTCCACTCAGATGCCTGTTTCACACAGCCATTCTCCAGGCAGTGCACCTCTGGCTTAGCTTGCACCTCTAGCCCCAAGTGAAATGTGATCTTTCAGGGAAAGCTGCTGTGATGAGTGAAGTCACTCCTTCAACCATAATTTTTTTTATTTTTGTGTGCTGGACCTCAACTTTGATGGTCAGAGGATTGGAGCACCTCTCCTATGAAGACAGGCTGAGACAGTTGGGGTTGTTCATCCTGGAGAAGAGAAGGCTCTGAGGAGAACTTATAGCAGCTTTCCAGTACCTAGAGGCTTACAAGAAAGCTGTAGAGGGACTTTTTACAAGGGCATGTAGTGATAGGACAAGAGGGAATGGGTATAAGCTGAAGGAGGGGAGATTTAGATTAGATATTAGAAAGAAATTCTTCACTGTGAGGGTGGTGAGGCACTTGGAACAGGGTGCCCAGAGAATCTGTGGATGCCCCATCCCTGGCAGTGTTCAAGGCCAGGTTGTATGGGGCTTTGGGCAACCTGGTCTAGTGGAGGGTTTTTCTGGACATGTCAGGTGGGTTGGAACTAGATGGTCTTTGAGGTCCCTTCCAACCCAAACCATTCTATGATTCTATGACCTCTCTCACATTGTATCTGCTCTTCCAACATGAGAGGTTCACACACAGCTGTCTGCCAGAAGTGTCACCAGACAGAAACCAGTAAGCACCTTTCATATCCTCTTCCCAGAAAAGACAGACCCAGAAAAGACAGACCTGCAGACCTCCTTCCTAGGAGAAACCCTTAGGAACCCTTAGGAAACATAATGGAAAGCAGTACTGAACAGGAACCTAAAGAGTCACTGACATCATGCCTTGTGTCATAAGACATGATCACTTTCACTTAAACAATTTCTGGTCTGGGTTATTTTGGGAGTTGGGTTTTGGTTGGTTTTTGTTGTTGTTTTTTGGTGGGGGTGAGGGGTGCGTACATACTTGGTTGGTTTGTTTTCTTCCCATCTCCAGCAAGAAAACAATCTATAACTGTGTTCAGAAATCCATTAAAAATTAACTCCTCTTACCCTCAGAAAACAGTTTCATGTCTAGGCTTGATCACATTTTCTGTTTCAAGGAAAGCCCAAGACTTTTGGTCCTATCCACAGGCAATGTGAATGTTCTCTCTTCACAATATTTGTTTATGTGTTTGAAGACTATTCACTGTTCCCTATCTCTTCACCTGCAGAACCACCCTTCAGGTAGAGACAACTTCATGTAATAGCAACTCACATCTGTTCAAATTTATTGACTTTCTTAGAACGCTTCAAACATAACAAGTAAGGGGAAGCAGAGGGACTGATCTTGAACCCAGCAGATCTTTAATAGCAATGGAAGTCACATAGTCCAGAAGCGTAGTTTGGTTTGGGTTTTTTTTTGTTTTTTTGTTTTTTTTTAAAGCCAGATGTACAATCTGTTTACTGAAGTCTGTATCAGAGTGAAAGATGTAGACTTGACTGCTTTACAGGTTACTATGGAGACATCCTTCCCTTTGCTATTCTGTAAACAGACCATGCTACACAGAAGTGAGAAGTTCTTTTTTTTGCCAGTCAAAAATTGCCTGTTATTAGAACATTCCACGTGCTATGAACTAGTAAACATCTCTGGTGAATTGTTTGGTTTTGTCCCAAGTTTGGCTGAGGGGAACTCAACTGACAAAGAGACGAAGGTCAAAGATACACATTTTAGAGCCTTACAGTTCTTCTTTTGAAGTCCCATCAGAGAACTGATGGCTCCACTTGTTGCTAAGTTCCCAAAAACTTTGATCTCTCTCCCCAAAATAACACAGGCAAATCCCATCAGGCATGAATAACCATGCCCCCCTTCACCTCAAGGAATTATTGTAAATTACTTTGTCCAGTGTCAGAGCAGAACAACTAATAATGTTAAACATTTGCTATCAATAGCACTGTCTGTTGACTCCCAATGGCCTTCAGGTCATGCGTACTATATTTTTTCTTTTAGTTCGTTACAAGTAAACTCACAGCCCTTTTCTGTAATCAACACCATGGCAACACCATTACCTATGATCTACGTGTCTCTAAAAATATGTCTTCAACTTTCCCCTTTTTATTTCACCATCATTCTCCAAACACCTAAGATGCAACATCTGTTAATCTTGGCCCTTAATTCTGCTTCCTCTGTACCAACTTCTTGATAGTTCAATACAGTTTCCAGAAAGTACCAGAATTTTCATCTATTTCTATTGCTTATACTGCCATTTTCTTTCTGTAAAGGTTTCCCAGCAATCAGAACTAGAAATAAGACAGTCAAAGCTGCAGTAATGAGTTGGAATACAAACCAAATGAGAAACATGTAGCAAAAGATCAGCAAGCTTCTTTCTACTCAGACCTATATAACCCATCATGAAGGTGATTCTGGCAGGAAACCCTTGAGTGAACGAAAATTTGAGTACAAGCCATGGACGCAGCTCACTGTTGGACAACCTCCTTTTGAAGAGATGGCCACAAACAGTGCTCCCACATAACCAGGGGTCACTGAAGTCAAAGTCGCAAAACAACACTTTTGGTCAAAAGACACTTTTGGTCATCAGAAGTGCTAAGATCACCAAGCTGACCAGCAGTGACAGGACAAAGGAGGTCTCCTTCAGACAACTTGAGGATACTATACATCTGCAAACCAGATCTCTCACTTTTCAAAGCAGGAATAGCATTTAGGGCAGGGATTTAAGAATGAACTCTGCCAGACTGAATCCACAAGCATTTGAGGACTGAGTGCCGTAGGTATTTCCCCAGCGCATGGTGGTATCAGCGCAAATAAAACCTTGTGCAGAACCTCACACGCCTTGTCTGTCCTTGTCATGGGGCACCAAAGCACAGGAGCAGAGAGGATTGCAGCATGGCTTGTGGCCTCTGCTAATGGAACCTGAGGATATAGGTTAAAACCAAAGAAAATGCCTGCTCAAAAGAGAATCCTCCCTTCTTCCCTTTCCAGAAGCAGAGAGTTTCTGCTTAGTTATTTACTTTGCAAAACCACAGTTATTCCAGTGTTGGGTTGTGCTTTTTTTTTTCCTTCTTACATGGAAATATGGATGATTACCAGAAAAACAAATAATTGGGATGAAGCCCGCTTGGATATCACTGAAGCAACTGAGTGAGTATGCCTTGTGGAGGAGGAGGAGAGAGAGTTACACAGTTAAGAACTGTCTGTTGTCACATTTAGGATAAACATGACAAGCAAGAGCTGCTTGTCCTCCTGCTACTGAGGACAAACTAACCACTCACCCTCAAGAAAAAAATTGACATCCAGGTTTTCTCAGGAAAGAGGTTTAAGGATCTGACTTCGGAATTTACTTGGAAATACTCCCTTTTCTATCCATACTCACGTAAGCATGTAAACACACATGCTTATTCTTAAATTCCATCTTGTTTTTCAGAATTTAAACCTGTGCTAAAATACTTTCTTGAACTGTATTTTTATCTTCCTGGATTAAATTTGGATTAGTCACCTCCTGAGGGAAATGAGATGTTGCTTGATCTGCTCAATTGTCACGATGGCGATTACCGTCATTTTCACTACCCCAATAAGCAAATACTGCAGTAGCCTAAAGCTCAAAAATGAGACCTTCCTAAGTCAATCCCCACATTGTTAACTGAAGTAAAAAAGAAAGATGAAATTGGGTTGAGGCTGGGATGAGCACACCTATTTTCTGTCTCCATGTAAACTACAGGGTTTTTTCCATGTGAGCACACATGAAGTATTCTGGGTATGTGGAACCGAGGAGGGTCCAAGTTCTCTCTCATTGCTCTCTGGTCCAAGTCTTTCTCCTATCTACAACCATTCTTTGAGAAAAAACTTCATTAGCCAACAGCTTGTTTCTATTTTTCCTCACAGATCTGCCTATAGCTGTCACCTTCTAAGATTGCCACAGCATTACAGGTCAGGACACTATTCACAGAGTGATGCTGCAGACATGAGAACCAATGACAGAGCCAAAGTCCAGGCTAGGTAATACACAGTTTCCTGTATCTTAGGAATAAGTACAGAGAAGTACAATAAAGAAAGAAGTAGCTATATCCAAATCGCACGTTATTCTTATTTAAACATAAGACTGCCAAGAAGCACGTGGGGATGTTACAGGCACTCATAGCTTCAACCATACAGAGTTGAATCTTCCAGGATGAAAAAGTAGCCTTCTATCTGCTGCCACCTTTCACCCCTACATCTCAGGACTCAAGGTTGCTGTAAACATACTCCTGAGCTATTGCCACTACTGCTGTTTCCAGCTCTACACAACAGCCAGATGCAGGCCTACACTGATATAACTTCCACTCAGAACAAATTGTCAGAGAAGTGCCTAAGAAAAAGCAGGTGTTAGGATCAAATGCACTCAACTTTTACTTCTGACCTTAGCCCACAACCTTAACTCTGGGATTCTTCACACATCAAAGTCTCAGGGCACCAAACAAATCGGTGGTTTTGCAAGTAACAAATAACATGAGTGTGCATGAGAACAGATGCTTGTGGTCCTCGGGGTGGGATTGACCAAAGAAAGCTATGAATAAGCCAGCACTGCAAGCTCATGACTCAGATGCCCATGTCCCTGCTGGGCAATAGCAATAGATTTCTTGCCTCAAACCCAACTCTCTTCAGATCCAGCTTGTATCTTTTTCACTAAGGCCAGAGCTCTGAGTGCCTCAGGGAAGAAGAGCCGAGGACATCCATCAGAGCCAACAGTGAGAAAACACTCTGAATTATTCATAACACTCAAATAGCAAAATTAAAATTAAACTACCTTACAAGACAATGGAAGATATGCTAACGCTGAAGAAATTCCAGGGTTACTTTTATGTGCTGTACAATGAGCTAAGGCTGGAATGAAATACTTAATGGCTAAAAGACTCACCTCTGTTTTCTCTGTGGATGGATATATTTCTTGTTTTGCCTACACTTATATCAAGTCTTTACATAACTGTTGGCTTCATAACTGAGGCTATCTCCCTGAATCAAAACTCTCTCCCATACTGCTAGCAGAAGAATAGGCTGCTTCTAGCTTTTTAACTTGTTAATAATGAACATGCTCTTGTCTGATCCTCCTAGTCCCCTTCTCCCTGTGCGATACCTGCCTTGGGAAGTACATGGCTTTTCCATCAGTCTTCAAGTCAGCTTTCTGTACTTGCTTAGATGGCTGTCAGGGCTAGTTTTTGAGGTCCTGTCTCCGTTTCGTAGCTCCCAACAAGATCTGCTAGAGGAGAGCCAGTTCCTGAAATATATTTCTCTCACACTTTGTTTTTCAGGGTTCTCCACTCTGCAAGGACTGACAGTGTGGTAACGAGATGCACTCCAGACTGGATTTAATGCTACCATATGCTAGACAGAATGAGAATCCATACTGCAGGAGAGCAGCCGGTACATTTCCACGTTAACAGAAGCCTGATTGCAAATTGCATTTAGTCTCAACAGCTCAGTTCACTGCACACAGATGCCATGGGGGACTGTAAAGTTAGCAAGATGTGGGGGAGTATGGCTGAATTTTTAAAAAAGAGCCTTGCCTGATCGGATGCCACAGACATTTGGAGCTGATGCCATTGAAGAAAGTTGCTGCTGCATTTGTTCTGCCAGAAATAAATAATAAGAGTAATGTCATGAGCTGTTAGTCAAATTACAAACTCTTCCTAGGCTGGTGATTGTCGGCTGATACAAACGGCAGTATCGGCACAGTCAAATGCTGCTCTTATAACTTGACAGCCGGCACGTAAATGAAATCAGAGAGTAATTTAGTCTTCCAAAATAGGTCAGCATGAGATGGGTTTCCAGTCAGTGTACGTCGTGTCTCCCCAGGCTGGCTGCAAAGTGCACCTCTTTGCTCTTACAACAGACTTCACACAACTGAAGGTACAATGAGACAAAATGACTCGGGCAGAGTTTTCTCTCAGGTCATGGATGCACTCAGAGCTGGTAGAGGACAAGAGTTCTTCTCTGCTTACTTGCACATGATCAGCCAAATCAGCTCTGTGGCCTCTGTCCAGGGCTTCTGCCACAGAAACACTCAGCTCAGCTCATCCTAAGGGGGCTTTTGATGAGCAGGCTGAACAGAGAGGCCAAGGACTTCACTCCCTGGCCTGAGCTCCTGGGGTGCAGATCCAGGACAACGTAAGGATGACTGGCAATGTTTTGATGGGGTGGTACAGAAAGTTTCATTATCCAAAGCTCCCAGACCAGCACCAATATATAGATAACTTCAGCACTTAAATATGAAATGAAACAACAGGTGCAGAAGTACTGCATTAAACATGGCCCTTGTGCTGCAGGAGAAATGCTCTGCTCCATGGAAATAGGGTGAGATCTCTTTCTTCCTCCTGTGCCCTACTCATCGGAAAGCATCACACGGTTCAGCTGCTGAGATCAGTGTTGGTAAATGAGGCAATCTCTCAAGGTCCCTTTTCCAGTCTGACATCTCTATGAAACATTCCCACATTCCTGAATAAGGAAAAGCTTTCCCCACCCCCACTATGCAGTCAGCCTGCAAAATTCACTGTTACTGAAGGTCACCAAGTCAAACACTGCAGCTGGGTCATTTTATAGCCATTAATAATCCCTGTAGCTCAGAGAATAAAGATAAAAGTGATCTAAATCCTGCTCTCTAGGACATGAGCCAATCTTCACCAGGGTCAGGAAGGAGTTGCTCCCACACACAGACATCACATAAGAGATTGGTCTGTCCACCAGGTGCACGAGGAGTTCATTTCTTCCCCCTCTCCCTCACCATTGTCACCAGAAGCTGCGGGGGCAGACAAGAGCATGCACCATACCACACGTCTGTCTCAGATGAGTGACCACCAGCCAGAAGATCCAAGGCTCCAGGTTGCTCAGACATGAAAGCATTTGCATAATTTCCTAAAGACCCGTATCAGCAAGGTGGCAATTATCTCCCATGTGCTGCAAGCTGCCTTGTGCAGTTCCAGAAATAAAGTGCTATGGCTCAGCAGTCCCCTGGGGCACTGGCTTTACATTTCTGGGCAACAGCTTCATTGCCAGGCAAAAGGCATTTTTCAGACTCTCCCTCTAAACACATTCCCAGGAATCAAGCATCACAGATGGAGAGAGAGAAAGAGAAGAGCCAGCTTCCCAGGAGGTCTCTTTAAAATGCCCAAAGGAAAAAAAAAAAATCCTAGAGGAGCTCGGGATTTCAGACAGTAAGAAAAAGAGAAGCACTCTCCAGCTCTGCCCACACTCCAGGCAGGATGGGCATTACAGACCTATTGGCATGGGGCTCCATGTCTAAGGAGCTAGGAGGTTTTCATGGGGAGCAAGAATAGTCTACCAAACATCAAGCTTCCCCAAGGAAGTCCTCTTTTCCTACCCACAAAGTATCTAAAGTGCATTAGTCACTTGTCTAGGGATGTTCAAGAGACTGGACAAAGCTCCCAGTGAGAGCTCAGGTCTCAGTCCCAAACCAAAATACAGCATAGGAATTGCTGGGACAAGGCATCCAAAGTGCCTCAAGTTGTTTTGACAGTTAGCAAGAAGCTTTTCATAGGAAGGAAACCTGATGGAGTGGGTAGCTGCTGAGCTGGCTAGTAGTGAGCCATGGAGCTGGCTGTCTTTTTGGTGTCCATGCAGCTGAGCAAATCCATTTGGACCTGCAAAGTAGACAGGAAAGTTGCATCCAGTGGGAGCTAGATGCTCCCACAAAACTGGTTCTGTGCTTCCAGGCATTCCTCATCCCATGAGGGCAGGTAATCCTCATGCTTGTATGCAGCTCTTGGTTTTAATTTTCCACTTGTGTTACATAAATAGGTGGTTTGGAGTTTCCTTTCACTGCTTGGATTTTGTGAGGCAATTGTTGACTCCTTTTTGCATGCAGACATGGATAGTTGTGTTGTGCTCTTGCAGCACCTCATTTTCGTACTGAGCCAGCCAAGAACTAGAATGATACCAATGCTAAGGGCGTATAATACTGACTTTAGCAGACAACTCTCATCATCAGCTCTTTCACTCAGTCACACCTCAATGCTCAGTCATAATCAGTTATCAGAGCTCCAACAAGGCACACAGAAATATCACCCTGAAGTACCAACATTTCCAAAAGCAAGCGCCTGTCCTGAATTCCAGAGGCAAGAAGGGACAGGGTAAGCGGATTCCTGAAGGTCATAGATAATTGTTGCTCCAGGCGAAATTATGAAGCTGTAATGAACCAGCTCAGAGAGAGTGAAAGATTGACTGTTTTCTTATGACTGCGAACAGAGAAAACCAGGGCTCTACTAATGTGATCTGCAGTTTGAAGACTTCCTTTAGTTTATGCATTGTCAGTAAATAAAGCAGCTAAGGAGTCTAATCTTAACCTCCAACATGGAAACTCCTAGTAATAGGAGCCATAATTATTTCCTACACTGAGACATGTTTCCTCTTCCCTGCCCCACTCAGTCTTAACCTATCTTTTTATCTGTCTTCCTCTCACTTCTCCTGTGAAGGACTTTAAGACTGTCTATTGTTCCTGTATATTTTACAGGTTTTGTCTGAGCAGCCAAGTCAGGGAGAGGAGCTAATGACCCTGGAGACTTACCTGCACATACCAATACCAGAAGCATAACTCTTGTTTCTGTCAGAACAGGAGCCTATAGAAGAGCTTTCCTTAGACTTAGGGAAGACATGTCTAACATGGTCACGTAACAGAGGTTTTTTAGTAATGCATCTACTAGAAAGATGAGAACTGTGTAGCCTGTATTCAGTTTTTCCAAGCACGATGTTAATATATGGATGTTCCACTTTGGAGCAAGGCTCTGAAGTCTAACTCAACTGCTGTGGTTGAGAATAGCTGCCAGGTCCTACCTACTTCCATCTGAATGACACACCTCTGTTCCTAGACCCCAGCCTCGCGATAACCCCCTTCAGCTAGGAGGAGCAACACCAAAGACAGACCGGCTCAGCCTCACCCATATTTCCATCATGGCAGAGTAAATATCAGGAGATGGACACCGAACACACTGAAACTGTTGCTGTTTTCACTCTCCCGCTCCCTTTCCATTTTTTTAAATGGAAGAGATGTGTAATTTGGCAATACATGGCTTCCTATAGACATCATGCAAGGCACCTCCTTAACACCATGGGGACCCCAGGCACCCTTTGTCCTTTAAAGCCCATGATCCTGCTCCAAAATATGGAACTTTCAGAGAACGATTAAGCTTATTTTTGTTATTAGCAAACAATTTCCAGTCTCGTTCTTCAAAACAGCTGAATCACTTTAACTGGAACTTTCCAAAACAAAAAGAAAGAAAACAAAACCAGACCAAAATCAGAGAACAAGTATGACCTTTTGCACAGTAGTTGTCAGCTGAAGAATTTAAACTCTACAACCTGAAAACAGTGGCTTCTGATGGAAAAGCATTAACCTTGTTGGTTATCACCTCCACCTGTAACGCATGCGCTGTAAAGACTGACACTGCTCTCTGCTGAATGGCCTCGACAACAGGGGAGAATGCACACACTCCTGCTGCATAAAGGAAGCGTCCTGGGCCCACCAGCATTCAACAGTTGTCACGGCTGCAGATGCAAGGTTTGACTCAAACAAGAACAATCCTGCTTCTGCCCTGAACAAGGTATTGCAGCTTGTCTACCTGAACCATCACATCACCCCATTTCACACTGTACAGAAAAGAGTCACCCTAAAGATTAAAGCATGACAGGTCTGGGTGCCAGCAAAGCTTCCTCAGGAGGAGACAATTTTTTTTTATTCAGAATTTAAAAAAAAACAAACAACAAAACCAAACCCACCAAAAATCTCCACTCACTACCCCAACCCTCCCCCCCCCAAAAAAAAGGAAAGAAAGAAGTGTTGTAGTTGCTGCCACTGTGGAAGTCATCAGCCCATGACCCCATTACTGAGCAGGCAGCATGCAAGAGCCAGGCCTCAGCTTGCTCTCCTGCACATTTGCCTGACCTCTTCACCTGGTCTTTAAAACTTTCAATTTCTTGAATACCAAAAATTTCCCTCTGAGTCGTACGCAAGCTCCAAAGGTAAAACAAAACAAACCCCCAAACACCAGGCACCACCTACAAATCTCTTACATCATCCGACAACCAAAGGCTGTCTGCTTTGAGCTCTTGCTGTTTGGTACCTACGGAGAGCAGCTGTTTCTCCCTTTGCTTCCTTCCTTCCACACGCAGACATGCTGGCAGGTCACAGTTATGAAAATCAGAGCACAAATGAAGAATGACAAATTGTACCTGGTTAGCTAGCAGAAATCAGCTCAGACCAGATCTTTTCCATGACTTAAGGATGATGTGACTGCAACGCTTCAACAGGACAGCTTTTTGACATCCATTCTTGAAGTTTTTTCAATACCAAGGATCCTGGAGGGAGGAAACAAACAAAAAATACAATACAGAAGTAATTTCATATTGTCCTGATTTACAGACTGAACAGGTCAGTCCCATGAGAGGTTTTAGTTCATGTTGCATCTACAACCACTAGTAAATCACTCACTGTTCAACCTCCCCTTGGTGAGTTCTGTCAGTTGGGACTTGCTCTTATCTTACTGCTGGCTGAGCAGGCTACCAGGTACCATCCCATCTTTCTGGGAGCACCAGGAACCATTTTCCTGCAGAAAACAAACAATTCCTGGGCCTGGCAATTTCCTGGTGCAAGTTCTCCCTTGTTACTTCTCTGATGCCTAATAGTGAGCAAACAATTGTTTCAGGCTTTTCCTCTCTTTGGAGCTACTCATACAGTGTTTCTCTTGTCTCTCACAACCCCTTTCTTTGAAAACTTGCAGGAATGCAATACCTTGGTTAAAAGGTCAAGAGTTGTGCAATATGGGACTGGAAATGTTCTCTATGCTTTCTTCCCTTAGTATCAATCACAACTCACCCCCACAAACACACGTTTGCCGAGGTGCAAGCTGGGTGATCACGCTCCATTTCCTGAGTACCCTGCACCTTTGCATGGAAAGTGCCATCCTGACAAGAAGTGGGGAGCTCATCTCTCTTACGCGGGTTAAGCTCACCTGCGAGTGGAGGAGGACATTCCTCCCAGGACAGTCTCTGGCAATACACCAAGATCACAGGCACATGCTGCTCTTTGCTTCACTGTGGGCACATTGCAAGCTTGAGACATAAAAGGAGCGAGCTAGAAATTCTGTGGATAGCTAAAGGTTAATCTGCACTTGCTTGATTGTCAAGCACCTGAGATATGACGACAACACATTGGCACACTGTAATCGCAACATATTATTAAGTACCTTCAGTCCCCAAAGGCTAAGACACTTTTAAAAAATAATAAAGCTAATGCACATAATAGCCTGTGTCTTGTTATTTAAGAAACCTCTTCCCGGCATCGGACGTGGACAGTACGTGTAAATGCACTTTCTCCAATAACTATGCACAAGAAGTAGTTTGATGGAGTGCCAGAAAGTACAATGACTGTTCTACCTTAGCAATGTACAGAAGATGACATGTTCCCTTTAGAACTAATTGCTTTATTCAAAAATACTTTTACAAAATCCTAGCCTAGTCTCTTCCCTTGATGAGCAATTGCAGGCGCTACATCGGAGCTTTTGTTTGCTGTTAAAAGACAGGGATAGAAAAGTGTTTTGTTAAGTCTCTTCCATTAAATATGAAAATTAAAATGAGTTCAGAAGGGTATTTTTCATTATTTGAACATTTACATTATATATTCTGCTGGGCCTTCTCTTATGTGACTCAAGGCTGACAAGTTCAGCCTGTCAAACACAACCCTTTGCATCAAATAAATTACCCCACACCAAGATCCAATTGTATTCTGAAACTCAAAAAATATCCTTAACTTTATTTTCCTTGTTCTGCATTCTCACGTGCATAACATGAAAGCACTTTCAAAATCATTTGCAAAACTCACTGCATTCTTACTGTCAGACTGCTCCCCACCTCCCTGCATTAAAAACAGTCAGGAATTCCTCTTCTTGCACTTTCCAGACAGAAACAGCTGTAATGATTTCACAGACAAATTAATGGCATTTTCAACAGAATTATTTAAATTTTTTCTCCCTACTTCAAAAAATTAGAACAATTTCACAGTAAGCCCTAGGGAATGAACTCATGAAAACGCACAGAGCAGACAGCATGAGGAAAAGTCTTTGGTTATATATTTCAGGAGGCAGCAAATGGGGCTGCTCTGTGAGCAGTATGCATAATTATGTATGCATTCGCTGCATCTCATAATCATCATCATCACAGAGATGACGTTTCATAGCTGAGTTGGGAATCTGCCTTTCCCAAAATTATTTTTTGTTTGGAAAGAGAAATCATTCTAAATAATGTCTAGGGAGAATAGATATAGGACAGTACAGATTTGAGAGTCAGACACTCTAGAGTCATAATCCTATCACCAGCTCTCTGAATAATTCTATTATATCATTAAGTTAACTCCACATTTGCACAATGGCAACACATCTGTCTATGACAGGGGCCCAGGCTACTGGGAATTTCCATGAGATATTATAAACTGACACATTAACGTGAACCAGTCAGACTGCATCTGCATGGAGAAACTCCCATGGGCTTTGTAAAGCCTGGGCCAGATTTGGAGGGTGGGGGAAACTCTTCATTGTTTTATCCTGGAGCAAGTGCTCCCAAGTCATTGCCTCACCACAGAACAACAGGCACTAAGGATGAGGAGCATTATAAGGAGTTTTATTAGGTGCATGTTTACTTCCCTCAGACAACTCAGAAGGAAAGAGCTCATCTCTTAGCTCAGTAATGAAGGACAGGACAAGAGGAAGAAGGACTAGCTTGAGGCATGATGGGATCAGTGAACATCTCCTCCCCAGGACTATTTCCACCCATTGGGGCACAGCTAGTGCCATCAAAGATGCACCAAAGCCCTGTTATTGAGATCCAAACCAAGGGAAGGGCTTACCAAATTGCTCTGGCTGAACACACTGCTGGATCCCTACAGCACGGAGGAGAGGTCCCAGCTACCACGGAGCCAGCCATACACACACACTTCCCCATGCCTCTTCTCTAGTATCCTGGCCTGCTTTCAAAAGAAAACTAGGCTGTCTTGCTGATTCCATGTTAATTGATCACAGAGCCACTTCTGATCACCTTTTCTTAGTGGGGTGGTGCTCAGCCTAATCCTGTTCCTTACCCATTCTCCAGGTTGGGTGGAACGAAGATCAGGACATAGCTGGATAAACTAGATTATCATGTAGGAAGTCACAGCTTCTAACCATAAGACCTTAGCTGAATTATTTCACTCGTCTCCCTTCTTCTGGTGGTCCCGGAATCTGGATATTATCTTCAAGGAGACAGAACACCAAAAACCCTTTTAAAAAACTCATTTCCATTTTCATTGGTGTGGCAAGACAATGGGGTCCTACTCATGACTAAACCGCTCTAGTGCCTGTAAGAAACCTGCGTGCAAATGAGACTCTTACCTCTGGGAGGCATAAGGATCTCACTTATAGGCACACTGGGTTAACATCACAGCACTCCTTTGCCCAATATTCTAGTGGGACTTTGGCCTTCTGATCCATACCAGGTTTCCACATCCGAGAGTTTTGTACAGGCTGACTTGCTTGACTGATACGCAGCAGCTCAGACCAAACTGGGCTTGATTAAGTGCAATCCTGGTTTGAAAAAGGTTCTTTGAAGGTATGTAGTGCCTAAATCTTGATACTGGGAACAAATATCTGCAAAAAAGTAGTCTTCAAGTGGAGTTAAGGCTCAAGCACTACATTAGTCATGAGCCTGCCTAACACACACAAATCCCTGCTTCTCTGCTACCTAAATATGTAGCAACTACTTGAAAATGCAAAGCATATTCTCCAGGTGTCCTGTACAGTATGCACTGTGCAGAAAACTGCTACTGAACTTCAAGCCAGGACAAATTGCTGGCTGGACAAGAAAGCAACATTTACCCAACAATGTGATGTCACTTATGCATATGTAGGAGGAGGAGAAAAATCTTGATTTGTTCTGGCCATAGATGAGGGCACAGCTTGAAATTAATTGATTGTGGGTGCACTCAAAGTAACAACTTGATCCAGTTCCAGAAAACCCCAGTTGCAAAACTCTGGTGCACAATCCTGAACATGCTAGCCCTTCTTCTCAAAGATTTTACCTCACACTTCACAGTGTAGAAGCAATCAGACCCTCTCTGTCACCTTGCTGGGGGAAGTTCTGATCTGGAATTTGGACCTGAGCTCCCTTGGGGTGGAAACTGGGAAGGAAAAGATAGACTGATACGTAAAAGTCTGTTAAAAGAATATTTAAGATAGAGAACCAAATTAATTAGGATGAAGCTTGCAGGTAAATCCTTCTTCAGCCAGGAATCTAGTCCACAGGTTCTTCTTTCTTTCTACCTGTATGATCTCCACTATCACAGTGTCTCAGCATTTTACAACCTCACTTTCTAACTATGCTTCAAGGTAGGAAGATGTCTGCTGTCCACTTTCAACAGAGATGTCTGCACAATTAGCCTAAGTGTCCTAACAATGTTTTCTGTAGGATAACTCTTTCCTCTCACATGTCCAGTCTTCACTTGCTGTAACACTTTTTCCTACTGATTGCTTTTCCCCGCTGATGTCTTACACTCAAGGTGGAAAGCAAAGCTCAGCCAACCTCCTTTAATCCCATTTATAATCAATTTCACTTCCTGGCTTTGGGGCACCTTTTGCTGTGTTTGAGACCACTGCCACACAGTTTTGTTTAAATCCAGAATAATTTGCTGACATGGAAATCAAACCATTGTTCTACTGATGCCAATCAACCAAAGTGCTGACAATTGAAACAGTCATTCCAATGCAGTGGTCAAGAATATCCACGTTTGTCATCTTTTGATGACTCCAGATCAAGACTGCTCAATTCATAAAAAGCCAAAAAGATGAGTTCTCTAAGTACTCGTGTCACATGAGTTGGAATCTCAGTGTGTTTTCTTAGAGCTACTTAGAGAGAAGTGTCTTTATTTAGCACCTGTCATCTCAAGTTCCCAAAATGCTCTCTCAAAAATTAAGTTTCCTAATAAGCTTCCTAGCCAGACATCAGGCTCCAATTTACAAGGGCTAAACTTGCTTAAGGTCACCCGGCATGGGAAAGAAGAGCTGGGAAGCAGCTCCAAGAATCCAGAGGACCACACCCCTCACTAGCCACTAGACCACACAACTGTCCCCATTTCACTCAGGTCATTATTAAACAGGATAGAACACTACTGTGGTTTTATTTTTTGTTAGCTGAACTCTTGCATGAACATTTTACTGTCCCACTGATGTTTTGCCTAGAACATTCTGTAATCCACAAATTAATACGTGAAGAACATCCAGTACAGTTTGGAGGAATAAAAAAAAGTTACACAAATGGCAATGGAGTTTTGATTTCCAGCAGTTTCATAAATCAGAAGAGCTGGAGAAAGAAGGTTCCCTATTTTATCACACATATCTTTGTGTAATGCCAGCAAAACTGCTGCCCTTCCCAAAACCAAGCAGAAACCCTATTGTTACAGCAAACCCCATCTGGTCACATGGAGAACTTAAAACCTTGCGGCATTCTATTTCACATGGACAGAAAGGCAGTTCTGCTTCAAATACATGACAAGGGCCAAAAATAAATGTGCTCTACCTATGTAAAGTATCTGAAGTTTTTGTTGCCTGCTTTTAGTCATCACTTCATGTTTTCTATGATCTTGCCTTTAGCTTCTGCCATAAGGGTTTCCCCATCCTACAAAGCCTTCCCCCTATTCCCATATTGTTAAATCACTTTAAGTGATTCTTCTAGGTGGAAGCAGATCCTCTCCTTTTAAGTACAGGTCCATGCTGCACTCAATGCAGTGAAGCACAAGTCTAAGACAAAACCCAATCTGTATTCAGAAAACAAAGTAGCAGGGAACTTGCCCATGATGAGGCTTGGATTGAGCACCAACCCTAGTTGTTCAGAGTGCAGAAACAGCTGGGGAGAATGCATCTGACCGCAGACACACGAACCATCAAGAAAAGCCATCACTATCACCAATTAAAGTCGAATGCTCCAGCCTGACTCAGAAACTCAATATGGAGCTAGACAGAGCATAAACCCTAATCTGAACAGAATTATTTAAAATCTGTTTAAGGCAAACTAATTAGTAAACATCTCCCATCTGCCAGATAACATCGGATGTTTCACATCAACACCACATGAAGTTGTGATCCCTGTAGACCTCGCACTGAGCAGCGCAGCAGTGCCTAATGAATGTCCTGCTGGAGCTCTCCCAGTGCTGAAGGGGCCTCTCTTCGCAGCCAGCCCTGCACACCGGGCACTTCAGACTGAAGTGGAGCACAGCTGAATATTAAGTCTGATTGAAGCTACAGGGGGAAAAAAATGCAAGTACCAGGCTAAAACAAGACTTAGTAAGATCAACTGACAACGAAGGAAGGGGAAATGCCAGCAGGGAACATCTGTATTGCTGGCATGAGCTGGGTGGAAGAGAATGGGAGTGTGCCAGATGTCAAGGTTTTGAGAAAAGTGCCTCCTTTCTACTCCCCAGGACCTTCTACGTAATGAGTCTGCTCTCCCTTTGCCTCTCCTTGCAAACCTAAGAAAAGCATAAAAAGCCTCATCATGATAACAGTTAGGAGAAACAAAGTTAAGTTCCTCAGGTCATTAAAGGTATCATACCACTTCACCCAAAAGCAGAACTGTTAAGGTTAATGTCCTTGGCCAAATTCCAGCTTGGGTCATCGGAGTGTGCACCTAAACTCTTGGCAGTAATCAGAGAGGCCGTCCTGCTTTATCCCTCACAAGTAAACATTTTTCTCTATCATAATTCCAGCCAGAAATGGACATGTATGCCTGGACATCCAGTATTTTGGATGTGCTTCAGGCACATCTAGAATGGAAGAAGCTAAAATAGAGACCAGAAGGTTAAAGAAAGGCAGTTTTAATACTCCTCTGGTAGGCATGAACACAACACAGCTATCATGGCCATAGCCAAGGAACAGAGAAAGGGGGTGAATCTCCTCTTTAGTTCAACCGGAATGACAAAGCTGAACTTTGGTGTCCTAGTCTGAGGCAGCAACTTCCTTAGCATGCACAAGATGAATTTTATTTCCTTTGTCAGCATAACTTCTTGGTCCTTCAAGGCCACCCATAGACTGATGGAGAAGCGATTCCTCTGACACCAGCTCTCGTTCTCTGCCTTTGTTGGTATTTTCCCCAGTGATATTGTCTGTCCTAGGCCACTTCAGGGATCCAGCAGCAGTTCCATACTCAGTGCTGGGCTCCTGCGAGTTTGGATTTTGCTAGACTGTATGCCACTCCAGAATCAGTGTTGGCAAATACAGTAGCCAATGGGTTAATGCTCAGTTTTTACTGCACGGAACATCAGGGTAGCAGGTATTTATGTTGCTTTTTTTACCGAGAAGCCTGGAAAGCAAAAATCTGTGGAAACAAGTTTTAGTACTCTTGAGCACATAACAGGGTATCTACTGCAGGATCAGGAGAGCATAAACTGGTGTTATAGGGGATTGCACCTGTAAATATTTCCCCCAGGGAAATCTCAGAAGCAATTTTCATAGGGCAAGCACACTGTAGACATCCCCATTGCATCTGTCCAAATGTACACTCAGGAAAAGGCAAAATACAACCTGCCCCATCTCTGGTTATTATGAAATCTCAGAACATATGCATAATAATTTGGGTAGCTGCATATTACTACTGTGCTTAGAGGCTGCACCTGAGATCTTAGCTGCCCTATAATTAGACCCGCCTAATACAATCAAACCTGTTCTGTGAGTGAAAGTTTAGGGGCTGTTCCCCTCCCAGTGACATGCAATGACTGAGTATAGCAGGAGTAGTACAGCTAACCCATTTCTCCAAGGGTTTACAGTCTAGATAGGCATGAAGGACAGAAATAAAGACAGACTGGCAGAACAAGGTAGGCTGGAGGTATGGTTTTGAAGAAAAGTGGTGTAAGTGATGGTGATACTGCAAGCTGCTGGGGACAAGCAGTAAAGACTTAGAAAGACATACCCCAGAGGAATCAGCATCACAGAAAGCATTGCTGTTGGGTGTCATTGCAACCCATTGAGGTGACAGAGGGGATCTGGCACTGAGGTAAAACCCCGTGCCAGGGAAATTTGTGCCAATGACTTTGTAAGGACACTACACATTACCTAGATGAGCAATGACTGCTTTGCATATGACAGTGGCAAAAGGCAGCCAGCACTGGCCACGCACGCTAAAAGAAAGTGCGCAAATACTTAAGAGATAACAGGATGCAGCCTGTCACCTCCCCTGCCAATGTCTAGGCACTCAGTCCTTCCAAACATGCAGCTGCTGAAACCACTGCACATGAAACTTCAGTAGAGGTTATGGGTTTCTGCAGACTAGTGACATAGTTGAAACAAGTGAGCATGATCCATGCTTGCATAACAGCAGCGTCCAAAGGTTTGGCCCAGAAAGCAAATTCACTGCACTACACTCTGCAAACAGTCATCAAGGGCAGATTCTGTTCCAAACAGCTGGGGATTCAAGTAAATAAAGATGAAGGCAAGGTCATAGGCATGTTTAATGGATTGCCTGCGGTTGTATGTGTCATTTGTAGCCCTCTCAATAATCCAGGTAATGTCTCCTGAGGTCCAGTGTAGCATCCCATCCAAACATCCCACCTTCTCTTAAAGCAGGCCACAAAGACGACATTTCAAACTATAGTACAACCTCTGCACTGAAAATGAACACCTTTAAAGGGCCAACAACTGTCTCTGTCTACTGTTAACTAATTTGCTAGTTTTTTTCCCCAAATATCTCTATTTGCAAGTCAAACCTCCAAAAATGCTAGAAATAACAGCACCTCCTTCCACACACTAACATGTTCCTTAACTATGGGACAAGATCTGCCTCCAACATGGTGACGAAAAGCTGCTGCTGTAGAAGATCAAAGTTATTGTTCTTCCTGCTCTTGTCAGTGGCAATCGGTAAGGTCACTGCAGCATGAGCTCCCATTGAATGTCTAAAGCCATTCAATTAATCTTAGTTTACTGAGAAGTCAGAGAATTTAAGTAAGGTCAAAGAGTTGAAAGAGATCAGTAAAGTCTACACTCCCAATGACACAATACTTCCTGAAGAGCTGGCATAGACATATAAGTTACTCCACTGACAATAAAACAGCTTTCTGCAATCAAAACCCTAAGCATATACACATTTACTGTCAAAGATAAAACATCTGGACAGTCCATTGCTGCTTGCTTGCCCCCATTCAAGTTGTCTTTCTGCAAGAAAAGGCTCTGGGTTTTGGGGCTTTTTTGGTTTGGGTTTTGGGGTTTTTTTTTGTCTGTTTCAGGTTTATTTTTTGTTTGTTTGTTTTATAAATCATTTGTTCTGTAGTTATTATAGGATTATCTAGACAGGCTTATCAGTTTCCTCAGGGGAAAACTGGTCAGTCATGGGTTGACTGCTCTAGTTACTCTAGTACTGGGGACATCATCAGCCCAAAATGCCCCACTGCTAGCTGTGGGCTAGAGCTCTTAGAGAGCTGGGAACTGTTCTCACACAGAAGAAATCAATAAAGACAGAAACAGTAGAAAGGGTGCAGATCATAATGCTGAAGAAAAAAAAGCCAGCCATGTAAAGAGCTCTAAGCCCACAGAAACATCCATGCAAAGTGCACCCAGACATCCCACAGATGCTGCACAATTGAACTCTGTCCAGGAACATTAAAGGACAAGAGGCCTTATTCCCCCCCCACCCCTTATCCAGCAAGGAAGCCCACCAGCATAACCCTTGTCCCTCCATGCAAGAGACGGACCACACAGCTAAGGAGCTGAAAAGAGCAGCAGAGAAACCAGGCAATCAGCAGCAGGACAAGCATCCCCGTGGGGAACACCAAGTGGGAAATAGTAGATGCCACTTTGAGAAAGAGCTACAGAAGTCATGGATTGTGCCCAGACCCAGGCAGGTGAGAGGACATGAAAGTAGCCTCAGAGACGTACCAAATCCAGGTGTTCCCAGAGACCCAATCACAATTGAGACCAGCAGTACACATGCATAACTCAAGTATATGCATGTACTTAGACATGTCTCTGAACACACATCTGCTCAAAGTTCAAAGCTAGTGGCTCTTACCCCAGTACCAGGGACAACATTTGGGACCAGTGCTAAAGATGTCACCTTTTATGGTCAGCACCACACTGAAGGAAGTAGCACTGGAAGAGCCCAGCCTAACCTGCCTGTCAACTAGCCCAGGCAGGCCTAATAATGGTGCACACAGGGATCAATGCATAAGAGCTAAGCAGGACAGCATTCAGCCCAACTTAAATCACCAAACTCCAGCTAAAAGGCTCTTGACAGCCTTCTATTAGACTAGCTTTCATTATCACTGCTTGGACTGTCTCCATCATTTACTAATGCAGAACAGATTAGATGGTCTATCTATATATTATGAGATTCTTCCTGCTGGTGCAGGAATGTATTTCAGTAGTTATAATACGTGGCAGCCACAGAAACACAGCTTTTCTGATCATCTTACAATTGCATCCTTGTAAACAAGGAGACAGATGTTGCTCTGATCATCAGCAATGGGAAAACAGCTTCTAAATGCCATGTTGAACACAAAGCTGTGTTTGTATCACCCCCGCAGTTGCATACGTAGCAGGGGATTCCTGGCAGCTTCCCTAATAGAGAGGGCAAGCCAGGGCAAGGAAGAAGTGGCAGGAGTGTAATTTTGCCGACAGTATCAAGACAGAGCAGCCTCCAGGCAGCTCTAGGATGAGCTAGGACAGTGAAACAAGGAGTCATGATTCATAGTGAATCCTTGCTCCAATTTCTGTTTCCTCTCTTTAGCTGTGCAGAGTAGCTGGGTGAAAGACAAGCTTGTCCTATTCCTGGGGATGAAGCGGGAAGACATCTAGGGAGGTAGTGCCTTTGCCTTCTCTACAGAGTGACAGAAAAAGATGTTTATCTTCAAAAAAAGCATACAGGGCATGTTTATAACATTGATGGCTACAAACAACATCCTCTCCCCTCTCTCGGTCTAAAAGAGGACTGTGCAGATGGGAAGGATGGAAGGCAGTGGTAGGTGAAATGATCCTGGGAAAACAGCCCACTGAAAATATTTACAAGGGAAAACATGCATAACTTTGGAGGCAGCCAGTGCTGCCAGCAGACCAACCAGAATGAATCCTTGCCATCAAGATGTCTGCTAGGGTTCGTAAGCCCTTTGCGAGGAGATACTAGCACATATAACATATAGATTCACACAAGTTCCGTCTTACAAGTACAGAGCACCATGAACACCACCCCTATGTACCTGTCTGCTCTTCTGGAACGGCTGCATTTCCTTAGTCTCCAGCATCATTAGCCTAGCACTGTTCCTCCACTCGCCATTGCACAGTCTGGTAGGAAACAAGGACATCTTTATTCAGGAAAAAAGTGCAAAAATGAAACACCATTTTGGGATGACACAGCAATAATTCATCTGCTTAAGTGATAAATAAAATACTTTCCCATGTAACTTTGGCAGTCGCCTGTCAGCAGCGTTCCATGACCAACAGCGACCCAACGGGCAAACATCCCTCTTCCACATTACCTCCCTCTCCCATCCACTAAACCCCATTCATGGTTTGGCATCAGTGGGTAGCCATGACCTAGCACAGCGAGGTCACTTGGGGAACAGCTCTGTACAGCCTCTCGCAAAGTGTTTCTTGATTTGTTGTGAGTATTCACCACTGATCCCAACTACATGCCACAGTGTTGGGAATGGACTCATTGGAACTAATTCCACTCATTCCTCTCTAATCTTACCCAAAATTTCTGTTCAGAGAGCTGCTTCAGCTTTTGTTGAAGACTATCATCAAATACAAAGCCTTAGAACTGAAAGGGTCAGTATTACACAAGAGAAGACCTTGCTGCAAAGAATTCATTCTGCTAGAAAATTAAAGCCACCCTCTCACCCTAATTTAGCTCCCACCAGCCCAACATATCTAAAGCTGTGTCATGTTACAGTGACTCCCAAAGCTTTACTGGGAGATTTGTGAGCACCCTATTTGTATTTCCTTATCTCCCAAAGTTTGTCTTTAGCGTTGTGTATGAAAAACTTCTCCAGAAGAAACAATTCTGTGCTCATCCATCTTGCTGTTCAACAACACATGAGCAGAAAGCTCATTGCTGCCTTCTGTACCATCATGCTGAAGATGACTGCATGGCTATATCTTAAGGGTCAAAGACTAAATATGAGTTTGCTCATTGACCTTCATACCACTCTTTGTGACACCCCACATTTTTTCAAACACTTTCCATTTTCCCAAACTGAAAAATCCCATTCATTATCTAGAAAGCCAACATTTCTCATCTGTATCTTACAGCCAGAAACAACTGATGACTCAGTTTCTAAGCAAATTCCACTTCCCCAAAGGAGGAACTGGAACTTAGAGGACCCACCTCTCAAGACCACTCAAACACCTATAAAGCTGACACAGACTCAGCCTTGGTATTGTTAGAGTAAATCCTCCAAGATGGGAAAGCCAACGCTGTGTGATGTCACCATTAAATATGCTTGTGTCCATGGGTGCTCCTTGGGGTACTGCAAGGAAGCAATACTTGGCAAATGCAAGGGCTGCAGTTCAAGCATGAGATTGATTTCAAGCACGACCTTAATGCCCATTTAACAAGAAAGCTCGAATCTGGCAGTCTGTTCAGAGAGGAAGGGCCTGCGCATGGCAGCTGGTTATGCAGCTCTCACATTATCTGTTCTGCCCTAGGCGGGCTAAATCCCTAAAGACAAGTAGAAAAGCAACCTCTTCCACCCCAGGCATAGGCAGTGGGCTCCTACATGAGAGACTTTGCCCTCCAGCCACCTGCCACAGCATTGTCAAGAGGTACATGCAGGTCCTCAGCAGAAATGCAGGTCCAGACCCTCGATGCCTTCTACACCACCCAGACTTGGCCACAAATCTCCTCCTCCCCCATTCACAAGCCTACTCCATGTGTTTTGGTTTTGTTTTTGTTGTTAGGTTTTTTTTTTAATATATATATGTCACCTCACTTCACACCTGCCTTTTCAGCCTTAGGGCTAGGACCAACTTGGCAAAAGCTGAAAAAGTTCAGCAGAGAACACACCTGAAAACAGACCTGCCTTCTCCCAAACAAACCAAGCTTAAGGCAATTCCCACCTCTCAGGCATCACACCCAAATGACAACACAGAAACAGCCTTACAAGCAACAGCAAACATCCAAGACTGAAAGGAGCATGACTTGGCTTTCTTCAGTGGGACAAGTGTTGGCCTCCCCTGAGGTCAGATCCCACACGAACATGGGCTTATTATCAAGGAACTGAAAGAGGCATTGAAGAGGCACCAACACCTGACAAAAAGGTCTCATAGTCCAAACCACGCTTACACGTGGCTATGTGTATCCACTTGTCCCTAGCTCTCTTCTCAGTCCCAACATTCCTATATGTCTAAAAGCACCACCAGCCTCCCACCAGGCAGCTACCCCTTCTACATTACAGGTGCTCTTTGTTTCAGGAAATAAGCAATGGGTTATTTACTATGTTGATTCATTAGTTTCTGCCTGATGGTTTTGGAAATAGCAGGCTTAGTTTGGCTTCTAGCAAGTCCCGCAAGAAACAAGCCATGACTCTAAAGAAGGATGCTTGTACTTAGTCCACAAATTCAGAGTTTTGCTCCTGAGTTGTTGGTGCAATGGCAATGGGGTGTCATACAACATTAACACCAAGCTACAGGATCATTTGTCTCCAGAATTTAATTCTAAGCCTTGGCTGAAGTTCTCCTCAAATCCTATGGTATGTAAGTTAACATCACAGCAAGGCTTCCAGCTGAGAGAAACTTACATGCTGTATAAAACAGTACCATTATCTCATTAATAACAAGTAACACATTGGACAATTAGAAGAAAAATATATACCCTTGTATACTGAGCTAATAAGGTCATATATTCAGATGTTAATATTGTTATGGTATCACACTGAGCTATAAAACCTCCTGGAGCTTTTGCTATCCCTGCATTACAGATTTGTAAGAAGGACAGCCAAAAGTTGAAGGACTGTAAGAATTGATTAGAACCAAACCAGAATCTAATGAAGCTGTGAGAAACTAGGATAGAAACAACGTAGCCAAAACCAGGCAAAGAAATTAAATACCCAGAAGTACCAGATCTGCAAACCTAGGAAACACCAGAAAAAGGCTCTCTGGTAGGTTCCATGCTTCATCTGTCCCAAATGGGAATACCTGAATAACAAAGTTAGATAATTTTTCTACTTTTTAGAGTCCCTTCAGTTCCATCTATGTTTTATCCCCAGTCATATGCAAAAGACATCCCACCGTCAGCCTAAATTCTGACCACCAAATTTGAGCAACTATTTCAGGAGTATTTGGAGTGTTACAACAATCCTGTTGTTACAACAATACCTGTATCTAGACTCTTGTTTAAACATCTTCAGAGTTCAAGTATGGTTTTGTGCACGCACTCAGAAGTCAAGGCATGCCTGCAGTCCTGCTCCTTAGTTGCAGTCTGGAAAGGACATACCAACAGCAAAGTAAGTGGTTTTGCTTGGTTAGCCATGACAATAATCATAACAGTGTGCTTCAGAGTGCAGTATTCTACGTGAAACTAATAAGGAAAAAAAGAAAATCAGTTTTAAGCTATTCTCTGAAAAACATTAAAAATTGAGCCAGATTGTACCAGACTGCATGCCTACAGTGCCACTTGGAAAAGCGTTCTTGGAGCAGCGCTGTGGGCAAGTTCCTGAAGAGATACCCCTCCAGGTAATGCAAAAGAAAGACCAGGCATGACTACCTTCTGAGCAAAGTGGAGTTTGAGACCTACCTTACACCAATATGCAAGAAAAGGCTCTGTTCTCATTACGCTGCTGCCTCTTCTACGGCTGCATAATGGAAATAACCCCCTACACAGCTGTTACAGATGTCATGCTGCCTTCTAAAAGCAAAACAGCAGGGAGTTTGCTGACATATAATCACTTTGCCAGAGCACCTGAGACTAATTGCTGGCCCACAGTTTTGTTATAGACTTTAACTACTAACTTCCAAACACAGGTATTTATATGCTTAAGTCTATTGCTTTAGCACTGCTGTTGCTAAATTGCACGCACACTGCATATCTGAAACACTGGCTTTAAACTAGAAAGCAGGAATGGAACTTGGTCTTACTTCCCTTCAGACCTCCCAGAGTATCTCAGCACTTCTTGCTCTTCCCAAGAGCAGATCTCAAAATAAAAATCAAGGCAGGTACACAACAAATCAGTGACAAAATAGGAAAGTGAACTCTGTTCAGATGCCCTTACTCTGTGGAACTTGTCGTCTCCAAAGTGTACAGAACCATACATTTTCCAGCACTTTGTCCAACTCACTTCTAAGTATCTCCCAGAGGGAAAACTATTTCATGGTCTAATAAGCATCAGTGTTGGGAAAACCAGCTAACATTTCCCTCTGCGGTTAATGTGGACTACACATCATGAGAATTAAATTTTGACCAAGTAACTCCGCTTTCTCTTACATGATTTCAAAGCATGCTTCTCAGCTCAGGTCTCGGGCATCAACTCCTCAGGCATCTTTGCCTGGTTTACTGTCTCTGTAGTATCTGCAAACACAACCCAAAATTTGCTGAAGTCAATAGAAGCAGCAGTTTACCTTAAAATAAAGTGTTTTCTCTATTCTATGGCTTAAGGGTTGCAAAGATAGCATGGATAAGTTTCCCATGACTCAAAAAGCTTTAAGTATGTATTAGTTATTAGGAAGTGTCCTAAGCAAATACTCCACTTCTGGTGGCTGACCATGAAGTTATTTTTAAAATGTTTGGCTAACTGAGTCTTAAACCTCTAGTGACCAGGATCCCCATCACATTCCCAGATACTTTAGACTGCTGCATCAATATCTTTATCACTAGAAAGTGTCCAACCTGGCTCTTCCTTGTTACAGTTTGAGCACATAATTTCCCATCCTATCTCCATTGCTATGGAGAACAGTGTCTTCATCCCCTCTCTGTATGAGTCTTTCTATATATAGTTTTAAAAATTCTGTTGTACTTATTTTAATTCCAGCTTAGTCAGCTTTTTCCCCCTTCTTGTTCTGAGGTTATGCTTTCAAGATCTACGATTGTTCTCCCTGTTCTCCTTTGGCATCTCCCCATTGTCCACATCTTCCCTGAAATGTGCCCAGAAAACTGTACACAATGCTCCAGCTGTTTCCCCAGGACTGCAGAGAGTAAAAGAATTACAGCTGACTCCCCTGACACTACATGAGTACTCATAGTTCTTCATAAATCTAAGAACTGTCCATTCTCCTGCAGCTACATAACAACTCCAGATACTATCTTCTGTTCTCCAAGATTTGGAGCAAGCAGGCAAAGCTCTTCAAAAGTACAGTAAGGGATGTTAAAAAGAATCCCAATTAAAAAAAGTTTCATTAGAACTCATCATCATGTTTGTTTAAGAGGAAAACAGTTCTCTTCATCCTTTCATTAACTTATCTGTACTATGTGCCAGGTCTCTTTTTTTTAAAAAAAGTACACTGAAGGGTGACAATACCATTAAAAGAAAAAAAGCAGTGAGTATTCTCTGGAGATGTTATTATGACTAGCATGTATTCCTGTCTGTTTCCTCTGGGCCTATTTTATGAATCAGTCTCAAAAAGCAAACAAGACATTCAGCAGTCTTGTCATAGGGTCACTCATGAGCTCAGGTTTTTATTTTAGCAGGACAGCAACTAAGCTAAAACTTCCAGGCTACTCAAAATTTCAGCTCCATGCTGAAAGAATGATGCTACTGGAATAGAGTTAAACTCTTTTCCATACCACAGAGAGAGCAGCATCCTTTTCTAGTTTGTGCTGGGGTTCTTGACAGAGGAGCCATCTCTCAGGAGGGACAACATCAGACCCAGACTTGTTGCAGATATTAAGCAGCCTTCTGGTCTTTCCACATCAGCATAGAAGTAGTGGCCTCAGACACGCCTACACTGACAAGGTACTACACAGGACCTTCACAGCTTCTGCGGGACAAAGCAATGGTTAAGCAGCTGACCAGAGGAAAAGGCACAAAATCATTGCTAGGCACTTCACAAGAAGTAGAGTCAAAACAGACAATCAAAACAATCCAGTGAGGGTTGAAATACAAAAGCCAGTGTATTGGACAAAAATAGAAGATTGTTAGCAAGTTCCAAGACATGTCATTCCACCTTATTCACAAGCTTGCAGAAACAAAGTGGTAGAAGATAAGATGTTCCCTCACAGGTTGCCATGCTCTTTCTTTATAGGCTTCATTGGCCTTTGAAGTGGCTCATAACAGATTTCAAACAGGAAAGGCTATGGAGGTTTTATTGCCATTCAATAGAACTAGAAGACAAAGGGAAATAAGCTTCCTACTTTTTTGTCCAACACCATGATCTAGATTCATCTAATTGTACTTGGATCCAGAGAATTAGTTCCACCCATTGTAATAAATACAACCAATTGCAAAATTTGGATGTGGGTTGGTATTGAGAATCCAGTCCAACAGTTGACAGCAGGCTTTGTTGCCACTCCTAACATTTAAGGAGTAAGAGAAGAAAAATTAGTCAAGAGATCTGATTTGGCACAAGAACCCTCCAAAATGCTGAAACCGTGAATATCAGGATAACTCCTGATCACCGTGAACAGATTAGAAACAAAAAGTTGCATCAATCAGTCTTTTAATCATTTGATTAATAATTGAAGGTACTATGACAAACATTAAAACACAATTCTTCGTGTTGCATGATCCCCTTTCAGTATCCTGAGTAGATTTATGACCTTGGAAATAATTAGGGACAGCCTAATATAAGACCTAAAGTACTTTGAGGAAGTAATATGAACACTACCTGTGGTTTGATATAATTTTATCTACTGCTGCTCCCAAAAGGCTCCATTCACCCCACTCACTACCCCAAACACCACCATTCCCATCTTCCAGTCTCACAAGGGCTGGAACAGCCACAAAACCATGCTGTGTTTCTGAACACAAGTTGAAAGTTGGTATATTCTGCCTGCTAAATATACATACAGGTTCTGGAAATTATTTTCAGAGCTCACACATAGTGGGTAGGAGAAGCAACAGTAGTCTACATGGGTGAGCACCATGTACTGATGAAGTTTCCTCTAATAAATCAGGCTAGTAGCTCAAGGACAAGCAATGCCATCATCAGGGACGGCATAAAGCTGCCACATGCATGAAGCGCAGCAGCAGGAGCCAGGAATGCCAGCACAGAGACAGAGATGGGCAGCCACATCCCCACACCTCTTGTACCCCCTTCCTAATTACCAAGCAGCCTTCTAGGGGCATCATCAAGGCTTGTTAATGCCTGCAGAGTATTCAAAGATCCTTGGAGCTAAGATCTTTGAAAAGCACAGACTAAAGCTGTAATTTTAAGTCAGCCAGTTCAAACAGTAAACCAGGACACTTATTTTTAACAGGGAAGGGATAATTGACCCTTGGCACTGCTGAGACTCTCACTCTGGACAGGAGAGCTTTCTGCATGCCATGGTTCAGCTCAACCACCAGATACAGGCTGCCTGCAGAAGCAATTGGCTGCAGATCTCTGGTCTGTGCATACTAGCTAATGCCATCCTCCTGAACCCTTCTTTCTAGGCAGAACTATTTTAAAACTAACCTTAAAGTCTCTTCTATAATGCCAGCAGCAGGAGAAAACCCTGGTTAGACTGGAGACTGCTGCTTCCAACACTCACCAGCATTTCTTCAGCCAATTTACTTCTGCATGAGCTTGGAACAGGAAAAAAAATGGAGGTTTCAAGAATCTTTTAGACAGAGGACTTCAGTACTAGTTTCTGTGCAGCTCAGGCAGCAGATTTTGACACCACCAGGAGGCTGCCCAATTCTGCTCCACCAGCCTTCTTTGCTACCTGGAAAGAGTGAAAAGACAAGAGGATTTCAGCTTACTGAACTTGACAGCTAGATCCTCAACCCCTGGGCACAAGGGAAAGCTTGCTCCTAGCTGCTGATGAAGCTTTTATAGTCAGAGGATGGTAGTTACGAGCAGGATTTAAGTATGAGCCTTCCAAAGAAAACTTCAGGCTTCTGTGAACCAGACTACAGAGATAATAATGCCTTCCAAATTTAAAGAGGATCCTCATTTCTAGTCTTCAACAGTTTGAGCCTTCCTTAATCCAGGGTCACTTCCTCCTAGTGTGCTCCCATTCCAGCTCTGAGCTTGGGAGTTTTGACCTGGTGAAGAGGCGAGTTAGAGCCTTGCTGCATGTGCTTGGAGGGACTGGGAGCCCTGCAGCCTGTGTTGGCCCAGGACAAATTCACAGTGAACTTGTCTTGAGTGAAAATAGCAATGCCATAGACAGGCTGGTGAAAACCAAAAGCAATCAGTGTGCCTGCAGAATTACAGCAAGAAAATTAGCACCTCAAACTCTCTCAGCAGGCATTGCATTGAAGCACTTTTGTCTTTTGAGGTTGCCTGCCCCCCTTCCTTTAAATAGGTTAAAATCCTAAATTAGACAAGCAGAGATCATCATCCACACCATAGGGTAAGCAGTACCCCACATTAAGGGGTGCTTACAGCTACTTCTCCAGACCTGAATCTCTCTCCTTATACACTAGGGTGGCTTGAAATCTTGCCTCAGAGATAAGACCAGGCTTGAGTCCATCTTTCAAACAGACCTATTCCAGGCTCAGTGAGTAATGCTGGGTGAGAGTCAAGATAGCTGGAGGGCATAAACCCCCCCTTCTTTTTCATATGTTAATTCTGCAAAAAAAAACCAACACAAATTAAATAAACCAGGGGAGTCAAATCTATAAAATTCAGGTGGTAAAAAAAATGCTTTGCAACCAAGGATTTTTGGACTGCTGAGAGTGATTTTCCATGCACGTCTCATGCTTTCTGCACTGAAGTCTAGGGGAGGGAGGGGAAGCAAGCCACGAAAAAAACAACCTCACTAACAAACCAAAATCAGAAAACCAAACCACCACCATTGCTCGCAAGAGCAAGGAAAGCTTCTCAGGAGGGGAAGGAATAAGACTCACCTGTGCCAGGAGAGGGCGCATTGACCAGCCGCAGCAGCGGGCAGCGCGGAGCCGCGCTGGGCTCCCCACCTGCCGGGGGCTGCCGCGCTCCCCTCACCAGCTCCTTCATCCCTGCTTATCCCGCACAGATGCTCATTCATCTTCTCCCATCCGACAGGGTTTTTTTGGGGTGTTTTTTTTTTCCGCTCCTCTCGCCTGGCTCAGCTGCCTTACATGACNGTGTGGCTTGCAGGGAGGGAAGAAAGGCAAAAATTAAGGAGTGCTGGCAGAGCAAGCCAGGGCTCTTTTCAAAAATTCGTGGCTGTTTGCAAGAGGTTAGGCAAGGAGAGGCGAGGCCAGCCCAGGCTCTCCAAACTGCGCAGCTGAAAAGGAGGTGATAACAGGAAAAATGAAAGAAAGGTCTTGTGTTTTGAGTCTGAAAGGAGAGGCCTGTAAGAACTTTACCAAAACCAGAGCATTTTCCCACCTGGCTACCGCAGAGCTAAAATCAGCTGATTCAGGAGGAAGGGTAAGAAACACCACCACGGGCAGCAGCAGTGACTCAGGCAAGGGAAGATTGTGGTTCGGGAGACACTGGCTCATTTCCATCCTTCCCTACAGACACGATCTAAAGAAAGTGCTGAGACCCAGAGCCTCCAAGATAATCAATTACATGCCTATATACCAGAAAAGCCAATCAGCTTAACCCTAACCCTAGGGAAATCCTGCTATCTCCACCAGTTTCCAGTGCAAATTACAAATCTACATTCCTTTGAGGACATGGATTTTAGTCTCCATGTCTCACCTCCCTGGTGTTTGAGAAGAGATAAAATTTCCCTAATTCTGCAAGGCATTCTGTGCAGCAGACTGTCAGGCATGCTTAATAACACTCTGAAGGGGTACCTAAAAGGATAAGTTGGAAATACCTACTCCTAAAATAACTAGAATTTGGTCTGTTCTGTAAGACCAAATAACCCTTCAAGGATTTTTGATTCTTTTATTCACCCAGACCTCTTTAATTCTTCAGCTTTCAAAAGCCTGTCTAGCATGATTTCAGAAGTACATTGCTCTGGCTTACCACAGCTTTCCTGAAATACATAGGTGGTTATCCTTTGTAGCAAGCTCAGAGCACAACTGCAACAAGGCAAGCAATATTTCTCTGCACTTTAGCAAGACAGAAGAGTCAAGACAAGCTATTTCTAGGCTGATACTTGCTTTCTTCATTGCTGGAGAGCTTGCAGGACAAATGGAATGGATTCCCATGCTTGCAAGTCAGGTCCAAGAGGGTCCCCATGATTTTCACGCTTTTCATTTCAAGACTTAGTTTGCAGTGGAACCAATACAGACACGGTTTAGGAAGAATGGTGTGAATTCTGGCAGCAATTGGATGGTATTCACGTGCCTTGGGATAATGCTCATGACACTCACTGGCAACGGTGAAATACTGCACCAGGTTGTAAGTGTCCAACCTAAGGAATAGCTCCAATCACCTGCAGCAGTGGCAGGCTTTTAAATCTTCACTCAGAGTTTAAATCATTACAGTGCCTGATGCTAGGGAGAAGCAGAAGAGCTCTAAGGTGTAGGACTAAGCTTTGAGAGTTTATTATAGCCAAGTTTAGGGCCTGGCCCTGCCGGAAATCACTGCACTGTATTTACTACTTACCCACTGATGCAGAAGGGCTGGGCTACATTGCTGCTGCTCAGGGAAAAGCACCTTGTTTCACTCACCTCTGAGTGTCCCCTTAGTGGCTATTTGCTGAATATGTCAGTAGCTAGAGCAGGAGGTGCTGAATGTCCAACATGTCACACCTCACCTTAGTACAGCTCAACACCAAGGTCGCATCCAGCTCTGTCCTAGACATACCACTTGCCCTGTGCTGTGCTCAGCTGCACTGGCCCACAGGGCTGGAGCAGGAGATGCTGCAGCTGGGAATATTTCAAGTACCCAAACCCTGCTGGAGAGCCAGCTGCAGACTGCAGCCTCTCTCCTGTCACATACCATCAATGTCTCCTTCATATACAGTCCTGGATGGGTGTCTCATCTTAGGAGAAAACAAAAAAAACCCCACCAAACACTCACAAAAAAGAATTAGGTCCCATAGACTGTATCTTCACTACAGGATGTAAGCGCCATTTTCTATTCACAAATGCAATCTCACTGCTCCCCCAGCAGTTCCTAAAATGGACCTGCCCCAAAAGAAAACCCCACAACTGGAAGCTCCCCCTAGGTGCAGAAGACACTGTTCCTTTCTGAGCATCTTTTTCCAGAGCCCTTCTGGAACCCAGCTGCTCTGCTGAATCCTACTCAGGGACAGCACACAGCAGCCCAGCACAAGCTGCTCTCAGTTTTCCACTGCAATTAGCATAGGTGTTGTTGATCATATTTTAGAGTGACCTGGCTCCTCTGGGGAAAGCCCTTGTCTCCACTCAAAGACACAGCAGTTGCTTCTCTCCTCTCAGCATGTAATGACCTTTCAAATGGTTGGGGTGGATGAGTATAGGGTAAATGGGACTCACCACCACCTGGGCATGAGTATGCACAGGCTCACCACTGAAGAGGTGGAATCCTCCCCCAGAGTCCACATGTAAGTCTCAGTGGCCACGTCAAAGGCTCAAGGAGCTGCTTGCCAGACACCACAGATTCCCCACAACTTGCAGATGGAAGAGTAAAACAATCTTCTCCCAAGTGACCTACATGCAAAGAATAAACACACACAAGAGGCAGTTGGCAGGATCAAGGGACTCTGCACCCTCTCAGCCCAAACACATGCTCTTTGGCCTTACAGATGTACAGCTAGCACGCTCCAGGAGCTACTGACATCTTCAGACATACATTAGCATGACTAGAACATATCTACACAAGCATCTGAGTTCATATGAACAGGGTGCTTTAGAAGCAGATCTCCCAATTGTCCCCCACTTACTGGACTTTGGTTCACATCAGAAGGTGTTCTTAGAGGATGCAATCTGGACTCCTTTCAGATGAAGCTAGGCTGGGAGATAGATGCCAGAGCACACCAAATGCACTTCAACCACTGCCATACAATCCTAAGGATTGGTCCTGGATTGGTCCTCCAGAGCAAAATACCCCTATAAATGCAGATAGCACTGATGTTATGTTCTCACCCCCATCCGGTTTACTCCACAGAGCCACCCACATTGCTCAGTGACACCCTCAGAGACACTCCAGCTACACTTTGCTCTCACCCATCTGACAGCTTTCACCTGCTTCTTTTGCCCAGTGCTTAGAGACAATCCCTCAGCTTTTACCGCATGCAGTTGCAACAGCTATTCAAACAGGGCCCTTAGCTCTCCCTGCCCAAGATGTATGAATAAAATTAAATTAAGTCATTGCAGTTTTTAGTGCTTCCAAACGTGCTGTCTACAGATGTTTCCCCCATTTCACCAGGAACCATTGCACTTCAGTTTCAGTTGAAGAAACCATTAACCCATCATGAATGGGCAATATTGGCCTAGTTTTGAAGAGCTGGTTCTAGTTCCTCTGCCACAATAAACAATAGCAGCGAAGCTGCTTGGCACTAGCCACCTTCTGAGTGGCTATTCATATTCTGATGTTTGTGCACACTGCATGGTTTACGGCAGGGATTTTGCATTGTTGATTTTCTGTTCCTCTGCAGACAGTGGCATCATTAAACAGCATGTGTCCGAGAGAATCCACCCTCTCCATGGGATCTCCTCCCAGCTATTACAGCACTTCCCAGAAACCTACTGAGCTCTGGAATAAACAAGTCTCAATGGGGGGACTGAGCCCACACCCAAGAATTAGAGTGCAATGAAGCCTCCATAGCAATGAAAGTAACTTGGCTTTGCATGAAACCTTCCTTTTGCCTAATGAAAACCCTGTGTTGTCACCCTTCCTAATGATGCTCTCTTGTCCCTTGCAGGCAAAAGACAGAATAATGGACTTCTCTCTAACTTGCTCCAACTGCAGTATAGGCCACGAGAAAAGAGGTTTTTCTCCTTCTGACCCACGATCTTGAGCACCCAAAGCATTGCACCTTGGACAGAAGGAGCAAAGGTTAACCTTTGGTGCAGGTGAGGGGGGTGTGTGTGTCCAAATTCCTTCCAGCACTGAGAAGCCTCCCACTTGCTCAGTTGGTTTGGTTTTCCTCACCCATGCAAAGTTAGACCAATTGCCAGATCTGGCAACAGGAAGAAGTCTCCCTCCAAGTCAGGCTGCAGAAACCATTATGTAAATATCTTTTGTCTGTCCTCTCACTCACTTCCAGTTTGGGGCCTGGTACATCCTCAGTGTCATCTAGCCATTCTCTCCTGGCAAACACCCTCACAGCAGCACTGGGAAGCCTTCGCTGGCATCCTGCCTTGCATACATACACTCATCTTTTGTCATGGACTAGAGAGATGCTCTGCAACATGTTAAATTAGCAAAGGTCAGGAAGACCCTAGTGGTCTAAATATCCCACATACAGTAAATTAAGATTGTGGCAACTTTGATTCATTGATTCAGGCAGTGCATTTCATACTCACATTCCTAGGTTGTTTTTCTGGCTGGCAACAGATGTCCAACACTTCTGCACAAGCAAACCACTAGCAGTTAACACACGTGCTCATTGTAGGTTCTGTAGCTGGCAATCTGTCTCTTCTGGGCCAGAGCAGGTCTAGGCTGGCAAGCAGTATCAATTATTGTTCTCCCTATGGCACGACAGGCAGATATTCTCAAATATTCCTGTGAACAGGAAGAGAAACACTCAGTCCTGCATCTCAAAGATTTTTGCCATCTGACCTTAGATTTGCTCTTTTTTTGTGGTGGCTTTGAACAGCATTTACCCATCTATTTGGGTCTTTCAATGTTGCCATGTTTACAAGACAAGCACATTTTGCTCCTCTTCATAATTCATTCCCACTATAGTCTAGCTCACACACAATCAAAGCAGAAGCCCTTCAGAAGCACTAAACCCAGCACTAGATTGCATAAAAATGATAGTTCCCATATGTCCTTATAAACACCATGCCAAACTATATTTGTACTGTATTTACATTGTGTTAACATCTACCAAATTACCCAGCCAGCAGGAGAATATACCCATTCACATTTCTAAACAAGACTTATAGTCTGGGTGAGCATTTGTCTTTTTTTTTAAAGGAACATGTATGAAAAAAGAAAATTTTAGCATAATCTTGGCCTGCAGTTTCATGTTACTTGCCAGAACTACAACATCTGCATGCTGTGGTATCAGACTACTTGGGGACTTTGTTAATTCAGAGGCAGCTAGAGTCTCGGATGGGATTATCCCCAGGAGAGCTTCCTGTTCTCCTGACATTTCACATGGTTCAAAAGAAGAAAAATTAAGCTACCATGACTAAATTTTCCTTTACACTTGAGTTTATTTTCAAGCATACATTTCTCCAAAATATGGAGCTAGGTCCATTAATACAAACTGAGGGTCTGAAACTACACTCTGGAAAGTTTTTTTTCCTATCCAGGGATATTTCCTGGCAAGCAGCCTTCTGATATTCCTTGGCCTGGGCTTTCCTTATAGTTAATAGTTGATCAGTCTTAAAGCTTGTAATAAGAGACCCTCAGAGTAGTTTTTCAGCTGAGCACCAAACCTGTACAAGAACCACAGGCAAATTGTATACCAGTGCTCTGAGGTCATGCAAGAGGGTTCCACCATGGGACCCCTCAAGCAGGCTTTGATCACAGGCTGTTTTTCTAGCTGTTTACTCCTAAGTCATCACACTCTCCAGCTTCCCTTCTACATCTCACTGGACACTAGCAGCTTTCAGTTTGCTGTCTTGAGCTTGATCTAAATGGACAGCCACCAGAGATAAAAGACCTTCTAAAGTGTTGCTCAACTGTCCATTAAACCTGTAACACCAGAGCTGAGTAGTGGCTGTAGGTCTTGATTTCTCATGTGCTGACTCTATGTACTTTCACATGTCCACAATGATACAAATTCAAATTTATTTGTCTCATGATTTAGCCCCAGCCAGCAGCTGAGCACCACATGCTGCTTGCTCACTCCTCCCCCACCATGAGATGGGAGGGAGAATCAGAAGACAAATGCAAAACTCATGGGTTGGGATAAGGACAGTTTACTGGGACAGCAAAGGAAGAGAAAAACAACAACAGTATTTAGAATATACAAAGCAGGTGATACACAATGCAATTTCTCACCCAATGACTGGGCACTCAGATCTGTCCCAGAGCCGTGCCTCTCCTCCCCAGCTAGTGCCCTTTTTATGCTGAGTATGACGTCACATGGTATGGAATACCCCTTTGGGTATTCCCCAGTCCTGGCTGTGTCCTCTTCCAGCTTCTTGTGAAAATTAACTTTATTCTCAATTTATCATAGTCTAAGTATAGTTTACAGCTAGTATTGATGGCAAAAGGGAAAGCACAATGATATCTGGAATTCATCATACATTTCTTATTATAACTTTCTGCTTATTCTACGTGTTTGAGACATTTTTCAGATCTACAACGAAAGGAACACAGATTTCTACTTTCAGGTTAACAAAATTACAGGAGATGATTTTCAGATACTTCAATTTTGAACTACACACGCATTTGTTAGACGAAGCAAATGAAAAGCTTTACAGTTAGGAACTTGAGCATAAAACCCAAGGGAGTTCCTGGGTGGTCATGCCCAGTTCTCCAGGCAGCTGTATTTTACATGGCATTTTGGATCATCTCTGCAGGCCAGATCATGCTCAGGTCTTTGATTTCTACCAGAATTTTGTCCTAGTTTTATATTTGTGATAGTGATGCCAACACACTCTCACTTTGCTCTTGTGGCACCATACGTTGACTATACAGGGTGAGCAGAGGCAAGAAAGGACCCTTCAAGAAAGTATCTCACGCATGAAGACTGATTTAAGCACATCTATCAGTGTTAAAATAAATCACTCATTTTGTCAGGAAACCTAATCTGCATCAAGACTTATGGTTGTTTCATGCTACTTCAGCGTTGAACTGAAAAAAACATGTGGGAAGATGCCCTTTACTTACCCAGCACCCTTCCTCTCCCTTGTTTCTTTGAGGAACTCAGAATCTGATAAAAACAAAAAAGATTGCCACAGGAACAGGTAGGACACGCAAATCCTGACATCCCCTGGCATGCAGGATGAAGCAGCTGTGTTTCTAAGAACCAATTCACCCATTCTGCAAGGGAGGAAGCAAGGCACAGGAATTTGCCTGTGGTCCACAACTTATTTACAGCCACAGCTGCAGTTACAACCCAGGTCTTCCTGGCCACTAGGAAAGCACAGTCTGAGCTCCAGACATCAGTTTGAGGGTTAGGCGACCTCAGTCTCTGCCATGTCCTAAACTTTAAAGAAAATAGGGTTGTTCTCTTTTCTTCCCTTAAAAGTCCTCCTGAGCCTAGATTTAAGTGCCTAACAGTAATATTTCCAAAATGCCGTAGTGATTTGGGAGCACAAGTCACAATAGTTTAATGCAGATGTTGTGGTGAAGACAGACCACTAACCAACTCCTAGTATGGAAAAACTTTGGCCACCATCATTCTGAAAGATGGTAAGGAAAGGGCTAATCTCCAGAGACCCTCAGTACAGCCTTTGAAAACATCTTAGTAATACTTTGTCATGCACAGCGTCAATGCTGGAGTTGCTAGAACTCACTCCTCTGGGATATACATTTTTTTTCCCCAAAGCGATGTTTAAACTACATAGTCATTGTTTTTGAGCACAGTTCAAGACATTCCTTTTCTCTTAACATGCATGCCCGTTCAACCTAAAATTAAGAGTTGTGAGAACTCTGAAGTACTTTCGATAAGTGAGTCAAACTGTATGTGAAGGAATGTAATAAATTAATCTTGAAGTCAGGGAATGTCCACTACCTAAACTATAGATTTCAGTTACGGTAACAGAACATTTTAGAAGAGCCCAAATCTAGCCTGAAATTTACCTGTATTTTCTTTCGCAATGAACATATTTCTTAATATCACAGTGAGTCCAGTTTTCTTAACATCGATCCTGTTACCCCGAAGTGGTCCTTCCTACACCATCTGCAAAAAAAGATAAAACCACCAAATGAAACACCTGTCTTCCCAGATCTTTGGCAGGATCTTCCAGCTGCAAGGGCCAACTGAGGGGTCATAAAATGGTGGCATTTCATTCCAGTGTAGAAGAGAAATCCCATCTCTCCTCCTTCCACAAAAGCTTCAGGAAATGCTTTAAGACCAGTATTTGCTGCTAGCAGAAGCCTTACTCCACATAACCTCCCAGGGGAAGTCTTACAAGAGGAAAGGCTCTCCAAGACAGTAATCTCTTCCAACCAGCTGGAAAACAAGATGCCTTTATTAATCTACTCAAGATACTGGGAATTTTGCAGAGCCATGTTACAGATTTGTGCAATACCTCATATTACAGACCCCTAGTCTCCAAAGACCATGTGAAAGAAGGGATGGGTGGGAGAAGCCTACAATGGAAACTTTTAATTTCTGGTCTTGTATCTGGCACCCTTGTTAGAGTAGCACAGGGGAGATCAGGATTCCCTAGCATTGGATACCTGCTGTACCCAGGGGTGAGTGAGCATTCAGCTACTCGGTTTGCCACTGTCCATACATACCTTGCCCACTCAGAGGTGCAGATAAAATCTCATGTTACTCCCTCACTGTCCATCTCAGGCAGCATCTGTCAGCCCTAACTAGTCCCTCTCAAACACACAGAGGTGGCCCCTGCCCAAAGCAGCTCACGGTCCCAATGCCAGAGAAAAGTAACACAAGTTACTCAGTGTCACAAACCAATTGAAAGCCAAGACCAGAGCCCAGGTTTGCAAACCCTTACCCCCTTCACCTGCATGCTTGCTATCCCCAACTGACAGCACACAGCACAGGTTTGGGGATGAAAACAGACTTGCACCTGCATATGTTTGCACATCAAAACAAAGTTAACTTTTTCCTCCTCAGCACAAGCCTAACCTAGATCACTACTGAACAGAACAACCTCAGTGACCTCCAAGGATCACAAAAAAAGCCAGCCCTGCTAAGGAACTGTCAGTTCAGTAAAGAAAAGGCCTTAACACCTCTGGGACAAAGGCAAAAGAACCAACGCGAAGCATAAAAATAAATGGTCACAGAAGACTGGCTTGGCAAGGACTCCACACCAGCTGAGCCGCTCTAACATCTGGGAGTCATGAGTGCCTCAGATCACAGGCTTCCAGACATGCGCTCAACACCACGAACAAAGAGTTTCAGAGCAAAGGGTAAGTTAGGGGCAAGGCTGGATTTACTTACTGGCAGCATCCAAACATGTGCTGACAGAGGGGGCCAGGAAACCAAGCCAGCCAGAGAGGACAGCCAGTTATCGTTCAGCAGGCAGGTAGGGAGCTATCCTGCAGCACATTGAGCACTTCCATCAGGGCCTCAGTTCCTCCGTTAGCATTGCTGCGAGGAGTTGGTAGTGACTATCGGATAACTACACCGAAGCTGCTCTCCTCAACCTACTAAGCCACGGTCTTTCCCCAGAGCTAGGTGCACTACAGTATAGCTTCCCTACCCTTCACCACCTTAAAGATGTAGGAAGAGGTGGCAACATCAGTATTGCTTTTGTTCCTGGGTTGGACTTTGCCATTGCCAGTTCCTTGCTCCTCACCAAGAACATCCTAGAAACAGCCAACACTGAACAGACAGAGCCAGCACCAGGTACAAGAGAAGGGCTAGCACAGTCATCAGCCCTCTTGAAAGAAAAGGTGCAACCATCAGGAAGAGAAACTACAGGTACTTTACTTTGCACACACAGGAAGTTCTCTGGAAAGCAAGGGGGGAAAAAAACCAAACCACCCAACTTTTTCAGCTCCTTAAAAACTGGCAACACTGCCTAGAGAGGGAAAGGTGAGCAGAGGGTCAGTCAGACACCAAAAAACCCAAGTGACTTGAATGACAGCTATACATTTTAGCACGTAAATTACCTCTCCAGGCAGTTTCTGCAAGGCCTAAGCAGCTTAACAAGCATGGGAAGACCAAGGAAATTTCAAGTGGCCATGAACTGTATTGCTCTGAATTAGGTCAAGCTTTTCCAGCCTAGCTACTTCCATTATCCCTGACTTTGTCTTTGCATGCAGCCCATCACTGAAACCTTCCATCATGCTGCTCATTTACCTACGAGGGAAGATGGCTTTGTGATCAGATGTTTACTTAGGCTTCAGACAGACTGGGGTCAGCTCCCATCCCAGTCCACCACTTGCTCCCTGCGGTCATCCTACAGCTCCGTTTGTATAGCCAGGCAGCAAATACATTAGCAATCTACACTGTTCTGGCTCAGTTATGACAAAGGCCATAAAAAAAGCTATGAATGCATCAGAGCCTGCAGATCTCTCCCTTCCTCCCCATTTTGCCCTAGGCTTGTGTTTTGTTTTGTTTTTTTTTCTCCCCCCCCTTTCCTGGGAAATGTGATGAAGGAGGGTGGAGTGGTGCAGGCTATGTACAAATATTCAGACAGTCTCTTAGCAATAAATGGATCTCAGTCAGTTCTATTATCTGTCTGGCTGTGGCTCCTATTATCTGCTGTGAATTGTAGCAGCGATCTCTGGAACAGCATTCAGGCACCATCATTACCAACTTCCACGCCCTCCCAAGACCACACTGTAACAAGGCATGCTGGATAATACTTGCCATTAGAAGAGGGAACATAAAGGATTCAAGCTATGACTAACACAGTAAAAGGCTCTGCATGGGGCTTTACATTCATTGACCCTGGTTTGTTATTAAAGAAAATTCTAGGTTCAAAACCTAGACCTGCATTTTATACGGCACATCAGCTGATTTACACAAAAAGCTGATTTCATCCTTTTCTTGCTTTCTTCCTATCCTTAACCTTTACAGAAGACTGAGCTGGAGAGCAGGGAAGGCACAGCACAGGTCTGCCTGCAGCTTACGGTCCCCAAATGGGGGCCGTAAGCCCGAAGCAGCAAGCCTGTGCCCAACGAAGCACCTGGGAGCCCACAGTGCACCATCGCAAACAGGGACACCGCAGGGAGCATCTAGCAATGCAGGGTTGAAAGCCACCAAAGCGGCACTCAGATGGCTCCTTGTTAGGAATGGGGATTTTGGGATCCAAACCCACATCTAACTTCCTCACATTTTTCACAAGCCCTCCAGTTCATTTGGGGCCCATCTGCAGAGCCTAGTTTGAAATCTAATATCCTTTCCTAGGGTAGGATGAGGGTTTTAAGAGAAAACTGCTTAGGTCTCCCTCCCATAGCCAGCAAGGCAAGGCCACAAACATTAACTCCACCAAAGCTCATTTTCTTATGGGTTTCTACCTGGCAATGGATTGGTTTCAGCCTCCCAGGTGCAGAAGCTCTGAACAGAGGCTTTTCTGAAGCTGGGATATTTCAAAAGCCTCCCACTGCTGCACAGCTTCCCTAATGCTTTTCTCACTTGGACACCTATTTCATAGCAGGGCTTAATATCTGACTATTACCCTTCATTCAGCATGGCTGAAAAATTAGTCATCAACCTAAAAAGTTATTAGGAAACACTTGATACTATGATTGCTTTCCTGTGGAATGAAGGAAAAGGAAGAGTTGGGGGAAGGGAAGGAGGGTGAACCCTTACACTTACAGTCAGGAAGGCTTTTCCAGCACATGCCCAGCTCACCCAGGGAACCTCAGCCTACAGGAGAGCACCCAGGGTCCCAGCTTGGCACAGTTGCTCCCACTGCAGATAAACCAGAGGGAGCTGGCAGAGTCTGCCTTAAGTAGAGCTGCTGCTCCCTGCAGCCATCTCTCCGGGCAGCACCACCCATGGCTAATGCAGTCCAGCTGAAAGTCATTTGTTGTCCGGCAATTGCTCACAGGCCTCAACGGGGAAATGCAGCCGGGTGCTTCTCCCCGGTCTGCCCATAGGTATTTGGGTGCAGGAGCAGGACTGGCTGGTGTTCCATCCGTGCAGAGAGCGGCATGGAGATGGGGTCAGCAGCTCTGAAGCATCATGCCACGGGCTGTGAAGCCCAGGGAAGGGTTGAGGGTGAAGGCAGGAGCACAAGGGATGAGTTAGTTTCACAGGATCCACTCAGGTTAGGGGCCTGCAGCTGCTGCCACCAGCAACATTTCTTATCACATCTGTGTCCCCATGAGGAGCTGCTTAGGCAAAGTGGCCCAGTGCTGTTGCCTTACATCCTCAGACTGCTTCTGACCATCCCAAACTGCTGTCCCAGGCCACTCTCTGCTCTTGGCACCACTCCTATTCAGCATCCTGGGAGCTCCTCCAGCTCAGCAGATGGTGTCATGTGCAAACCTGGGCTGGAGATAGGAAATGGTGCAGGAGGAAGGGAAGAGTTTCAGTGGGAAGATTTGGGGGAAAAGTGGGAGCCCTCAAAGAGGCTGCTTGGGATTGACCACAATCACAAAAATGTGGAAGAACAGAGTATTACACCTCTTCATGGCCATTTTCATACCATGCACAATCTAACTCAAGTCATCTCAAAAGCCAGGGTGCAGGAAGAAGTAACCTGTTGATGAAAAACGAGAGCCAACAACCTGGAAAAACATGGCATCTTCTTAGGCAAGAACTTTTGTGAGGGGGAGTACAGCCATTGTATCTACCCGCTCAACCTCACGGCCCTACAGCTGAAAACGCGTCTGCTGGGAAGGGGCTGCCGCTGGCTGGTAGCCCTCGTGCCCACAGCAGGGCTGGCCAGACCTGGCAGTCTAAAAGTTGCGTTGTAAGTGGCTTTCTGGCACGCAGTGCCAAACATTTGCAGAAGATGTTTTGAGAAAGGGGGGGGAAAAAAAAAAAAAGACTTCCCCCCATTTTTATGGTGATAAAACCATATTTGATTTGTATACAGTTTATATGCTTCATAAAAATGCTAATTACTCTCCTGAACAGACGAGAAACAGAGCAATTTTTTGCATCCCACCCTTCCCCCTGCGCTACCCTTTATAGTTTTATGACGCAGCATTTATTTAAGTCGGAATTGTGCCCAGTTCATTCTGCCTTTCGCATGGCGCATCCTCCCTTCTCTTCCCACTCGTAATAAAAATAAAATAATAATAATAACTTGCAAATTTATTTCAGTGGAAATTTGGAAAAACATTATGAGGAAAAAAAAAGCTTCCAAACATAAAGCACACAAGGACTCCAATACTGCCTCCGCTCCCCTTCCACAAGTTTTTCCTTTGGTGCATACATTTTTCCAAGGTCACCTCAGAGGCTTTTCCTAGTTGGCTATTAAAACAACAAAAAAAAAATGCCCGCCCCAAGAAGCACATGAAGCCATCGCTGTGGCTTGGACTGTTTCCCTGTGTACGGATGCCATGGGAGAAGAAGCTGGGGGGGGAGGGGGGGAAGCTGATATTTTTCCAAGACTTTTTCTCTCACCAGAGGAGGAGGATGAAGATGGAGTGATGAGTGAGGTTCCGTTTGTCCGGCAGCATGAGTCACTCAGCAGCAGTTTCCGATACACGCTTTTTTTTTTTCTTTTCTCTTTCCATTACAGAATTTGGTGTCATTTATTCCCTCCTCCTCCTCAAGAAAAGAAAAAAAAAAAATCCCGCTACCGTTATGTCTAATTTATTCTGGGAACTTGTTTGAGGACCCACCAAACATGGTGGGGGAAGGGTGATTTGAAACACAATCCAAAATATAATCGGCTCTGGAAGCTTTTAAAGAGACTCTTTTAAGGCTGTGCCAAACCTTAAAGAAGGAAAATACTTCCACTAAATCCCTCCCACCATGAATGGGATCCTGTATGTCTGAGGCTTTTTATTGGCTGGGTGGTTTTGGGTTGTTGTTTGTTGGGTTTTTTTATATCAAAGATGTTACTCTTTCAAAAAGGGTCTGAGCTCTGCGGCTTTTCGGCAGGCAGCGAATTCTTGCTCCTCGGGCATGCAGTGATCTGACACAGCCCTCCCCCACGCTGGGTCGGGTTCTCATGCTAAGATCTGGCTCCTGGAGCCTGAACTGTTGTTTTTTTTCTGGAAGCTGTTTTTTCCCCTCTTCACCCTTTAAAAGCAAAACTAAACAGAACTAAGCCCTTAAAAAGAAAAGAAAAAAAAAAAAAAGAGTTAAAAAAAGCCAAGCCTCGCAGGGCCCGGAAACCCAGCCTGGTCTCCCTACACCTGAAATATCCCCATCGTCTGCAGGCAAGAGAGTGGTGCTGCAGCACAACCTCCATCAGCTCCTCTGCAGCCAGCCAGCACCGGAGGTGAGGCAGGAGAAGGCCCCGTCACCGGGCAGAGGATGTGCACAGGACATCACCGTCGCAGTCAAGACAACCCAATCAACAGTTCTGTGAACAAGGTGTGGACATGCATGGCCATGTTACCTCTACGTCCCCCCAGAATAACCCCATTCAGTCTTGCTCCAGATCTCAAAAGAGCAAATCTGAGCTGTCCCTCTACTGTGCCTCCCCTGTGACAGAGTTGGAGCAGGCTTTAAATGGTGATATTACCTATCCCAGTGCTAAACCAGTCCTCTGCACTGGCAGAGAGCAAGGATGATTGCAGGGTTCATCTATTTATTTTGATGGAAGAGTATTCCAAAGAGCTCTGGAAGTACTGTCACCTTTTATCTAGAGCAGGATGTCCTGCTGCCCTGTAGCTCTTTCCTTCCAGCTACACTTATATCCAGGTCTGGAAACAAATACCACTATCATTTCTTTCCTGCAACAAATGGCATTAATTCAGCCCCACAGCCTGTGCAGTATTTAATCCTGATTGTGTATTCTTTCAGACGCCACATTTAGCTTCTGCTCCTCTGTCCAACCCTCAGTCTCAGCTCCACCAGTCCGCTCTGTGCAGAGAGAGTAAACAGGAAAACTCAGCGGCCAGGGAAGGCAGCACTCTGGGAGCAGCAGTCTCTTCTCCCAGTTCAAAAGGCGTGAGGAAAAGGCTGCAGGGAAAATGACTGGAAGTTTGGATGGAGTGAACCCCTTTTTTTTCTGAATCCAGGTGTACACCAGAGCCAAAGAAGGGACCTCTCTCCATTGACTAGGAAGTCAGGGACCTCAAGGCATCCTGCCCACAACAGCCTCGTTCTTCACATGCCATGAGCAACTTGTCTTCTGCATTTCAACTTCTTCTCCAGTGCAATCTCACCCAAAACTGGTAAGGCCCATCCTTGTACCAGTGAGTCTTCTAATACAGACTGGAAAGCCAGGCAGGAACCCTGGCGCCCTGACAGTGTTTCCTATTTAATTAATATGCTTCTCATAAGGGACAGCTGCAGTTCAAATATTTTATCACTGTTTCTCCTTCTTCCCCCGGAGGAGCATGTGCTCTTGGACTGCACCAGCAGCTATGCGCAATGGCTGCAGCAGAAGGAAGCTGGCTGTGGCCAGACCTTTCCTATCTGGGCACTGGGTGACTCCGGAGAGCACAGCGTTTCGGCTGCCCAGCTCACGGAGCAGCCTGGGTCACTGTGTGTCCCCGACCAGGCTTTGTGCCACGTGCCATGCCAACCACTGACTTGCTGTTTTCTGCTTGGTCGCCTTTAAAAGTCGGTTATTTGGGGCCGCAAAGCAATCTCAGAGACCCCACGAGAAATACTCCCACTCAGTCTCGATTTCCTGTTTACAATGACGTTTTGGGATGTGCTTCCAAGCCAGTGTTTAATCCTTTTACTCTGCCACATTGATTTTGAATCATTCTAGTTTAAGTGTTATGAGTACCAAGACAAATATTTTTCATGAGTCTCAAACCACAAGTATCTTTATTGACCTTATTTTTAATTTCATCACAAATAATCCCAAGTTTATCTTGACAGGATCCATCTTCCACAAGGTACCAGAGGCCTTCTGATGAAGAACTAGCCTCATGAAAGCACCCATTTAATGGGATTTCAAGGCACCTCTGAAAGGAATATGTTCAGACCTCCTACCCCACAGTAAAAAAGGCACATAACCCCTCCAGGAACGCAACACAAACTGTTCTGGAAGAAAACTATGCTTATCCAGCTTTACACTTCTTATGTGTTAGGTTTCAGTAGCTGCCAAAACAGGACTGGCATTTCCCAAACACACACAAACATTATTTATTAAAGGAAATCGGAGTCCCCTCCCTGAACAGCCAGTGGGTCCTCAGTCTAAATAGAACAAAATCCAGAGCATGCAAGTACTGTGGACTCCGAGCACCACCACATCCATCTACAGATTTGTGGATATTTGCAGCTCAAGACAAATTCCATGCAAACTGAATGGCCAGTTCTCTACGCACGGGAATATCATGAAGTTTTCTGTAAAGGCAACTTGCAGCAGAAAGCTCAATGCATTTCTTCCCCATTTGACAAGGTGTGATTCAAAGCTTCAGCGTGACCCAGCAGAACATGTTTTTTCAATCTGTGGGGGAACCCAATTTAAACATAGTAAGTTAAAGGGAAGAAAGAGAAGCAAACCTCACATCAGGTTTTGTGTGCCAAACCTCACCATATAGACATGTGCTATTATGGAACTTCCAGAAATAAATTTTTGTTAGAAAGAGAAATGGATGAAGGTTACACGGGATTCATGAAAGGACGCAGGGTCATAACAAAACGTCCCACTGAGTGGGGAAAGAAAGCCACAGTGTCCAGTTTCAGGTGGCAATCAAACTCCAAGCTCTCAAGTATGTATGATAAAGGAGGTATCCACTTGCAGTGTGTGCCAGCATAGCTTTTTTTAAGCACTGATTATACCTGGAGGCAGCAGGCCGTGTGTGCCTTGCTGTAGATTTGGTGTTACTAGCATGAACTTGCCCATTCATTCCCAGGAAAAAAATACTTTTTTTTTTTTTTTTTACAGCAGTGTGTTTTAATCTAACTAAACTTCTCTGGCCTCCTCCTAAAATGTCAGCACTTCTGGTCAACTGCTCAGTATCACCGAGAGAGCTGGAACCTCTCCCAGCGCAAGCACCCACATCTCACCCCCTGTGGGGCTCTGGGACAGGCAGGTTTCTCCAGCCTTCATTGCGTTTCGATGTGCTCACTCATACAGTTGTTTGTGACCTTTTTTAAGGGTGGGTTTTTTTCTTTTTTCCCCCTGATCCTCATGAACCCTAATTATGAATCCAAGGTCATTACCAGCGACGTCAATTGCACAACAGCTGAGCAGCTGCTCCCCCTGTTGCTGGCCTAACAGCGCCATGTTGAAGTAGACAGCAGAATTTCTTGTGCCATTTAAAATTTGCTCGATCATGAGTTTTCTTTCAATTGCAAAACCAGAAAAACAGCTTGAGTACTTTTCCTCCTACATCTTTACTTCAAGCTGCTTTTACAGTCCTCAGTACATCCTTCAGCATCTCATGTCTTAAATACATATCCCAAGAGGAATAAAGGGGAATTTAACAAAGAACAATCTTTCCCAGATGGTACCCAAAGTCATCTACAAACACACCGATAGGAACTGCTTTAAAATAAACTCTACTGGAGATTTTTGGCTGTGGGAGTGTAGGGTGTGTGGCCATTCACATGTTACGAAGCGCTGTGTTCAGTACTGAAATACAGCTACTTCAGGGTGAGAACTCAGAGGCAGCTTACTCGCGCAGAGCAGCACCGGATAATCTTTGAGTACAGGAAGCAGAGTAGTATTTAGTTTGCAGCTGAAACGAAAGGGGGCCTTTCTTCACCTCAATGTGTTTTATAACAGTTTAGATAACTAGAGGGAGGTAGCCCCAACAGCGAACTATCACAGTTATCAGCAATTTCCTCTTCTGCGTGCAGGGTGAGGAGTGTGGTGTGCCACATCCCACCACCTAGGAACTGTTAACAAGCACCGACTTTTTCATGGCAGGCATATAGCTAGCAAATATCAAGAGACCTAACTCTTCCCCTTTCACATCTTTCACTTATTTTTCACTTTTTCATCTCGAAAGATGAAAGAAGCTAGCTGAATTGACACGGGGTGACCTTCTCTGTGACTTCCCTTGCAAGGTGACAAACACCAGCAACACTTGGAAACACCCATTTGCCAAACATAAAGTTTGTGGAGGAATCTGCTTCCATGCCTCTTTAATGTAAATCAATGCTAACATGTTGTTGTACAGAGGAACACAGCTGTCTTTTAGTCTGGACATCGAATGTTCATAAATGGGTCTCTCTTTCACTGAAGAGCTACTGGCCTCCTCTCCCTGCCCAGCCTCCTTACTTCCCATTCCCAATTTCTTCCTTGCAGAACTCTTGCTGGGGCCTGAGACTAAAGCTAGGCTCTTCCTTACAGAGTGTTATCCACCAGCAAGGAAAACCAATGAGCCAATTATCATCTTGTTGGAACTTGCACAATCCTATCTCTGTCCCTGTCTTTTCTGTGCCCCCTCTTACTGTACTAATGAGGATAGAAAGCAAATTAAAAGCCCTTGCCATTGTCAGTGCAGCCAGTAGCTATGACTCAGAACATACAGAAGCTGCAGATCCGGTGAGTAAGATGGAGCATTTTTCCCCCCAGCACCTCCCCCCCTTCTTTTTTTTTTTTTTAATAGTCACAGTAGAGAATAAAAAAACTTCAAAGAATTTGACTCTTTCTCAAAATTACTGTATGATTAAGGTTTTCTGCTGTAGCCGCCTTTTCAGCTAACTCCAGTGATAGATGAGGTTCTCCATACTGCCAGTTTTGCATGGTCTAAGCAGCTCCAGAAGCTTAAACACCTCCCAAAGCCCTTAGGGTTTGCACATCTGGGCTTTAACCATGCAGGATCCAGAACTCTCGATGTCTTCAGACTTTGAGAACTTCCTGCTTAGGCCAGGGGGATGCTGTCAAAATAGACTGAGTGACTCAGTGCTGCTTTCAGTCCTTGCCAGAAGCCTAGAGAGGCATGAGGAAAACAAACAGAAGTTACTGAAGCATTTCAGAGTTTTCAGAAAAGTTTGGTTCAGCTTTAATTGCAGTAAAGCTCAGAGAAGAATGAAGCAGAAAAATATTTCCTGACCAAATTCCCCATGCAAAGACTCTTAGCAGACAAGCATGTGTAAATTTTACAACAGTTTTGCATTCCTGGTCAGGACCTGCAAGGTTCCACATCTGGACGATGCACACACGGAACACATGGAAAAACGCCCTGTAGATACCAGCTCAAGTTTTGCCCTCAGCACTACTCCCATGGCCAACAGACTTCCCTGGAATTGCATAAGTGTTTCAGAGCAGAACTTAGCCTCTTTTTTGTTGTTGTTGTTTTTGAAGCGCTATAATCGCTTTATGGAAAAGCCTGGCAGACACCAAAGGCTGCACACACACAAGCATGCTTGCTGGGAACTCTCCCCCAGGAATGCTCAGCTTGGATCTGGCCAGCTTTTCGTATAATTCAAGCAGTAGAATACCAGTTTTGAAAACAAAATAGCCCAAATATATTTAAGTGTGAAAAACAAAGCTGAATTTGCCTGAAGTTAGAGAAAAAAGTTAAACTCCAGACATGCTCACAAAATAACTTCCATGCTAAAGCCTATCTTGGATCTGTATTCACGTGTTCCTTCCTAGGTAGTTTGTGATTAACATCACTTTGACATTGGGGAAAGGGAACCATCAGATATAGCATCAACTTCTCCCCTCTGCCATTCCCCCTCCCCCCCCCCAAAAAAAGTACCGTAGCTCAAAGTAGGGCAGCAAAGCAATAACGTAGTCACCCCAAGCTTGTGATAATGCTACACTGGAAAATAGTACAACAAAAATGTGGATATTCTATGTAAAAAAAATAATTTAACCTAATCTGGGCCAAAAAACACTGAAACTTCTTCTTCTTGGTGGTACAGTTATTTCATAACATGGTTGAACAGCAGAGGGAAGTTCAAGTCCCCAAGAGTACTGCTACAATGACATTATTTTAACTTTAACCTTTTAAAACGTCTTTTAAATATAACTGCCTACTTCATGGGGTTTATGACGCTGTGATTTGGAAAGATTCAGCCAGCCTACTATTTATTTTTAAACGATGCATTTCATATACATGTATACACATAAATTCAAATCCATCTTAATGAGAATTCCCTAGTCTTTAGAACAACCAAGAAAGCTGTACAGCCATACATGGAGCTCTAGCTTACACACCCAGCAAGAACACAGGCTCTGCAGCTGGACGCAGCTACAGCGCCGATAGCCACAGCCGAACCCAGGGTCCGGACACACTCAGCACACCTCCTCACATCAGGTCACCAACACCACAACATCACTTGGCACACACAGCTGCGGAGGGAGGGAGGGTAGTTATTGCCCCTCCACAGATTTATCTTGATCAATAGCCTATCTGCAGGCTGGTTAATCCTAACAGATGGTAATCAGTGATAACGTACCTTAATAGCAAGCTGATGCCTTTAAACACAGCTGTGTACAGGGTCTCTGAATTTCAGCAGTACAGCAAATCTCAGATGCTGTTTTGTTCCATCTTTACAGTTATTCGGAGCAGAAGCAGCATTTATTTTTCCCCTCATAATTAAAAAATTTAAAGTCTCCTATTATTCAAACAAGCTAATGAAGCAACTTGTAAGTTCTCTAAAAAATCCACGTGACACGCAAAGTCCAAGGGTTACAAATTTAAGGAAATCTTTAGGCTATGTTCCTCATACAGGACAAGAGGAGTTAACTCTGGCTTTTTACACAAAATAGAGCCTCTGATTCATCACTGCACCAACTGACTAGCACAGTAAGACCAATTTAGGCAGTTTCTAACAGACTACAGAACCCAAACCAAACAGCCAACAAAATCAGACCAAAACCCTGTGCTTTAGGAGGGATTCTGACCCAGCTGTGTAACTGCAACTACAAGTTCTTCAGCCGATGTTTGTAAGGTCACACTCCTCACATCAAACTCACTGGAGATCCAGAAGACAACTCCAATCTGTTCTCCCAATTAAATAGCTCATTTGGACCTAATACGACGTTTATTGACTCCTGGGCCTGTATTGATTCTGAATAGTCTACAGCTAAGGTTTACTAAATGCCTTGGAGATAAATCAGCATGCAGGTAATAAACTGCAGATCACATAAGCAAACATTACTTAATTATATTCCTATTAATATATTGAGTCTGTAATGAATTTTTGAGGCATTTAATTATCAATTTGACAAGATAATCTAGGGGTAGTTAATGATGGACCAGTAAATTGTTAAAAAAATACAGACACTTAATAAGTCTCCTAACTGACACTGAATTAACTTGCTTCAACTGTCTGGTTAAATAGACAGCAGTTAATTACAGAGTGCTTAAACAGTCTCACAATTTTAATATATGACCCTCTTTGCTGTGCAGTAACCATGCAGCAGGAGACACGGGGGTTTCTCCATGTATTCCCTTCAGATGGCTGAATTTCTTGCTGTTGCAACCACTTTGTCTGCAGCAAGACTCAGCAGTTAGGTCTTTCTTATTTACAAATGCAATGGACCACTCCCTCTCTTCAGCGATCAGAAGTCGTGGCGTTTTAGTCCCCACAGGATTGACAACAAAAGGGGCATTTTTCACTCGCAGGAGTGAACACTTCGGCAATGGAAACAGTCACCGTGAAGCTCCAGGCGGTCCCTGGACAGGCAGACACACTTGCTAGACATCCTGCTTAGCCATGGATATCTAAATATTGCTGTCTAGATATCCATGTATATCCAAGAAATCCTTCACCCAGTGCTGGAGCACAGCTCCTTCTTTGGATAAAATGACACCTCACTGCAACAACTGGTTCAGCACTGACTCATACAAAGATGATCACTTGCCATAGTGTTTTGGGAGCAATAAAAAAATAAGACAAATGAGCCAGGAAAGGCAGCACCAGAGACAAGCATTAACAGTTCATCCCAGAGGTTAACGAATAAGGGTAACAAATATTAATAGCTCTGACACCTTCTCTAGGTATAGCCTCAAGCTGCACTGAGGAAATGCAGCTTCCTCGAGCTGGGGAAGTCTTGGCAGTGGTTGGTTTGAAATGTAAAACACTGCTGATAATCCCAGGTTGTGCATGAATAAAACATTGTAGATCTTTAATCAGCTGGAGAAAACACAAGAAGGTCCTTCAAGAAAAAGTAAATTCAGGAAGTAGAAGCAATGGGTTTTTTTGACTCCAGGAGTTCAGAGACCCTGAGCCATCAGTCTCTTCTATCATTAGCTTAAAGGGAAAATTTCAAGTGCTGGTTCTTTTAATTTATTTACTTTGGGGAGCCTTTAAGGATCAAGCTTTTTTCCTCAGTAATTATGCAGCCTAAAAGCCCTTTCTCCAAAAATAAATAAAAATATTCATGCAATAGCACAAATCCAGGAAGAAGAGCCTTAAAAAGCCACTAAGTGTTATCAGACTGAAAAACTTAAGCAGAAACCCCAGGGACCTTTACTCAGCCAGACATTTGCATGACAGTGCAATGACACCAGAAACATCATTTTGCTCTTAAAGTTGCTAGCAGCTGTGGTAGTGTTAACTAGCAGGGTTAGTGGGCAGAGTCCTTCCATCACAGCCTCCTTAAGGTACGAATTCAGGGGAGACAAACCCGCAGTCTGGGTACAAAGAAGTCATCGTGAATTGTGTGTCTCTAGCTGCTTTATTTAACTCATCTCATGTTCTTCAGAAATAGAAAGACTGAACAGGGTTGTTGCAAGGCACAGTCCCCAAGGCATCATTCTCCAGCTTCACCCATGTGAGAGAAAGAGGTTTGTGCCAGCTCTGGTTTGCCAGCTGGGCTGAGGGCAGCTTGGACACCTGAGGAGGTTCTGTTGGTTGCTGAGGACACCGCCATCTTCAGCTCAAGCAGAGCTTCTTAACTGTTCCTGCAGACCTGTTCTGCCCAAGAAAGGCATGAAAAGCCATAAGGAATCCTTGCCACCTTCGAAGTATTGCTTGCTACGGAAAGGACCATATCTACAAACGTGGGTGTTCCTAGGTCTTGCTCTCTTGCCCAGCTCCCCCAGACTCATCACTGATTTCTCATCCACTGAACAGTGACCTCCCTACAAGAGTTAACAGGTCATTTTAGGGGAAATCACAGGAAGACCACTATCCACACTGATTTCTCCTCTGCAGAGAGCAGCAGTTGAGGCTGGAAAGCACGCACAGCCCTTCAGCTTGTGATGGAGGTGGGGCCATGGCTGATTTACAGACCATTTCCTCAACAGGGCAAAGAAGGGAAGCAGAGCTGAGTTTAACCCCTTGCTTACTGAAAGAGCAGGCAGTGCCTTCCCTGTCCTGACACCACCCAGCCAAGGTCACTGCCAGGGCTGTGCTCTGCAGGATACTTGCTCATGCCCAGTTGTTTTGGGCATGTCATCAGAGAAATAATTTTGCAGAGAAGTCAGATTTACCACCAGTTCCGCATGTGGAACTCAGTACGTGCATCACCAATGTGCTGCGGTGCTTTTCAAAAGTCACTTTTGGTCCCAGCATGCCTTGGGATGTCTAGAAACAGGCTCTCACTGCACGCCAGAAGCACAAGCATGACCCATGGTGTTTCTGGGCTGGCTGAGGATGGAGTGGTTGGTCATGGAAGGCAGCTGTGCTGTGGCCTGAGAGATGGGTTTACAGCCGTGGCCCTCAGGATCCTTGGCAAGTGCTGCTGTTGTCCAGGGCCAACTGAAAGCCACTGTCCTGCTCTCCAAGACCTCTGCTTCCTCTGACCTATCCCCACAGGCACCTTCTGAGATTTCTGCTCAGAGGGTGCAAGACACTCCCATTGCCTCAGCGCGGGCAGCTGCCCTGTCCTGCCCTGCTGGGGCTGCAGAGGTGGGCTGTGGGTGCCACCAGCCCTTCATCTCTCCTCCCCAGCATGGCTGAGTGCTCCAGGCTCTGCACATCCCTCCTCCTCACGCCACAGACGGTTGCCGGGGTTTCTCTTTGGCTGCGGCTCTTGGGCCCAGCTGCAGGAGGGCTCTGCTCCAACACAGGCTCAGCTGGGCCAGCACAATGGGAAAACAAAGGCCTGCTCGCTGGGGATCTAAGCCTTTTCAGCCCCGTTTCCTTTTCCGATGCTTTCATTTCCTCCGAGCAAAATGCTGTTGAAAGGAGGACAGTGTCGCTGTGGTTGCTGCCATAGGCATGGGGCTTGGATGTCACTGCCTGCTTCTTCATCTGGGTCAGTGATTTCAAAGGGGCCTTCACTCAACTCCTCCCTTAGAGATAATATTTCTTCTAGAAAGGCTTACACAGTAAGACCCGAGATCACCATCCCTTAGAAGGAGCCAGCTTTGCCCGGCCCATGTTCCTACAGCAGATCCCAGCAGAAGTTCTGGACGTCCCGGAGCGCGCGCAGGCGACGCAGAGGCCAGCAGAGACTTCTTGACTCTTTGGCAATTGCTCTGCAGACTTCAAGGCACCCAGCAAACCTAAGGAAGTGTTTTGGGAAGTCAGGAGGAGCCGGGGTAGCTCATGCTTTGGCAGTCATGGTGTGGGGTGGGACAGGGGAGGGGGGGACGAGTGTGGCTTGATTTGTGTGGTGGCTTTGCTGCCACTGCCTCTGACATGGAGGGCCAGGGGAACCAGCACTGAAGGGGCGGCTGCGTTAATTAAGAAGTTTTTTTGGCAGGTGACAAAGTTATCCTTGCTGTGGAGGGAGAAGGTGTTAATCTGCAGATTTGCTAAGGAAGGAATTAATGTTCCCCGACCTTACAGGAACTTTTCAGAACACACCGAACGGAACCACGCACAGATTTCCTAGAGCTGGGGGTTCCTCAGCGGTCGACACCTCCCCAGAGACAAACCGCCGTGGACGCGGCTCCGTCACGTCCTCAGCAAAGCTGTAGTCCCTAACAGAGCTGCCACCACCCCCGCACGCCCCCTCCCCAGCCTACGCGTGCCCCCTCTCCCCGGAG